>JARFJB010002034.1:200000-210000 GCA_036346205.1 Vesta saturnalis
AGCATCAATCTACCTAAATGGTATTAAAAGTATTAGTAGTCTATCTGTGTAATAAAGGTTAAAAGGAACCCCTATTTTCCAAAATTAAAATTTCCTTTACCATAGTAGGATTGATTTTAATCACAATTACAATCATGATTTTTTACTTTCTCTGTGCCCCCGCTTCCTACTGTAGTTCTATGGGCAAGGAGGGTGCACTGCACGGGCTCTTAATTCCCGGTAAGCGAGGTCGTGTGTTAACAATTGAAGTTATTTTGGGCGCCACAAATTCTTTCCGCACCCTCAATTGGAAGGGTAAAAAAAAGAAGAGACGAAATGGTTCGGTACTACGTACATTTATTAATGATGAAAATGAAAAGAGAGGAAGTCTTGTGCAAAATCCGTAATGAAATCGTGACTGGTAATAATTGACAACGATAGTCGATGTTCACAAATAAACACATAACGATACTTATATAAATAAATGGTAGTTCCATAAAAAGCAAAAACAAAAAAGATAACCGCAGTTATGGATCCATTACGCCTTACAATAAATTAATTTATTACAAATGGCGGTAACAAACAAAAATAACGATAATTAAATTAAATAAGTATTTTATACTAAAGTTTTAATTTTTAGTACCTACCTAACGAAGAGAGAAATCTCGAAACGTCGTGTTTTGTGTTTTATTTTATTGCTGTTAAGAAAATTTCTTCCTGGAAACAAATGCGTATTTAAGGTTTTGACAACGAACTCCCATAGAAATCGTAAAAGATTATTGGAGTACTATATTAGAAAACGAAAATGATATCGGCCGTGGAAACAACGCTGATCTGCCATGTACGGTACACTAAAGACGTATAGGTACTTTTTCATAGGACTGTACAAAAAAAATGTTAAATGCATGAACAATCGAACGGAAAAGTTTTTTACCTACTTAAAATATCGTGTTTGTTACTACATATACGAGTAAAAATACAAAGTCTATCCATTTTGATATTTCAATGGGCTATTATAGCCTGCAGTCTTTACCATTACATTTTTGGAGTAGGCGCATCACAAATCCTAACCTTCCGATGTATTTTATATGTAAATAGAATGATTACAACTTTAAATCCCGTCAATTAATTAAATTAATTAAATCGCAATTTTGACTGTTCAATTGTGTTTCTTACGATTTCCGCCTATAACTATATTAATTATTGTAGCTTTTGATTATAAATATAATTGATTCAAACTTCTATAAATTCTAGACGGCGTTGTAGTAAAGAAGTGTCAAAAGCGGAAGTTCAAGATCCCAATGAATTGTTCGCAACTATAATCGTTGCTTTCTTTCACGCAGTTTGCACTTTTAAATACGTTAATTATTGTCTAACTTGTTTGCAGATCGATTGAAATTTTGCGAAAGCTAGAAGAGGTTGTAATTAACAAGTATGTAAAAGCGGAACTTATGCCCTCAGTAGATTTTTGCAAATTCAAATTTAACAGAAAGTCTATATGTACATGTCACATATTTCTATAGGAGACTTAGTTATACGTGGGTTGGAAAGTTGCTAACTTGACGTACATTATATGTATTTACATCATACAGAGAGAGCATATAAAAGGCTTAAATAAGGGATATGTCACAAACGAGTAGGGCAAATAGTTTTTAGCTAAACGTCTAGTCTTTAGATGATAGCAAGCAATTTGCTATTTGATTACTAGAATTTAGTCGTTCATCTAAATCAGAAGTGGATTTTTCTATACGACCAAAACTTAACAAACAATTGCAAACGTTATGTACTTAATATGTGAATATATTCGATTGGACATCTTTTTGTGAACCAAATATGTACCACGTGTTACGTATCAGTATTTTTAATGAAAAAATGCGAAACAATGAGTTAATTGACGTGCACGACTATTTTTTACTAAAAATGATTACTTTTTTTCCTTTTATTTACTAAGGGAATGAATAATCAGTGTTTATTGTAGGGACCTACTTTTGATGATGTAAATTTAAAATATGGAAACAAAATGTTTTTTGTATTATTGAACTACTTAATTAACAAAAGAATGGGTTAAATTTTTTGTTTTCTTATACAGTTTAAAGGATAATAAAAACACTTCCAAGATAAAACTATAATTTAAACAAAATTCAAATAAGTCGTTTCAGCATTTTAGGGTTACTTCGTTAAAGGTCGTCTAATAGCGCTTGGTGAGACTACCTGCTGTTGGGACCATTGTTAAGCTTCTTAGGATAATTGACATTAACGTAAAAGTGCAAGTTAAGAATGAGTATGGCGTAGTTTTTTGTCAGCATTTTCCTTTCGTTCCTTGTTTAGTCTTTACTTTATTAAAAGTATTTAAATGTACTAAGTTTGTTTTATTTGAACTTTACTTTAAAAATATTTTGCCAAGCAACATTCAATCACAGAAAAGGATTGTGTAGGTAGAGTTTTCCAAAATCTTTTCAAGTGATAAATGACAATTTATTTTTCAGAAACTTGACCCTGATTTTACCAATCTATTTAAAATAATTTCATTTTTTATGAGTATTCCTGCCTCATCAACATTAGAAGTTCCCTAGTTTTTCTATATGACGGCCCTTTACTTCTAAACATTTTGCAAGCCACATCTTTTACGATGTGGCTTCTTTACAATTCGTCCTATAACGTATCAAATAGAAGATGAGGCAGCTTAAATCGACGTACTAGGCGCTATTCATTTTGATCCCACCACCTTAGTTAAAAGAATATTCAGTGAGTAACTCAAAAAATTCTGTAAATTTTTCATCGCTTCTCACTAGAAAACGATTCGTCATTTGCAAAAACCATCTACAAAATATAACTTCTACTCATTTTATATTATGAGTGATTAATATTTAGACAGAATTAGAATTTCGTTTTTTTTTTAAATACGATGTACAACACTTTTTGAAGTAGGGTACTAACTGGAATTTTTTTCTAACGGAGGCGGTGGGATCAAAATGGACAGTAGCTAGTACGTGGATTTGAGTTGCCTCATCTTCTATTTGATACGTTATAGGAAGAACTGCGTAAAGAATCATATTGTTCCCAAAGGTCGCCACACAAGAAAATCTCTTTTAGTTAATATAACCCAGTTTCTGTTCTTATTACTGTTATTACTGTGACCGTTATCGTCATTTATATTTAAAGCATGCTTTAGAATCTGATTTGAGCATGATTCTTACTTGCAGAGTCTTTTGTTTCTCACTCATTCCTATAGATAACCTGATGTTGTCCCTACGTTTTACCCCACAAATACGTTTATTCAATTTTCCCCTAGGCAACAAAATACTACAAAAGTATATGTGGAAGGGCAAAACAAAACCATACCTAACAACACTAAAATTAAATATGATTTCTATTTAAAAAATGTAACTTTATGTTACATCTGGAAAAATATGGGCGAAAAAAAATATTTTTGTTAAAGCTCTTGAAGAAAGTAAAATTATCAACAACTTTTACCTCAACAACTTTTTAATACGACACATATACGACAAAAATTTAAATTTAAAGAAAATCACGATTTTAAATTTTCCCACTAGTAAGCCATAGATTCTAATGACAAAAGCAAAAGAACAACTTAGCAGATATGATAAAAGCCTCCATATCGTTCCATTTAACCGAAGTATTTGAAAGAATTCTAGTTTCGCAACCCTTTTTGGTAGTTTTGATGGTGAATACATGACTTGGGGAAAAAACGAAAGATGTGAAATTTGACTAAAAAGGAAGGGAGGCACAGACCAATTATAATGACCTGTTGCTCGAGTAAATTTATTACTGAACTTTACCTTTCCGACTTTTGATTTGATCCAAAATTTTGGATGATCATCTTGGTCAATGCATTTTAAATCGTAAACAAATAGGTTGCGCATGTAATTGAAAAAAAATTTGTTTTGACACCTTATTTAATAGTTGTGATGGTGAATATCTGACTTGGGAAAAAAGCGAAAGGTGTGAAATTCGACTAAAAACGAAAGGAGGTACAGCGAAATTATAATGAAGAGTTGCTCGAGGAAATTTACTACTGAACTTTATAATTTTGTCTTTTGATTAACCCAAAATTTTGGATGATCAACTTGGTTAACCCATTTTGAATAGTAAACAAATATGTTGCGCATGTATTTGCAAGAATTTTGATTTTGCAAACTTTTTTAATAGTTTTGGTCGCGAACACCTGTCTTGAGAAAAAGGCGAAAGGTGGGAAATTAGATTAAAAGCCAGTGTACAGTTGGAGCAACAAAAAATGGGACACTATGGTTTTACAAGTTCAATGGGCATATCTACTTTAAGTAGTACTTGACCTTCGTACATAACAATTGCAGTTCAGTCAAACTTGAATGCAATGCATCGATGGCATAAGTAGAATGCTCTGATCAATCTTGATCTTATTATATTATGCTTTAGAATATACAACAAAAAAAGCTTTAGTCTGATATTCAAAGTAACTAAAATTCAAAAGAGAAAAAAATGAATTTTGATCTTATTATATTATGCTTTAGAATACACAACAAAAAAACTTTGGTCTGATATTTCAAAGTAACTAAAATCTAAAAAGAAAAAAACAAAATTTGAAAAACTACATTTAAAAATCTAATTATAATACTTTGGTGATTAGGTCAGAAATTGTTAAAACAAAATTAATAAAGAAATACTTTTAGAGTAATTTAGTGATTAATGCAGTAACATGAAATTAATAATGTATGATCGCCCTCGTTGTCAATGCACTCCTGCAATCGTTCAGGCATTAACGCTACTAAATGCCGCAGATAATCGATTGCAACAGCCCCCATGCATTTTCAATCGCCGCAATTAACTGGTCACGGTTTTGGGCAATGAAATGTAGTCCTTGTTGGTCTTGAATTGTCTTTGTGACCAAAGCCCAAACCTTTTCAATGATATTGAGATCTGGGCTTTTTGCTGGCCACGGTAACAAACGAACGTTGTTTTCCTGAAGCCAATTTCGGACTCTCCGTGACGTGTGTATAGGTGCATTATCATTGTAACAATAAATTCATTATAACCACAGTAAAAATTCAAAAGTTAAATAAGATAATATTCATATCTTAACTTACTTGTTGGAAAATGTAGTCTTCTTCACCATATAAAACTTGAACAGAAGGAGTCATGATAGTTTCCAGCATGTCTTAAATGCTTCGGAATTCATGCGCCCGTCAATTATCCAGCAAACTCGTGGCCCACGATGGCTTACCCAACCCCAAACATTTACATAAAAACGACCACTACGTTTTTTAAAATTAACATATTCTGTTTCGCATCGGTTTCTAGCCGGTCGAAATACTTTTAGAAAGCTACTGAAAGTTTTTCATCGCTGAAAATAACTCGACTCCAAAACTCCAAGTGCTCGTTGATATATCGCCTGGAAAATTCTAAACGACATCCTATGTTATCATTTGTTAATAGTTCTTTAGTGGCCGCTTCGTATTTTTTTATTCCAACTTCTTTTAATCTAGCCCGAACCGTTGCACGACATCCAGGAAATACTGTTTCATTTTTAGCAACCCTGTAGCTCGTGAAACGATGATCTCTTACATAAGCAACTAATTCATCGTCTTCAGCTGGTGTAGATATTCTTCGTCTGCCACTGTTATTGGACAGTCCATTTTATTCGCACTCGTCCTACAGTAGATCGCGACACATTTAATAATCGCGAAATTTCGCGAACACTTTTACCACTCACTAACTCAGCAACGATACGAGCTTTTAAATCAATGGTAGTATGAACAGGCATTTTAGGAGGAATAGTAGAAATACTATTAAACTAAACTAAACGGAACACAAGAATATTTAAAAATGAGAAATAAGTAATTATTCGAAACTCTAAAAATACTATTAAACTAAACTAAACGGAACACAAGAATGTTTAGAAATCAGAAATAAGTAATTATTCAAAACTCTGAAAATACTATTAAACTAAACTAAACGGAACACAAGAATATTTAGAAATCAGAAATAAGTAATTATTCAAAACCCTTATCCGTCATACTGTCATTATTACTAATAATCTAAGGTGTTGGGATTAATCAATAATAAAATTAAGTAATCAGTTACTAATTAAAGTAAATATGCCCATTGAACTTGTAAAACCGTAGTGTCCCGTTTCTTGTTGCCTCAACTGTACATAAAATATAAAAAATTTTCTACTTATTTATTTAGAAATACTTTAAAATGATTACTGTTAAAGAGAATATGACGCTCACTTTTATTTACATCAAAAACGTTTAGTGAAATTTCCGCTTTCTAATGCGTCAACAAAAACATTTCGAAGTTCAATTTGTGATGTAATGTGAGAATGATACATTTGGCAACAATGTTGTTATTTGATATTGTGGTTATAGAGGGCGCTCCGATCAGAACACTGACAAAGTGTCATAAATATGGTGGTGCATACACCAGCAGGAACATGAATTATGGCATGTTACACAAATTCTGTATCTATTTTTAATGTTATGTTGCCCATACGTCATCGCTACAAATATCAATATCTTATTCACTCTGTGTCGTAAGGACCACCATACTAAAATAACGACAGCGTAACTCCAATTTGTAGGAGGTAATAATAAATTATGGCATGATGTGTATCATGCCATAATTTCCACATAGAGGAGGTATATGTACAACAAATGCACAAGTATACATGCATAACAAACACACATACACACATACACAATATACACATACACACAACACACATACACACATAACACATACACACATACACACATACACACATACACACAACACAACAAATTCCCGAAACAAAAAAAAACAAATATACAAAAAATAAATATAATATAATATTACAAAAATAAAATAATAAACATAAAACAAAATAAACAAACATATAAAATAAAAATAAAAAAAATAAAAAAATAATATAAAAAAAAAAAATAAAATAAAAATAATATAAAAAAATAAAAAATAAAAATAAAATAAAAATAAACTACAATAAAAAACATACAAAACAACACATACAAACAATAATAAACATAAAATAAAAAAAAATAAAATAAATAAAAAAATAACATAAAATAAATAAAAAATAAAAAAAAAAAATAAATAAAAAAAATAAAAAAAAATAAATAAAAAAATAAAAAAAAATAAAATAAAAAAAATAAAATAATAAAAAATAAAAAAATAATAAAAAAAAAAAAAAAAAAAAAAAAAAAAAAAAACAAATAAAAAAAAAAAAAAAACAATAAACCATACACACATACACACATACACACATACACACATACACATAACACATACATACATACAATACACATACACACATACACACATAACACATTACACATACACACATACACACATACACACATACACACATACACATAACATACACACATACACACATACACACAATACACATACACATACACATACACATACACATAACACACACATACACATACACATACACAACTACACATACACACACATCACACATACACACACATACACACATATACACATACACACATACACATACACACATACACACATACACACATATATATATACACATAACATACATACATATAACATATATATAACACATATACAACACATATACACATATACATACAATACATACATACACATATACACATACACATATACACATACACACATACACATATACACATATAAACACAATATACAACACATAAACACACATACATATACATATATACATATCACATATACACAATAACATACACATATATACATATATACACATAACATATACACATATACTACAATATATACAATACACAATAACATACACAATACACACAACATACACATAACACATACACATACATCATACACATATATACACATACACATATACACATACACACACATCACATACATCACATACACATATACATCATACACACATACACATACACATCACATACACATACACACATAACACATACACACATACACACATACACATAACACATACACAATACAATATACACACATACACAACATACACACATACACATATAACACATACATCATAATACACACACATACACACATACACACACAACATCATAACAATACACATAAACATACACAATAAAATAATACATAAAATAACAATACAACATACACAATAAAATAAAATAACACATACATACAATATACAAAATAAATACACATAAATACAATAAATATAACAATAACATAAAATACAAATAATAAATATAAAATAACATCACAATACATAACAATACACATACAACACACACACAACACAATCAACATAACAACAACACACATACACACATACACTAATACACACATCACACATAACACACAACACAACACACAACACATAACACATAACACACACACATACACATACACAACATACACACACACAACACACACACAACACACACACATACACACATACACACACATACACATACACACCACACACATACACAACCACATACAACACAACACAACACAATAACACACAACACACAACACACATACACACAACACACATACACACAACACAACACAACACACACATACACACATACACACATCACACAACACACACAACACACACACACATACCACATACACACTACAAACAAACACACACAAACACAACACACAACAATACACACACACACAAACAATAACATAACACATACACAATACACATAACAATAACACATAACACACACATAACAACATACACATACACACATACACACATACACAACACACATACACATACACATACAACAACACATACATACACACATACACACCAAACACAATAACAACAAACATACAATACACATAACACATACACAATACACACATACAACACACATACACACACATCATACACATACACACATACACACATACACACATACACACAACACACATACACAACACACATACACACACACACACACACAATACACACATACACATACACACAACACACACACATACACACATACACACACACATACACACATACACACAACACAACACACAACACACATACACACATCACACATACACACAACACACATCACAACACACAACACACACACATACACACACAACACACATAACACATACATACACAATACACACATAACACATACACATACACACATAACACATACACAACAACACACAATACACATAACACAAACACAACACAAACATAACACAACACACACAACACAAAAACAACACAAACATAAATACAACAAACAACAAACACATAAATACAAACAACACATTAAACACAAACACAAAACACATACACACAAAATAACAAACACAACAAACAACACAACAACACAACCAAAAAACACATCAACAAACACATAACACATAACACAAAAAACAACATACACACACATAAAACACATACACACACAACACAACACACACACACACACACACACACACACAACACACACACAACACAACAAACACACACACAATAAAACAACCACACACACACCAAAAACACAACACACACCACAACACAACACACAACACACACACAAAAAACACATACACAAACACATACAAAAAACAACAAAAAACACAAAAAAAAAAAAAACAAAAAAACACACAACAAACACAAACAAACACAAAACAAAAAAAACACACACACACACACACCAAAAAAAAAAACTACACAAAAAAAAAAAAAAAACAAAAAAAAAAAAAAAAAAAAAAAAAACCAAAAAAAAAAAAAACACAAAAAAAAACAAACTAACCAAAAAAAAACACACAACAACACACAACACACATACACACATACACACATACACAACACACATACACATACACACATACACACAACACACACATACACACAACACACATACACACACACACACACACACACATACACACATACACACATACACACATAACACATACACACATACACACATACACATACACATCACAC
>JARFJB010002034.1:215000-372500 GCA_036346205.1 Vesta saturnalis
CATCCTTAGATCCCTCCAAAATGGGTATCCTAGCAGGGACCGTTAATTCCAGGAGCGTTCGTGCGAAACGTTCCCTACTTAGAAACCTCTCACACAAACACAAGATACGCTTTCTTTCTATCACTGAAACGATGCTCACAAACATGCACCACGGAACCGCCTTCGTAAGTAAAAATTGCTTCCTATCCCCTCCTTTTCAGCTTCTTGCGCACCTACAGCATCTCAAATAATGGTGCACTTTCCCGCCCCGATCGTCTTCTTCTCATACTACAACCCGCCCGGCCACAATACACATCCTATGACCACTTAATTTACGCCTCCTGCCTTCCTAATGCAGTCATGATAGGTGGTTTAAATTCCCGTCAAACCAAATTCGTTGACTCCAGAGGTAATAGCAACGGTATCAGGATATTATCAGCTTCGATACAGTTGCCGCTTTTGCGAGTTGCCAACACAACCAACAAATTTCGAACGTTTAGGTGCCCAAAAACTGACCACATTATTGTCTCAAAACCCGTAGCACTCAATTTCGATGGTTAGTGCTTTTTAGGCACCACAATCACATCAGATCATCGACCACTTCTGGTCAAAACTTCATTATGTCCAGCTCCCCCAGAATCTTCTCAATATACAGTGAATACAGGTTTTGCGAAAGAGAATGTGTTCTCCCAACACTTATCCAACAACCCTCCTACACCCAATCTTCTAACGACCCAAGATCTAGAGAGAGCCATTAGAGACCTAACTTCCATCACGGCAGCGGTCGATATCTCAGTTCCATTGAAAACCATCAACATTTCCCGCAAACCACTCCAACGCCACATCGTGAAGTGGATTAAAGAGAAAAGACGAATCTATCGTCAATTCCTGCGATCTAGGAACCCGGATCTCAAATCCGAATACAATGCCCTTAACGCCTGAATCAGACGAGAAGCAAACAAACACGCCGAAGACTCCTGGACCAAACCCACCACCCAGCTAGCCAATAGAAACTGGAAACTATTCTGGCAACAGTTCGATACTCACCTGAAGGAAAAGAAACTTTAAATCCCACCTAGCTGACCCACATGGCAACCTAATCCCCTCCGACCTGGGAAAGGCCGACTTCTTTGGTCACCACCTCCAATCCATTTCGGATCCCCAGAAGATCCCCAATTCGACAACCAGTTCAAGGCACTCCTTGAGAGTCGCCTTAAAGTATGCCGTACCGTTAACCTTCCCGAAATCCAACTTGATAACAAGAATTCCTTCTATGCCCCCATCAGTCCCGAACAGGTCAACGCGTACTTAGAAAAGGAAGAAATTTAGCTGCAGGTCATGACGCCCTAAATCATAAAATCCTCGAGACCTCCCCGATCCAGCCCTTAGATTACTCTCCGACATTTACAACAAATGCCTAATCCTATCCCGCTTTCTGTCGGACTGGAAATCGGCCACCACCGTCATGATACCCAAACCCGACTCCGATCTAACCACTGCTACCCCCTATAGACCCATTTCCCTCCTGAGTTGCTTTGGAAAATGCTTTGAGCAGATTCTAGTCAGGCGCCTCAGGGACCACCTTGAATTCAAGGAACACCTTCCCAACAGCTACTTTGGTTTCCGTCCCAACCGGACGTGTCATGATCCCTTGCTGAAGCTGCTTACGGAAACCACCAGAGCATTCAATCACAAGAATTGCAACCTGACTGTGTTTATGGACATTAATCAAGCAACTGACAGGGTCTGGCAGGCCGGTCTCAGACACAAGATCCTCAACCTCAACTTACCCGACCCCATCGACAAAATCTAACTCTCTTACCTGACTAATCGGTCAGTGCGAGCCAAAGTAGGAAACATCTCCGATCCTACGCCAACAGCAGGCGTACCGAAAGGTTCTGGCTTAGCCTCGATCTTTTACGCTACCTTCGCATCCGACAACAACAATCCTCTCCCGAAATCCCAACTACACCGAAGATAAATTCCCGAAGCTAGCCAACAGCAATGTTTGCCTCACTCTGGACCAAGATAGACTCCCACTCCAACAACAAGTCACCTACTTAGGAATCCTCTTTACCAAAACCCTAAATTGGCTTCCCGATGTACAAAGAACACTTATCAGGATAAGAAATGGAGCAAACCTACTGGGCGTCCTCTGGGGTAGAATCAGAGGTTGCCACCCCAAAACACTACAACACACCTACAAAACATACATACGCCTTGTTATGAATTTCCGAGCACCCATATACACCAACATAAACCCCGATCACCTCTCAGACGCATACACTGGTTACCTTTCAGGTATACTAGCGACCTCACAACCCAACACGCAAACATACCACCCAACACACAGAATACAGACATTAAAAAGAAACTTTGCGCACAAAAGAATTTTCGGAGACACAATCCCAACCAGGTAGATTCTTACCACTCCCCACAACTACCGATTTCCTCAATTCCCAAGGAAAAACCTCAACCCAAAATTACCCCCCGCGCGATTCCAGCATAACTCCTTGACGTCCCCGAGAGGATAGGAGAATCTCTAGACAACGCCCCATATGCCCTCCGCATCCGCCCGGCTATTCGATGACGACCTAGCATGATACCGGTAATGGAATTGCGTTAACCACACACAGCACGCTACACACAACTAAACACGCACACTTAAACCAATTAGCACAAATATTCAAAGAAATTTAAATCTTTTTTTTGTTTTAACACCAAAAATAACCACGTCCCATGATTGTAAACTATACAATTACTCAAAACAGCGCAACAGCAACAAGAAAAGAATGACCAGGGCTGAAGAGAAGAAGGACTCCTGAACAGTCTACGCATAAGATCTACATAAGCTACTATAAGTAAGTAACTAACCATAAGCATCAGCATACTAATAAAAAAAATTATAGCTCAACAAATAATAATTAAAACTTAAAAAAATCCAATTATTCTCAATTCAGCAAAATAAAATATTAGTCCATGGACATCATATCCAAAGTAATTGATCTGAGTATTGCAGTTGATATTAACATTTCTTGTAACAATACATGTTATCAACTTACTAATGTTTTTTTTAGTCGTATGAATGTATTGGACAATAACATTTTTAATATCCGTGGTATTAAGTTTTTCATACACTTTATAAACATATCAAGCAAATACATCTATTTTTAATTGCTTCATCTACAACTTTTGACTTTACTAATATATTTGTTCTTGAATTTTAAAACCACGTTTTTCAAATAAGAACTCTCTAGACATGGAACATTTTAAGCAGCACTCTTTTTTTTATGGAGGTAACATTACAAGCAATTAAACGATGAAAAAGAGTACAAAAGCTACAATAGGAAACACGAATACTGAGCAATATAATAAACACTTTTTTGTTGGGTACTTTAATTAAATATTCCATCAAAACCTTTCAAAGAGAAAATTAAAATGCAGTAGTAACGTCTCATAAATTAGTTATGCTAATTTTTATTTATTTGCTAAGACTGGAAACCCATTATCATTCATTGCTGTTTTGATTAGATTGTGGGAAGAATGTATTTTTGTTAATAATAAAAAATATCTTTTGTAAATTTATAATTTTAAATATTTAAAAAAATCCGTTTTAGCAATGGAAATACTATCCTTTTTATTCGAGTTTTTGTCATATTTCATAATTCACACAATTTATCATAAACACGTATTCTCTTACCTTGTCACGGTTGCCATTTTAGATAATAACATGTGTAATGCATGAATTTCGTAAAAGTAATAGCTCTCCGTAGAAACTTTCGGCCAAGATTGTAACTTAAATATTGAATTTGAAACCAGAAAGTTTATATTAATTGATCACTATACTACATAGAATTTGTCCTACGCGTAGTTTTTTTCTTTATTAGATGAGTACGTCCAAAATGGCCATTTTATGTTGGTTTAATTGCATAAACTAAGTATCATAACTCATAGTAGATAGTCAATTTTGCTTAATTGCGTTGTTATTGTTAAAGGATGATTATCCAAAAATAAAAAAAAGTTTGTTTTATTTTCTACAGGGGCCTGTGTCTTGGGATCTGCGATGCGAAATGTTGTACATTACCATAATTTTCAATTCTGATAAAATTTCGTTAAAAAAAATTAAAAAAAATCAAAGTTGACCAAGAGACCTGAAATTTTTCACACGTATGTAATTTTTCATTATGTACAACTTTTTTTAGTAACATTTTGTCGTATCTCTTAAAAAAAAGGACTTTGTTAGTGTAAAAAATATTTTTTTCAAAATTTCCAAGGCACACGTGATTTTTCGAAACTAAAATTCTGTCACAAATTAGTTTCAAACTAAGCAGAGCTGGACCCCAGAGGTTCAAATTTCAAATGAAAAATTGTTTACCTTTTATAAGAGTCATCCAATCAATCCGGGGACACAATATGTATATACATATATATATATATATATATATATATATATATATATATATATATATATATATATATATATATATATATATATATATATATATATATATATATATATATATATATATATATATTATATGGACTATAAAAATCCGAAAAATAGTACACTAGTTTACGCGGAGTGGTACTTTTTTTGTGGAATCTCTAAGTTTGCCAATTAGAGGTAAAAACAAAAAAAGTCACTTTAGTTCCACATAAAATATGGTATTTTGCTTCAAACCTAACCTAGGTCCAGTTATTTTTAAGATAAATTGTTTGTATAGGTTGCTTTACAAAGCGTTCGACGTGCGTAGCTATGGATTCCGCAAAATTAAACACTAATGTTAATGTAAAAAAGTTCATATTAGGAGAAACTGGAAGCGTTTTCGAAATTTGTAAGTATTTTTCGTCAAGTCTCACTTGGAAATGCCATGTGCACCTACAGAAATAAGTGCACCAGCCAAAGAAGCGCTATTCGATCTGCTCCCACCAAGTCGTGCGGTATCTATTCAGCCAAATATGAAGCCTTTATTAAATGGTGTGATAATAACCATGTAAAGATTTACTCCAAAAGTGCCCTGCTGGCCTATTTTTCGGAAATGGTAACTGCAGAAGATTTAAACAGTTCAACACTTTGGTCTGGATATTCCACGATCAAATCGTCGTTGAATATCAAGCACGGAATAGACATTAGTAAACATTCGAAACAAAATGAGGGATCTTTGAAGTATAAACGTATAAACATTTCAATTTTCATTTAACCATGGGTGGCATTGTTCTGATATCAATTCGCTTCTGTCACTTTAAAGCCGCTAATAACCTTTAGCGCCGGTCACCACGGCGCTAAAGGTTATTAACGCCGCTCGAGAATGACAACAAAATGACAATTTAGTATCTTGTATTGCGTCACTACTTGTCATGTTTACTGACTTGAAAAAAAGTTTAACTTTGTAACACTTCCGTTTAATCTGATAGTAGCTACCAACATCGTTATTTTAAATGGAATCCCCCATTTTTTTGCAGTTTAATTTTAAGGTCACTTTATGTAAAGTGTCTTACGTCTAAAATTTACCTTTTCTGAGTTACTTCGAAAAATTAAAAAAATTTGACAGCTTTAGATGGAAATCTGTGCTGCGCACTCGCCGCTACGAATTTCGGAATCTAACGTTCCAAGAGGCCGTAGTAAGCTACGTTATTGTTTATTTGAATTATAATAAAGTCCTCTATAACCCCCAAAATATACCACAACTAGCTTATTTCAAATGTAATGTCCGAATTTTCTTAACGGCACCTCTTTGTTAAGATGACCCTATACCACGATGTAAGAGGGTGAATCGGCGCAATCATTGTATTCGTGCCGCAGCTTGTCCGGCTTCGCAAGATACTTCCAAGCGACAAGCAACGCATGCTGAGTCCCGTTCTTTCCCTGCCGGTCCCACCGCGTATTCATTGTGGCGGCGGAAACTGAACAGCGCGGATCTCAATTGATTTTCTCAATTTTATAATTATTCTGTAATAACATAAAATCGGTTGGAGATGTGTAGTACCTGCTTACAGAAGTGGTTATGGCGACAATAAGGGGGAAGATTTTGCAATTTAAAGTGCCTCAAAATAGACTTAGCCAATGGAATAAGGCCATCCATCGAAAGGATTGCCAAAAATCGACATGTGAACATTAACAATTGTTCTTAAACAATAATTTTAAACAATGCCATCGATTAAATGTAGGGCGTCATGTGCACTGCACCTATATGGGAAATGTTTGTCGGTGTCAATATCAATTGTTCAGGGGATCATTCTGTAACACAGTACGGATGGTCAAATTAAATTTACAAACCACTAAATATGGTTGCTCTAAAAAATGCAAACAAAAACAAAAAATCAAAGAAGAAATTGAGCTCTGAAACGTTTGAAATGTAAATTTGTAATTTTGAAAGACAAATTGACAGCAATGCAAGGAAAGTTCATACAAGTAGATGAAACTACTCCTGTGGAACAACACACGACCTTCTAACCTACAAAATGGGAATTAAATGAAATGAAATAATTTTAATAACAATTTCTTTAGAATAATTGTGCAACCTCTTTTATAACAAGTTCATTACAAAAATAGGCAATATTGTAAAAATAAAAACAATAATCTATGTTAAAGAGAAGTTTAAGATTTCATGTTAGTCAAATAGCGGTTAGTAGACATGCAGATGCTAACTTAAAAACAAATTCCCGCTTCTATAAAAATATGATAATACAGTTTAAGCATTTAATTTTTACACTTGCTTCGCTTTATACAGGGTGACAAAATCTCACTACGGGTAACTTTGTTATTATAAGAGATGCAAAGTTGGTTAAATTAGCAAAGCGGGCAGAATTACATGAAAATTTAGAATCCGTCAAGAAAATTGACCATTGTTGCCAAGTTTCCGATTTATTTGATAAAAACTGAAAATCGTTAAAATATTCAATCAACGTTGGCTCGTTAGTTATTGCAAATACAATAAAATCTTAAAGAAGTTTTTAATACATAATTTTAAGATTAATTAGATGGACTACTCAAAAAATTTTTTAGTCACTGCTTTTTGAGTTACAACCCTAACTTATTTTTTTTCTGATTTCAACGATACAATGTTTTGTATATCTAATTTTAATAATGATGCGTAAAACTTCAAAAATTAAAAAAAAATCATTTAATTAAATACATGGTCATGGATACGATAAAGCAGTTGAAAATCGTTAAAAATAAAACTAGAACGACGGGAAAAATTCTAATTTTTCAAGTAATTCTACAAATATTCATGTTTAATTTTAACACAATTCAAGATCAAAACAAAGTTTCAAAGTGACCGTCGTTATGTTGTACGCAAAATTGACAACGTCTAATAATGTTGTTTTGAACCTTTCATAACGTGACTGCTTACAGAATTAATAGCAACAGAAATCTTTTCTTTTATATTATTTATATCAGTTGGTTTTTCTTTGTACACCTTGTCTTTTATTGTTCCCCACAAAAGGAAATCTAACGGAGTAATATCCGTTGATCTCGGGGGCCAAAAAATTGTACCACATGTTGCAATAGTATTTGGAAATCTTTCATTCAAGTAATTCATAACTCTAAACGGATTATGTGCTCTCCATCTTGCTGAACATATTACATACAGATTGCGAATTGTATTCAAAGGTACATTATCCAGCATTTCTTCCAAATTGGTAATTAAAAATCTATCGTAGACTTCTGCGTTCAAATTTTCGTTGTAGAGATAAAGTCCTAAGATTTTTGTACCAAGAATTCCACACCAAAAATATACAGAAAACACTTTCCACTGTGAGATGTGGATTTTCTGCAGACCAAAACACGTGGTTTTTGCCATTAAAAATTCCATTGTTAATGAATTTTGCTTCTTCTGTGAAAAGGATTTTATACGAAAAATTTTTATCTATCTCAAAATTGCGAATAAACCAATTAGCATATTCTAGTCTTCTCTGTAAATCAGTTGGATATAAAGTATTTCCTACTTGGTGGCTATGTGGCTTTCATCCGTATTTCTTTAAAATTAATCGTGATTCTTCTTTAGAAACACCACACTCCATACCTATTTCTTTAATAGATGCAGTTGATCTGAAATCTGAATATGTCAAAACATTTTTTCAGTTTCAATGTTAAATTTTTTTGCCGCATTTTTTAAACAAAAATACGCTTATTCGGTTGACGTCGTTCCAGATAAGTTTGAAAGTATAACTCGAAAGCTCTGTCTGAATAGCAGCAAAACGACATATCGGTTCTTTCTTCAACGGAATAAATTTTAATACTCTTATAGACGCACTTCTACAGTAATTATCACAGCAAAACGAACTTATTAAGTTTGATGAATGGAATAATTAAACTTAATGATATTTGACAATGCGTTAGACTATAGCTTTTACTGGACGATTTTCGGCTGCTTTATCATATCCATAGCAATGTATTTAATTAAATAATTTTTTGTTAATTTTAGAAGTTTTTCAGAGTATTATTAAAAATAGATATACAAAACTTTATATCGTTGAAACCAGAAAAAGATAAGGAATTTAATAAGCTAACTTTCATTTATGGCTGCTATTTAAAAAAGGGTAAGTTAACTCAAAAAGCCGTGTAGTGCATCTAATTAATCTTAAAATTATCTATTAAAAACCTCTGTAAGATTTTAATGTATTTTTAATAACTAAAGAGCCAACGTAGAATGAAAATCATAACAATTTTAAGTTTTGCTCTAATAAATCGGAAGCGTGGCAACAATGGTCAATTTTCTTGTCGGATTCTAAATCTTCACATAATTGTGCCCAATTTGTTAATTTAAACACCATTGTATCTCTTACAATGACAAGGTTACTGTATTTTTAAAAACTAACGAGACAACGTAGTAGAGTGCCACCCTGTATTAAGAAACTTGATAAACAAAAGTTACGTAAAATAAATCTATCTTTAAAAGTATAACTACACACTTTCTTATAAAATGTATCATTCCCAAGATAATGAAAAATTAGAACTAATACTTAAATTCTACCTTAGCAGTTTTTTTGCCGTGTCAAAAAATTACATATAACGTAATTAATATGGTTAAAGACTACATATTGGTAATTTTATACCTTGGAATATATATATATATATATATATCATATATATACATATATATATATATATATATATATATATATATATATATATATATATATATATATATATGTACGTAATATATTTCTCAAATATTTAACAAAATCAAAAACCCACGCACACGCATGCGCACACGCACACGCACGCCCACACACACACGCACATGCACACGCACACGCACAAGCACACGCACACGCACACGAACACGCACACGCACACGCACATGCATACACAAACGCACACGCACACGCACACAGATACGAACACGCACACGCACAAGCACACGAACAGCACAAGCACAGTAACAAGCACATACACACGCCAACGCACACGCACGCTCAACCGCATACGAACACGCACACGCACTCGCACACGCAGACGCACACGCACACGTGCACGTACACACACGCACACACACTCAACCGGAAACGCATGCGCACACGCACATGCACAACCGAAAGCATACGCACAAGCACAGGCACATGCAGACCGACACGCACACCCACACGCAGACGCCCACCCATACGCACACGCGCGCACAAACACACACACACACACACACACACACACACACACACACACAAAACACTCACACGGACACGGACACGGACACGGAAACGGACACGAACACGGACACGGACACAGACACGGACACGGACACGACACGGACACGGACACGAACACGGACACGGACACGGACACGGACACGACACGGACACGGACACGGACACGGACACGGACACGGACACGGACACGACACGACACGGACACGGACACGGACACGGACACGACACGACACGACACGGACACGACACGGACACGACACGGACACGGACACGGACATAGACAAGGCCACGGACACGGACACGGACACGGACACGGACACGGACACGCACACGGACACGGACACGGACACGGACACGGACACGGACACGGACACGGACACGGACACGGACACGGACACGGACACGGACACGGATACGGACGTGGACACGGACACGGACACGGACACGGACACGGACACGGACACAAACCCAAACACAGACACAGACACTAACACAGACACAGACACAGACACAGACACAGACACAGACACAGACACAGACACAGATACAGACACAGGCTCAGACACAGAAAATTGTCAAATTTAATAGTTGAAGTTAACTCTACAGCAAGACTAAAATTATTAAACAAGAAGTTGAAATTGGGATGGAGTATTTGTAAAATTGAGGATTATATAAATGTAAAGAGATGTTTTAAATGTTCTAAATTTAATCATAGGGCAAAATTATTGCAAAGGTGAAACAATTTGTCATATATGTGCAGAAAATTACAGTCTTAGAGAATGTAAGGTAGTAAAGGAGGAACATAAATGTATTAAGTGCGTAAATAGGAACAAATACGCGAAAAATGAAAAAAATAATGAAAATCATTCTGCCCTAGGCAACAATTGTCCATGTTATGTAGACATTGTACGAAAGTATCAAGAAAATATGAAATATTAGATAATGGCTCATAAATCTAGAGGAAAACTTAATATGAAGTGCATTCAGTTAAATATGCACCATTCAAAGGTAGCCACTTTAAATTTAATAAATTGTCTGAAAAATTATAAAAAGATATAGCTTTAGTACAAGAACCTTACACTGTTAAGAACCGAGTTAAAGGATATCCAAATGATTACATTACTTTCGAGTGTGGTGATAAAAAAAAGAGCAGCTATCATTATGCGGAATTATTATGTGGAATTATAATTACCAAAATATCTTCGGAAGATTGTGTTGTTATTATAACGATTGTTGATGAGAAATCTTACATTTTTGAAAGTACATATTTTGATATCAATAATGATCTTAATTGTAGTTTGAGATTACTAACAAATATCATTAAATTAGGAAAAAGGGAAGCACTATTAATTGGAATAGATAGCAATTGTAGATCTAAAATGTGGTATGATAGAATTACTAACGCTACAGGAAAAAAAAAATTTTAAAAACGTTTTGGCATAAATGAAAATTCAGTGTGTAATTGTAATCATGAAGAACAAACTGTTCACCATTTATTATACAATTGTGCAATACTAAATAATCAACCAGATGTACTAATTAACAGAATAAGAAATGATGGAGAAAGCTGGCCAATTCTGGAAAACATTTTAATTTCAAGATTTATGTGTTATTTAAATGAATTTGTTAAAAGTATAGATTTCGAATTTGAAGTTACCTAATATTTATTGTTGTCTTGCATAGTAGTTATTGTATTAATTTTATTGTCTTGTTAGTTATGCCTAAGTTTTAATTTGTTAGGCAGTTAGGTAATTTCATAGTAACGTATGAATATTATTATCACTGTTGATATGTATGTGATGAACACTTAGTTAAATTGATGATATAATAGTTAGAGATAATAGTTTTAAGTATATTGTAAACGATAATTATGCATGTAATACGTTAATGGTGCATGCTGAATAAAGATTATTGAACAAGAAAAAGACACAGACACAGACAGACACAGATACAGTCACAGACACAGTCACAGAGATAGACGCAGACGTAGACGCAGGCGCAAACGCAGACGCAAATGCAGACGCAGATGCAGACGCAGACGCAGACGCAGACCTAGACGCAGACGCAGACGCAGACGCAGACGCAGACGCAGACGCAGACGCAGACGCAGACGCAGACGCAGACGCAGAAGCAGACGCAGAAGCAGACGCAGACGCACACGCAGACGCAGACGCAGACGCAGACGCAGACGCAGACGCAGACGCAGACGCAGACGCAGACGCAGACGCAGACGCAGACGCAGGCGCAGACGCAGACGCAGACGCAGATGCAGACGCTGACGCAGAAGCAGACGCAAACGCAGACGCAGGCGCAGACGCAGACACAGACGCAGGCGCCAACGATGACGCAGACGCAGACGCAGACGCAGAGGCAGACGCAGACGCAGGCGCAGACTCAGGAGCAGACGCAGACGCAGATGCAGACGCAGGCGCAGGCGCAGTCGCAAGCGCCGGCCCAGAAGCGGACGCAGACGCAGACGCGGACGCGGGCGCTGACCCAGACACAAACGGAGACACAGACGGGGACGCCGTCGCCGACGCGGACACGGACACGGACACAGACACGGACACGGACACAGACACGGACACGAATAGGCACCACGACACGGGCATGGACACGAACAGGGACACGGACAGACGCAGACACAGAAACAGACACAGGCACTGACACAGACACAGACACAGACACAGACACAGACACAGACACGGACACGGACACGGACACGGACACAACAAATGAATTTGTTAAAAGTATAGATTTCGAATTTGAAGTTACCTAATATTTATTGTTGTCTTGCATAGTAGTTATTGTATTAATTTTATTGTCTTGTTAGTTATGCCTAAGTTTTAATTTGTTAGGCAGTTAGGTAATTTCATAGTAACGTATGAATATTATTATCACTGTTGATATGTATGTGATGAACACTTAGTTAAATTGATGATATAATAGTTAGAGATAATAGTTTTAAGTATATTGTAAACGATAATTATGCATGTAATACGTTAATGGTGCATGCTGAATAAAGATTATTGAACAAGAAAAAGACACAGACACAGACAGACACAGATACAGTCACAGACACAGTCACAGAGATAGACGCAGACGTAGACGCAGGCGCAAACGCAGACGCAAATGCAGACGTAGACGCAGACGCAGACGCAGACGCAGACGCAGACGCAGACGCAGACGCAGACGCAGACGCAGACGCAGACGCAAACGCAGACGCAGACGCAGACGCAGACGCAGACGCAGACGCAGACGCAGACGCAGACGCAGACGCAGACGCAGACGCAGACGCAGACGCAGACGCAGACGCAGAAGCAGACGCAGAAGCAGACGCAGACGCAGACGCAGACGCAGACGCAGGCGCAGACGCAGACGCAGACGCAGACGCAGATGCAGACGCAAACGCAGACGAACACGCAGACGCAGACGCTGACGCAGACGCAGACGCAAACGCAGACGCAGACGCAGGCGCAGACGCAGACACAGACGCAGGCGCCGACGCTGACGCAGACGCAGACGCAGATGCACAGGCAGACGCAGACGCAGGCGCAGACTCAGGAGCAGACGCAGACGCAGATGCAGACGCAGGCGCAGGCGCAGTCGCAAGCGCCGGCCCAGAAGCGGACGCAGACGCAGACGCGGACGCGGGCGCTGACCCAGACACAAACGGAGACACAGACGGGGACGCCGTCGCCGACGCGGACACGCACACGGACACAGACACGGACACAGACACGGACACGAATAGGCACCACGACACGGGCATGGACACGAACAGGGACACGGACAGACGCAGACACAGAAACAGACACAGGTACTGACACAGACACAGACACAGACGCATGACACAGACAGACACAGACACAGACACAGACACAGACACAGACACAGACACAGACACAGACACAGACACGGACACGGACACAGACACAGACACAGACACAAACACAGACACAGACACAGACACAGACACAGACACAGACACAGACACAAAGAAACACACACATACACAGACTCAGACACAGACGCAGACGCGGTCGCAGACGCTAACGCAGACTCCGACACAGACACAGGGTCACACGCAGACACAGACACAGACATGGTCACGCATATATATATATATATATATATATATATATATATATATATATATATATATATATATATATATATATATATATATATATATATATATATATATATATATACCGGGTGTGAATCAAATAGGGCCAGCCCCTGTAGCTTTTGAGCGGGTCGTTAGATTTCGTTAAAGTTTTGATGGGTTATATTAGAGCCACCGTAAATGACAGATAAGCTGAAAATTTAAATGAAACTACCTGTATATTTTTACATGTTTGGGTTCTACATCTTCAAATACATACCGTTCATCTGCCAAAAGTCAACTCAGGTGCCACTTTATTTTTACAGAGTCGGCTTCAGTGGCGTGGAGTGTTAATAAAAGATTGGAAAATTAAAAATTTCTGCTTTACTTAGGAACTAACAAGATTACTATGCATATCGCTTTGCTAGTACTTGAAAGAGCTATTTAATATACCGGTTATGTTTCTATTGGGAACAGTGGGATTTAGTTAGAAAACCGTAATTTTTAAATTTGATTGTTAGCAAACTTCACAAAAATTAGTTATTAGGAAAAATAATATTTTGGGGGTCACTGTACGTCAATTATCTATAATTTAGATGACGTAATTATGATCTAAAACTTAAAAAAAAATTAAAAAAAGGCAATATTAGAATGGCGCCTGAGTTGACATTTGACTGATGAACAGTATGTGTTTGAAGCACTGGAATCCAAATATGTAAGTATATACAGGGTGCTCCATTTAAATTTTCAGTTTTTGCGTAATTTCCGGTGAAACCGGAAGTTGGTCATATTGTTTGTTTTATGTAAAGGGTCCCAAAATGGCACGAATATAACCCACGAAAATTTGAACAAAATCTAGCTATCCGTTCAAAATGTACAGGGGTGGCCTCTATTTGATTTGCCCCGGTATATATATATATATATATATATATATATATATATATATATATATATATATATATATTACGGGTTGCAATATTATCAACTTCACAATTGTGACTCTACCTTATGGACGAACGTAAATTTAAGTATATTTTAAGGGCACAATCAACCAATATCCTCTGGAGGTAATTAATTAAATAATTAAAAGAGTACTTTTTCTACCTACAACGGAACACTTCACAGTTATCGTAGCTTTTGGTAAAATATGGAAAATTAACTTGTTCCCGTAAGCCGTATTGGTAATTTGATGATTTCTATTAGACGATTTTAATTTTGTGGAAATAGTCATTCAGGACGTAGTGATGACCGCAATGTGCTATCATGCTGGAATGTTGAAAAGCTGCTCAAAACTGTTATAAACGAAAAATAAAAAGATTTCATTACATCATGCACAACACCAATATAATGTGGTTAAAACAATTTTGTAATTGGCTAGTTACAAACATTAACAGTATTCATCATATTCTCAACTGGCCAAAATGAGGTAGGGCTAGTCTGAAGAAGTCAAATTGAACCCCTACTACGAGATAGGTTAATTTATATTACAGTGAACTTGAAAATAGCTTTTAAAAATTCATACCATACCTTTTAATACCAAAATTAATGGGGACCCCGGCGACCAATTTTGAAGTAAGCAAGAGTATATCCAAACTTCAAAATATCTTTTGAAATTAACAATAATTCATATCACATCCTTTAAAAACTAAAATAGCGTAAAACCAAGTTTAGGTGCACTCTCGACGATAAAAATTATTCATTTTGCAATGAATAAACTATCTGGCATACTTTAGTTTTTAAATAATTATGTGTTTTGTAAAGCTCAGCTTTATTCGAGTAATTTTTGTTTGACGTATCTATTAAATTAAAGTGGTGGGGGTGATTCAGTGATTTTTGAAATAAACAGCTGTAACTCCTAAACGACTGAACTGATTTAACTTTTATTATTTAAAAATTATAAAATGATGAAATTTTTCATTGACTCTTGAAAAAAGACGAATAAATAAGAATAAATACCAGTGTAAACTCGACTGTTTCAAATTTTATAATAACTAAATCTTCTTTCTTCGATATTTTACGGTATGAATAAGATATCGAGACGCGCTTTTCACTATCCTGTTTAGGGATGATTTCATCTCATTTTTATGAAAAAATCATATTGTTGCATTTAATTTTTTAGAGAATTTTGCAATTCTCTTATATTATATCAAGAAACGCGCTCTAGCAGCATCACTAAAAATTAGACATATTACAGGTAAGATGGATTTGTTGGAGAAATAAATGCTCTTGACAACGAGACTAAGTTTATTAAAATCAGTTCAGTCGTTTAGAAGTTACAGCTGTTTATTTAAATAATAACTGAATCACCCCCCACCACTGTACTTTAATAGATACGTCAAACAAAATTACTCGAATAAAACTGAGCTCTAAGAAGCATATAATTGTTTGGTAAATTTACTAGGTTGATATCAATGAAAATTCACTGTAGAAGTTTAGTATGGCGGCTACGCCCCCTGGTGGTCATCTTGCAAATATTAAAATATTTTCTACGGTCTTTTTTTGGCCACTTTAGTAATAACATTTTTCACCGCAACTTTCTACGACGAATAGTTTCCGAGCACTTTGCATTCTTATGTGGCCACCCGGTATAGTTTTTAGATTTTTAATGCAATGTTGCCAAGTTACCGGCGATTTAAATAATTTTTCGGAAAAATTGTAGACATAGAAATAAAATCCTCAAACTTACATTTATAAATCCATACTCATAATTTCTATCCTTTGTGTAACTATGGTATGTACAAAAGGTCTCACATTACTTGTGCATGCATACAATACACAATGTGTTTTAAATTAATCAATCCATTTAATCAGTTCACAATAACCAAAATATGTTTTCTCTAAATGGAACACCCTGTATATTTTAGAATCCCATTAGAAGAACTTTCTAGCGGTAACGTATAGTATGTACCTAAAATTTTGTTTAATGACTAAAAAATGAAAACTAAAAATTATATTACATCTAGATATAGTTCATGAACATAAGTTTCATAAAAAAAAATATTTGTAATGAACATAAATGTAATAAATAAACATAGTTACCTATGAAAAAAAATTATGCTCTTGACAGTTGTTTAGTATTATGTCAAAGGTAAAATACTTAGCGACTGAAATGATGTACGTTTAAGGGGAGTGTAATAAAAACTTTTTTTAGCATCTAGAGTGTATGCACAAGAATATCCATAAAGACATCCTACAGTTGATTGTTTTCAATAACTTAAGGAGAGGTTTGGCTCTACTGCATCAGTAAGTTATCCAAAGCATAACAGATCTGATTCCGCATTAATCAAAGATAATGAAAGATACATTTCACTGACGAGTGAACTTTTCATAAAAACGGTACTCCGAATCGTCACAACATCCATTATTATTTGGACGAAAATACAAAAGTGGTCAGAACTACATCGCAACAAAGGTCGTTATTAAATGTTCGGAGATGTATAATTGATAATTACGTTATTGGGCCTTTCCTCTTCGACGGTGTAGTATTTTTGAAATTATTGCAAAATCATTTGGGACATCTACCTCAGAATATTCCTAAAAATATTTTAAATACTATGTCGTTCCAATTGGATGGTGTACCGGCTCATTTTACAGCATTTGTAGGCCAATCGCTAACTATTCGATTTCAGGACAGATGGATCGGTAAATGTGTCCCATAATTGGGATTGCAAGGTCCCCAGAACTGATGCTATGTAATTTTTTTAAATGGGATTACGTTAAGGCAAAAGTTTATTCTGAACCTGTTACAACGAGGAATGACATGAAGAGAAGAATTACAGAAGCTCTCTCGTCTGTAACCCCAGCAGTGTTAAACTGCTACAAGAAATTATGTGAAAATTCGAGCTCGAAAATGTATTGAGGTTTAATGGAAGGCATTTTGAACATTTGTTAAATAATATTGTCTTAATTACTAATTTCAAATATGATTTTTTTAATCAAACTTATGTTCATAATGTAATGTAACTTTTAGTTTTATTTCTTTAGTCATTAAATAAAATTGTGGGTACATACTATATGGTACCGTTAGAAAGTTTTTGTAATGGGATTGTAAAATATGAAAAAAAACGGATTTTAGTTATTTAAAAATGATGAAATGGGGTCATTAACCTAGATATTTTATGTATTTATTAATTCATGATATTTTTTGACAGTTTCATTAAATAGTTCATTTTGAACAATATTGTTTAATAAAATTTTTGTTTGACTATTAGTTTTTTCAAAAAAGAACGGTAGGACTTTACACTGCTATTGCACTAAATTACAAAAATAAAAATCAACCTTAAGAAAAAGGATTTATTTTTATATATTTAGCAATTGTTTTGTGTGATATTGCAAACAACAGTCTTTGGCATGTAATGCAATATTGAATTTCATGCATTTACTTTGCACTTTTGTACGGCAGAGCCATCATCGTGCCTATTTTTCTTGGTGTATTACTAAATGGTCAAGTCTGTCATATCTGCAAGATTTATTTAATTTTTTGGTGGTTTAGAGAGTCCCTTTTTCCATCCGGTTTGTAAGTTTCCTACAAACTTGTGGCCACACTCTTCCGACATGCCAAAAGGTCCATATTTCCTCCATTCAATTTGTGAATATGTCACGTGTCTTGCATGGCCATATCAATACAATGAGGAAATAAAGGAAAACACCACTTTTTCCTCTAATCGACACTGTATACTAACTAATATTCTGATCGCTTTTCTCAACTCCTCCTATGTTTTCGTTGTACAGCTGTAACAGTTGAGGTTGAGGAGTTTGTACTAGTTTTTTCTCTTTTCGTGAAAATCGACTAACTTGTCTGATTGGATATATTGGAGCAGAATTTGAGGCGAAAGTAACAACACTGTTGTGCCATTTACTTACAACTATATTTTCTCCGATGGTAGAGAAATAATCATATGCTCCCCTGTTCGTCTTTTTTATTACCGTAGTTTCTATTAGCGGATACTTTTATGTTTCCGTTTTCCCTAATGGCAGCCCTTGTAGTAATGAGATTGATATAAAAAAATTATCGAAAAAGATGTGGTACGGCAGATTGTAATACAATGATAACGAAACATCTGCATATGTGAGCACAACACTTGCTCTTAGACCTAAGTCTTTATACTTCATGTCACAACCAGAACCTTGGTACGGTTCAAGCTAATTTATATATCCCAATCTGGTTGTACCAACCCACGGTTTATATCCCTATCGTATCGGCTTTCCTTTTATGAACTATTTCGCACCGTGACGCCCAAAATAAGGCTTCATATAAACTGTAAAATTGTTTTACTGGAGCATACTCAAATTATTCATAATAAAAGAAAATTTGTCTCTTGAAATTGCATTATATACAAGCTAATTACTTGTATTTTTACAGTTTTGCCAACACATGTTTAGGCGAGGAACAATATTGTACCAGCCCAGCAATAAAACCCCAATGAAACATTTCATTTAATGATCGGATACATCACCTATCAAATTTTGTTGTGCCGCATACCTATTGGTTTCTTTTACTATCATCGTAAAAATTTCATCATAAAAAAAAAACTGGAAAGTATGTCTGTAGGAAAATAGTTTGTTTAAGGCCCTTGCACACCCGTCCATTCAGGCTCATTAATATTACTTGGAATGTCTTCTTTCTTCCGTAAAATGATCTCTGCTTCAGCTCGTAATTGCGAAACAGGTGAATTATTGATGCTAACGTCGTCTTCTTCACCAGAATCTTCATCGGTAATATTGCCGCAAGCATTTTCTAGGGGAAGAATAACAACGGATGTCCCAGTAGGATAGGTGTCAATGTTTTCTTCCAATGCTGGGGAAACCATATGAAGAGTTCTCGCATGATATCTGTAAATATGGTAATATTGCTAACGTGCACTGCATAGGTATGATACTACTGTCCTTTTAAAAGGGCAGTGAGGTTTTTTTGCAATTTTGAAATACAAAAATACAAAATTGAGGTTAGATTTTCAACCACATCTTAGTTTGCATTGTTAGTAATCATTATTAATTAAAAAACAACCTTAACAGTTTTTATTTGTTCTAATTAACTCACCTAGACATTTTTGGTTGTGTATTCACAAAATCACTTTCAATGAAACACTTTCTGTTTCGGATTACTATTGATAACAGTTCCGTAAAACACACAACACAGCTTCTACATGCGTCTAAAGTAGTATTGTGGTGCTGGGATCTAGTTTTAGTCAACGTATTTTGTATAACTTAATTTAATATAGGTAACTGCATGCTGTCCTTTTAAAAGGACGGTAGGTTCAAATGGGTTAATTTAAAACACCTTGTGTATTGTACGCATGCACAAGTAATGTGAGATTTTTTGTATATACCTTAGTTACATACAGGATATAAATTTTGAGTCTGGATTTATAAATGTAAGTTTGAGGATTCTCTTTCTCTGTCAACGATTCGTCAGTAACATGGCAACATTTCATTAAAAAGTCCAAAACTGTACATTACTGTAAAGTAGACGTGAAGTAGATTCTAAAAATGCAATATCATACAGGGGGTGTCATTAAAAAAACGACACACCCTGTATATTTGAAAATAATTGTAAATATATATATTATATATATATATATATATATATATATATATATATATATATATATATATATATATATATATATATATATATATATATATATATATATATATATATATATATATAAATAAACCCGGAAAAAGTTCTTATGTTTATAATTCCAAAGGGAAAATTAGCTGAATGGCAACAAAGAATCCCACGCAAACCTAGCGATTTAACGTATAAAAACTCGGGGTGTGAAAAGGGTTTAAAAACAACTGAAAACTGACATAAAAGAATTAAAAACAAAATCGTACCCTAATCAGCTAAGTATTAATAGTAAACTAACAAATAAAACACATTTTCTGTTTTCATTATACGAGTATATATTTACATTTTCTTACGAGCAATTTGAGTTGCATATCCTGAAAGCACTTGAAACAGCTATTTCTGAAATCCAAAGTTTTCAAATAAGTTTATATTTGGGGTCAATTTTAAAAACCTTGCTAAATTTTCACTTAAAAACAGCCATTTGGCCATTTTCAAGTCAAGCAGAGCATGTGCTGAAAGCTGTAGGGTGCTTTTAGTTAATTATACATTAATCCATGTGTTTATAGGATTCACACTCTTCAGCTCCATTCAGATTGCTATTAATTTAAAAGAAATTTCTTTCGTTGATTGGATTAAAGTACATGTCTTATCTCGCAGCCATGGCATCTGGATAAGCATTATTTTCCTTTTGTCTTAGTCTAAAAGCAATTACATTATTTTACCTTTTGAAGAGAAGGCCGGAATTAATAACTTTGCTTGTCGTAGTTACTCCACACATCATCAAATATTACTGATAGTTTGAATAATTCTCCTGCATAATTAGTGTAACGATTGGTTCGTGTACATATCAATTATATAATTTGGTATCCTGTACGAGGTAGGACCATTTATTTGAGAACGACTGGAATCGTTTAATAGGCTCTACACTTCGGAACTTGTACGTTCTACAAATCGTGTCAGGCTATTGGAAACCGTCAGCTAATGGTTTGAAACCTATTTTTCACTTATACTAACCTGGCGAATTGCACAAAAAGGAAGCAGAACCACATCTAACCAATATCGACGGACGCCAATTATTAAATGTAGACCATAGTACTTAATCTTGTTTACCTGTAAATATGCAATTGACATTAATTAATGATTAGTCAATACTTAGGTTATATACATACATCCAAAGCTGAACTCAATCTTCATTTATATGTGTTATTATAACAGCTGTAAACGGTTATTCGTGGTTCGTTCTTAATGATTATTGACGAGTTTTACGCATATTTCAACATTAATTTTTGTTTTAATTACCTATCCTGACTGTTTCTTTTTTGCGGTGACAGAATCATATTAACACATGTGTAAGTAGGAATGTATTCACATTGTTGTCACATGGTCTAATGTCTACTGCTGTCAAAGTTATAATCGATCGCTTTGGGATATCACAGTTAGCGGGTGGGTAGCGCTTGTTACAGAACCGGTGCGACGCTTTCGGCGTAGTTATTTTATTTAGGCATTCGGTTAGGTTACGTAACGACCGTGATAGAACGCGTACTTAATTTTGTTAGATGTATCTCATTGTGAGGCGAATATCCCTACGTGTTTGGTCATTATTTATCAGACTTACGATACTCCCAACAGCTTTGGAAACACAATATGTACCAAGCGTATTTTTAAAGTACCGTTTTGAGATTTTGCCGTTGCAGCGCTGCGATTGGTATTTGACGCTCATTCGCTGTGTACCGCTATCGATCGGCAAGCCGCAGACGCCATGACAGAATCATTCGACCTTGATTACGTTTTTTGTGAGTATTTGAAATGTCTCCTCCGATTGAGAATCCCGCCGACTGTGAAATACGGGATGTAATTCGTTTTCTTAGTGCTAAGGACATGAAATCAGGTGAAATCCATCGTCATATCAGTGTACTTTATGGAGAAAACATTATGAGCGTGGAATACTACGGAAATGGGTGAGAGATTTTGAAGATCGCCGCACGAACCTACTTGATGAGGAACAAAGTGGGCGACCTTCAATCATTACTGACGACTTGGTGCAGAACATCCCAATCTAGCGCCCAGTGACTACCATGTGTTCCAGTATTTGAAAATTCATCTGGGTGGTCAGCGCCATGAGAACGATGAAGATGTCAAAACAACCGTGTTGCAGTGGTTGCCTAATCAGGCGGCAGATTTTTACGAATGGCATTATGAAACTGGTTGTACGATATGATGAGTGCCTTAATATTAGTGGCAATTATGTAGAAAAGTAGATTGAAATACAGGCTTTTATATGAAATTAAAATTATTAAGAAAAGTCTACTTGTTTCCTTTTTATTTCAAAACGGTACTTGCTTTAAAAATACGCCTCGTATTGTACTAACTCACATGGTAACAGTTACTATGTGTACTATTGTCATTGGGCCTGCATATCTCCAAGGTTACACACACAAGTACTTAACTGGTTGTTTAATAATAATTGCTATCAACGAATTTTAAATAGTAATCCATGGACAATTTAATGAATTAGCATTTATTATTTTTTAAAAATATGAAATCGAAAAATTTTATAACAAAAGGATGCCCCCGATATGGTACACATAGTAACTGTTGTTAACAAAATATATACATATTAAGTTTCTATGGAATGGATCTCCTGTAGCTCAGATGGTAGAGCACATGGGTTCGTGTCCCATTTGACGGAATCTCTTTTTTTGTACATATAAAATCTTCAATTTTATATTATAAGACATCATAAATGCTAATTCATTAAATTGTCCATGGATTAGTATTTAAAATTTCTTGATAGCAATTATTATTAAACAATCAGTTACGTACTTGTGTGTGCAACCTTCGAGATATGAGGGCCAAATTATAATAGTACACATATTAATCGTCTTTAACAAACTATATACATATTAAGTATCTATAGAATGGAATTTATAACCCCTGTAAGCTCAATAGGTAGAGCACTGGTCTAGTCAATGACATAAAACTAATTTAATATTTTATAAGTACTATATATATATGTATATTGTCAGGCTGTGTGGAAATTTTAAGCAACACCCGGTAGATAGTTTTTTTTCGAAAGTTAAAAATTTAAAAAAATTTGTTTCGTATTGATGAGTGAAGTTGTTTATAAGCTTTTTTTTGCGATGGTTAAGATATTTCAAATGAGGTATTTAAAATTAAATATGAAAGAGTATAGATTTTCGAAACTTTCATTTGCCACATTTTTATGTATTTAAGGATGGCTGGTTTCTATTGCAAATTAACATTTAGTTTTCTAATTTTGGGACGATCAGATAAGTGTCTTTGTTTCGGTTTCATTGCCTTAATAAATTAAAGTTTTTGGATTATATTCCTGATTATGTTAAAATTCGAGTTAGATGACAAAATATCAAAAAGTTTCAAAGAGAAAAGTTCAAAATACAATCTTACGTCTATGTGTCAATTTTCAAAAAGATTGAAAGACGATTGAAAAATAACAATTTTTTGGTCCTTCTGGAAATTAAAAAAAAATAAAATACTTATCTTTTTTGGTTTTATTAATGGTGTATTTTAAATTATACAATCTAAACGTTTCGATAACAGTTGCAGTTACCTTCTTCAGTAGTAATATCTATTAAAATTGTTAAAGATGCTGAAAACAATTTTGTCAAAGTTGAAAAATTAAAACATAAGGTCTGTAAGAAAGGAAGAAAATTTTGATACAGAGTGAGTAGCATTAAAACACGTTGTCCACTGCGTTCCGCAGTGAAACATGCTTTTGCACTAAACATTAACGACACATCGTTAGGATGAATTTTACATAAAGACTTATCTTTCCACCCTTACAAAATTCAAGTAGTGCAAGAGTTGAAAGATGGTGATATGCTTACTCACAGGATTTTCAGCGAAGAAATAGTGCGACGTGTACATTTAAACGGATATGTAAACAAGCAGAGTAGTCGCTATTGAAATTACGAAAACCCAGGAGAGATACACCAAAAGCCATTACATAGTCCGAAACTTACAGTGTGGTGTGCAATTCCATCATCTGGTATTATTGGGCCATACTTTTTCCAAAACGATAGAGGAAACACCAGCTGTTACGGCAAACCGCTACATACATGATCAGAGCATTTGTGACGGAAAAGTTACCTAGGCTTCCAGACATCAATCATTTTCAGCAGGACGGGGCAACAAGTCATACTTCTCGCGGGTCTATGACTGCTTTAAGGGAACTGTTCCCGGGCCGACTTATTTCCAAGCATGGTGACATTTCTTGGCCCGCAAGATCCCCTAATCTTTCACCATGAGATTTTTGCCTTTGGGGATTTATGAAGAGCAGGGTACACAGTAATAGCCCGCAAACCTTACCGGAATTAGCAATAAACATTACACAAGAAATTGAGCAAATTCAACCTGCCCTGCTCCGCCGAGTAATGGAAAAATTTTCAATCTAGATTAGAAAAGTGTTTACACAAAAATGGCTGTTACTTGAGCGGAATTATTTTTGAGACATAAAATGGCATACCTTCCTCTACCCAAACTTGTAAGAAAAAGTTTTTATGATAAACATTTTCCGCCGCTTCACTTAGGGACCTTGTATAAACTTTGTAGCTGAAGGCGCATTACTCACAAACTCATTAATACCTAATAGCTTCCCTATTATGAAAACGTTCGTTGTAAAGCATATTAAAGTTTACGTTAGTATATATATAAAGTAAGAAACACAAAGTAGAAATCAAACTTTTAACTCGTTAAGGAAGTATTAAAGTATAACATGAATCACCCTGTATAAAGGATTTCAATTTACAAAAACTTCAAGTATAAGTAAGTTGCAAACTTCAAGGCTATATGTGCAGCATGCATCAGCCGTTTATAATACAATTAGTATTCTAAACAATAACAGCTAATACATATTAATTAATGCACAATCGAAGCCAAATTAGCAAATGTCAACAGCGGGGACTTTAATGAGTATCATATTTGTTAATTGTTACTAATCCCCAAGTAACCCGTAAATTTTTAGGTGCCTCGTCAAGTGTATCGACAGATCATGCCTAACGTCTACGCTCATATTGAACACCTACAAGCCACGGAGACCGTGCTATACTCTCAAATTCGATGAATAAGAAGGTAGCCACACTTAAAGTAATTAGGATGCTCTCAAGGGATTGTTATTTATCTACCTGGCTGAAGTTACATTCGCATTAGTTTATCGTACATTCGCTTTTCTACGCGGTACCAATCTGACTACTGGAAAAAAAAATTACTAACATGAACAGCTGTAATGGTACTCAAAATGTTGAAGTACCAGTATTAATAAAATTATGTAGCTTATAAACATACTTACCGAAATAACAATGCAATTAAAAACTGATATATTATCAAGAAAATGTAGTTGCGATTAAGGTCTAGTGTTCGACACATATCTTTACATTTCGGGCAAACATGCAATATTTGCTAATTATTTGTAAAGGGTATTGTATTGTAAACGTGTATTCACTAGTTATATTACTGTTGTTATTACACTATTATATATTACAATGAAACGTTGTTTTCATTATAGATAAAAAAAACACGTTTTTCCAATTCACTTATGCGTAGGGTAAAAGTAAATGCTAATTTCTCAAAATTTAGGGCATTTTTGAAAAAGCCGAAAAGTGCACATGATAGTAGAAGGATGTAGGTTAACGACTGTCCATAAACTTCGCTGCCGTGTATCATTTTATTTTCAAAAACGATTATGAAATTTCGCTTTTTTACCCATATACGTATACATAGGGTAAAACTAAATGCAAATTTCTGAAAATTTAGGGCACTATTGAAAACAACGAAAAGTTCACATGATAGTAGAGGGTTGTAAGTTAATGACTGTCTATAAGTTTTGCTGCCGTGTTTCGCTTTTTTTTTTCAAAAAACGTATTTGAAGATTCGCATTTTGCTTATGTACGTATGAATAGGGTAAAAGTAAATGCAGGTTTCTTAAAATTTAAGGCACCATTGAACAACAGGAAAAGTGCACGTGATAGTACAGGGATGTATGTTAACGACTGTGTATAAGATTCACTGCCATGTGTCGTTTTTTTTTAAAGAACGTATTTGAAAATTCGCTTTTTTACATATGTACGTATTCATAGGGTAAAAGTAAATGCAAATTTCTCAAAATTTAGGACACTTTTGAATAAAACAAAAACTGCAAGTAATAGTAAAGGATAGTAAGTTCATGACTGTCTATAAGCTTTTCAAATATGATTTGGAATTTGGTTGAATCAATAGCCAAAAGATTATTGAAACTTGGAGCACTCTCAACGACATCCCTCATTTGTGGTATAAAGGGACAGTACGAACGCGCATTTTCTAGCCAATTACCTAATAAACTTATCAAAACTGACAATCTATACTATTACAGTGAGTGCAATGAAAACTAACAATAGCCACACTCAATCGTTTCTGAATACATATATTGCACGTTTAAAAAGCAGGGTTTTATAAGATTTAGCATGGCACAAGGGAAAAGGATCAATCGACAGTTTTAAATTTCAGTGATGCATAAATAATGCTTTATGCAACTTTGATAGTCATCATACTGTCATGTGGAGTCGTGATATCGAAGTGTCAAGCGCAACTAACTACCATCACATTATTTTAAACGTAGGTTAAGGTTACATGTATAAATAGTCATTTATTTATACGTAAACGATTTGTATTTTGATTGGTGTTATAAATATAATAATAATAATATTAATAATAATAACGCACGTACACAAGCACACAGGTACAGAAGCACGCACGCACACACACTGTAACATGTAAAACTCGATATTAAGTTAAATATCACTTGACCTAAGATTTTCTTGTATTCACTATAGTGAACATTACTGTAAACATTGGGTAAATTGACATAGTAGTGCCACCTAGGGGATTTCTACGGTTTCTCACCAGTTTCAAAAGCGTTTAGATAAAGTTATCTATTGCTGATTACCGTTAGAGGGCAGTATCTGCACTAAATAACAATTAGAGTATTAAAAGGGAGTTTAATTTTACATATACAGTTTGAATAAAATTTGGTAACAAGGTTATCAGATACCATAAAGATTTCAGAAAACGTCCTTCAGTGTGGTTGTGTGAAAAGTGAAGCATTCTCAGAAAAATTATCTCTTTCTGATTTAATCGATGGCATCATCATTTTTAGAAGAGAAATTTTCTAGTTTAAAGTATTTCTATACATTGTAATGTAAAGATTTACTAATCGCTATTATGTGGCGGACATATAAGAATATTGCTTTCACTAATGGGTCAGCTATCTGGATTTCTTCAATTCCTTTTGTAATTTTTCAATTACTTTCAGTCCCGAGGTATTATAACTAACCAAATTGCTGTCATCATGATTGGTCATTAACCATGTTTGACTAACGTCAGGGTCTAAACTACTCATCCAACCAATTCAGTGCTAACCATTATAGCATGTGTCGGAAACTACCTTCTGCAGTGATCGATATAGATTCTACAAAATAATATGGTTGATTAAGTTAATGATACAACCGAAATTATAATTAATCACTTACCTTTGTTTAGGAAGCTTTCTTCTACAGTTTATTTGCTAGCATAACCTTCATAACTTGTACGTCGTTTGTAGATAACTCACTACTGGGTATTTGTTGTCAATTGGTAAAAACATTAACTTATTGTGTGGTTAAAATAATCTAACTTAGGTTAGTTATAACAGAACTTTTATGAATCGCACCCAGTGCTGTGTTAGCGGTATCGTCCATTTTATGGTTTGGGAACTAATATCTGAAAGTGCTACCGCCTGCGCAGTAACCTAAATAATGTTATTAAACCGGTTGTGTTTATAGTCCCATTGATACGTTTACGTCAAACTTTAACGCGGGATAATTTGTTTTTAGATTTATCTTTTAGATTTCGATCTGATTTTCTATTGTGGATTTGGATGTTCAGATTATAGGTGACCTAATTCTAACTGTCTGGGTATTTGCAAGTAAAATTAAGATTAGGTCAAGTATGAGCTGAACAGTCTTCTCTAAAAACATTTATATGAGGGTTTGATTATTATTATTACGGGTAAAGTTGCAAAACAGTGGTAAATTTAAGTATTAAATTTTTCAGGTTGAAATTTAGTCAGTTGTAGTTGAATGTCCCTTTTCACGGTAACACGGTAAAATATCTTACAACGAAGCCGACAGGTGTTTGTAGGTTATAAGTAATTTTAAAAATTAGTAAGTTTGATTTATTTTGGTTGCTATTAGCTAATAACATTGCAGCTGCCCTAGTCAGGGTGTACTCGTGGTAAACCCTTATCCAATGGTGACAGAATAAACTGCAATGCATAGCACCATGCGATAGAGGACCTAGAAATAACAAGAAGTGTTCCTATACAATAATGTCCGATCGCTTTTTCTTTTCAAGTTACAGGCTGTTGAGGTTTTTTTTTTATAAATATAAAAGACTTTTATTAAGTATTAAATTAAACATTTCAAAAAATATAAAAAATTTCAACAGAAGGTGTTCAAATTGGTTACCTTGTTCTTGAATACACATTTCCAATCTTCGTGTTAATAACTGACGGTATCTTTGAAATTTGTTTATATTATTACTAAATATATCAGCCGACTCCACAATTGCTCTGGAAATGGTATAAATCCCCTACGACCAATCCACCTATTTCTAAATCTTTTCTGTAAAAATTCCCTTGCCCTTTGAGGATAGTGAGCTAGCGCACCATCATGCATGTAGTACATTCCTCTAATAATATCCAACGGGACATTTAATAAAGTGTGCAGTTAATTTTCAAAAAAATCCCATACTAGTGACTCCGTATTAGGTATGATGAGGGTTTTCATTGCTCCATGCGTATTATGTATGTTAAAAACACCAACGCGACTAAATACAGCTTCATCAGTAAACAAAATTAATGCCTATGCACGTCAATAAATGTTCTAACATGAGCTTCGGAAGAATTTGATCGAGGTTCGCCGTAACACATAATCATGCCCCTGTATTCTGCAGAAGTATAGCGAATCATTTTTGAAATCAACTTTTAACGACGATAATTTAATACGTAGGAAATCAGGAACACGGCAAACTTTAAAACTAAATACGTGAAACAATGTTATTCTTTCGGTGTAAAGGCGTAAATCCTTTTTGCCACTGGATTCAAAACAAAGCTCATATTCTGACACAACGTGGTGACAGGTTATACTGTGCACTAATTTTGGTTCAATTGTCTCTTTACAATCGCAAGGAATGTAAAAAATCAAAAAATTATTAAAAAACATTTCAACTTGAAAGCAAAAATCGATCCGACATTAGTGCACAGGAACTTTTTTTATTATTTTTTGGTCCTCTATCGCGTGGTTGCAGTTTACTTTATGTCCCCCTGTATATGATAATGTATAAAATTTGTCAAGTCTTTAATATAAATTAGTATTATGGAGATTTGCTTGTGACAGATAAGTGTGAAACTCACAGTTATCAGGATATCTCCTTACACAATAGGGATAGAAAAAGGTTTAAATGCAAGAGTTTTTCAGTAATCAAATCCGCATTTAAAGAAAATGTTTTCGTTTATACAGGGTGTCTCATATGAACTGGAGAGCATGCAACTTCATTTTTTTAAATAAAACACCCTGTATTTTATTACATTTTCTGATTTTTCTATAAATCCAGAATCGGTTTTAAGGTCTATTTTTTGATATCATTAAAGGAAAATGTTTTGTAGGTTACTAGTGCATAGACACTCTTACTTTGTGTTCCTATAAAAACTTGAAAATATTATACAAGGTGTGGCCAAAACTTTTTACAAAATCATAATCTTCAAAACACAAAATCTCAATTTTTTTAATTAAAATGACATGGTTTTTTACGGAAAAATGTTGATTCCTATACCTATCTTTCATAGTCATCGAGTTATTTTAGTTTTTAAAATACACACCTCAAGCTCAAAAATTTATATTAGTTGGCCATGGTTGTCAAACAAATGTTTGTTTGACACTGACAGTTTAAAAATTCAATTTAGACAATAGACAATACTGAAAAATGTGAAAAAGAATTATATTGGCGTAAAACTTCGTTAACTATATCTAATAATACTAATAACAAATAAACAAAAGATGCAAAAACAATTTAAGTTAGATATTTTTAAAACAATATAACTAAAAATCATAAAATATTATAAAATAACTAAACATCTGGTTCTATGTGTCTGCCCCGGTGTTCCTCACACAAACGAATATCTTTCAACAAAAGAAATGCTTACTTTTTGAAGCACTTGTCTATTTATGCCTTGAAAAACATTTCTTATTCTTTCTTGGATGTTTTCCTTTGTTGTGGGAGATATTTGGTAAACTTCATTTTTTTACAAATCCCCACAAAGAAAATCAAGATTTGTAAGATTCGGTCCTCTCCTGCCAAACCATTTATTTGGAAATTGCAAATTTAGATGATTACGCACAATACCACTAAAATGGGTAGGCGCTCCATCCAATTGAATCCACAGTTACAGTAAAACTTGAAGCGGTAAATTATCAAGGTAATTTTTTAAATCGTTTTCCAAAACATTTAAAAAGATTTCACCATTAACTATTTGATCAAAATAATAGAGTCCCAAAATTCTTGTTCCAATAATACCGGCCCATACGTTAAGTGTCCATCCATGTTGATGGTCTAATGGCATCACATATCTTGGATTTGCATCACCATAATAATGGAAATTATGACGATTTACAAATCCATTTTTGTAGACAGTAGCTTCGTCAGTAAACATACGTAATCGAAAAAGTACTATTTTTCCTCTATTTATTTAATGCCCAAAGGCAGAAATTTGTCCTACTTATAAAACCCTGATCCGTTAATTATGCATTACTTGGATGTTGTATGGATGAAACATTTTCTTTCGAATTATTTTATTTATCGTTGATTTTCCGATATTGTTCAGTGCGATTTACCTGCAAGAAGCTTGTGCATTCTCCACGACGGCTTGCATGACATGTAACTAAGTTTTCTCGTTTGATGCAAATAAACAATTTCCGTCGGATGCGCCAATGCAATAAACCATTTGTATCAATTCTCCTTTTGAAAAATTCATTTCAATATTTAAATATTGTTCAAATAGAATTTTTAAACTGTCAGTGTCAAACAAACGTTGGTTTATTAACGTTTCCATGATAACCATGGCCAACTAATATAAATTTTTGAAATTGAGGTGTATATTTTAAAAATCCTCGTCACTTTCTTTCTCTTTGCCCCTCTCTTTGTTTTTTCTCCCTCTGTTGAATCACTATCCGTTGTCTTTACCTCTGTCTACTAAATAGCAACTACTTCTGTGTGTTTTGCCCCTCTGAATTCCTTTACTGCTTATAACATTTTATAAAATCATATAAAATTTCATTATAACTAAGTATTAACATTCAAATCACACACAAATATCATTTTCCTTGATTGGTATTTTATTTGCAATTACGCGCGCCTATTTGTCCTGGTCCACCCCTCGGAGACCGATAAGCGCTGCGATCAACTTCTCTAGTTAATCTGCTCTCTTAGCATTAACGATTTTAATAATTACATATTGCAATTCACTCACCTAATTGATTTATAATTATATTAAATACCTGGCCCCAATTGGCATACTCTGCACTTTCTCACAAATATCTTGAAAACTTCGCCGTGTGACGGAGCCGATACGTTCGGTTCTCGCGTCGACATAAAATGTTATATTTATTTATAAACAAAATCTGTTTCGGCTTTAATCCTTATATTGAAATTTTGAATAAATTAATATTATCTAACGGAACTGGTGTTTGTTTAATATTTCTGCTCCTTCTCCTTGGTTGAAACTTTACAGGGCCTTTCTGAATAAACCGTTATTCACTGTTCTTCAAAGCTTGTGGCGCTGAAATTCTTGCTCGCTCTCATTACTTTTATTACAAGCTTTTCGTGTTCTCTGTAACCAACCTAATTAGATTCACTGTTTATAAACACTTCAAAACTACCAAAGCCAACATAGTGCTCTGCGATTAATGTATCGTTAGACTGAGTTTCAGCCGCGCTTACTAACTTCCTCCCTTTAATGCTTCGAGGTAGGTTAGACACATGTCAACGCCGACATGAACACATGCACACACGCACGTACGCACAAACGCACATACGCATACACTTACACACGCACTGCACACCCTTGTGCGTTCAGCATAACGTACTCTTGTACATTTAGCATTTAACCGCTTAAACTCGTGTTTCTAATAAATCAGAAGCAATTTCGAGAAAATCTAATGAATCAGTCGTTTGTACGTATCACTGCATCAAATAAACGAAATCTCAATATTACACTCATGTGGTACATACATTTTGTAAAACAAAAACTAGACAATCCAAATATTACACCACAATACTCCTAACGTGTAAACAACTCTTTTGGCAGGAAATGATGAAACTTATATAGATTCCATCTATTAACCTCGTGGTTATTTTGGTTGTATATTTTAAAATCATATTTGTTTAATAGATGGCCCTAGTATTATAATAAAAACGCCACTGCGCACTCGTGTCCATATGCGCACTCTTGTGCACATGTACCCCATCTCTGTGTGGGAACTGCCTACATATTCAAATACAGTTTGTATTAAGCTATCTAACAGGATGGCGCACCTGCTCATTATACTGTTCAAGTATGACGTTCTTGGACCAGATGTTTGAACATCAGTGGATTAGAAGACGAGGCTACATCGTGTGGCCAACACGGTTTATAAGAAAAATTCAAACAATCCGTGTACAAAATAATGTGAATAGCTTTGTCATCGTTTATCCCATTGCCAAGCTATACGCAGTGTGAAGTTCCGACATTTAGTTTAAGTTGTATAATATTAATTTTTAGTTCCTTTAAACATGATACATTATTTTAATAAATTGAAAGGCGTTTGCTCAGTTTTATGGAACACTTTTTTTTTAATACTAGATAGTGAGGAAAATTCCAACCCTTTCTCACTTTTAAATAATAATCATTTTTTGAATACAAAGCATCCAAATTTAAAAAACCTTCTATCACTGTAATGGTAATTTTAATCCTCATTCAAATAGGTAATAGTGGACAGGGTTTTCTATTTGATAGGTCTAACTTTAAATTGTCGCATTTTTATGCAATAACCTGCACATAAACCTGTGTACATAAATATGGCATTTCCTACGTTGTAAAAGTTTTTTATGAAACACTTTTTTTATAAATACTATTGTTCATGAAATAAATGTTTCCACACTACTGAATAACTCTCCATGTGTTCTGAAATACACAATGCTGATTAAGTATGGAACAAATTCAATAGCTTAATATTAATAGTGCGAAAAAAAAACAAAAAGGGATATAATGATTTGAATTTTTGACGCATCTTTGAATGTTATTCACAAATCAATGACGTCCTCCTTATTTTAGTGATGACGCCATGGACACACACACACACACACACACACACACACACACACACACACACACACACACACACACACACACATATATATATATATATATATATATATATATATATATATATAATAACATCCCGGTGCAATCTGGTTGGAACGTGATGTGATTAAGGGGTATGTAAGTGAAAAATGGATATGTATATAAATTCATTGGGATATTCATACAGTAAGTATACGATCTATTATTTATATTTCCTTGACTCTGTCTATATTTCTACTTCTTCCTTCCTTACATGTCGAGGCAGTAGACAAATTCAAGAGAACAATACAATTGCCTCGGATCGACCTGGCTAGAAGGGGCGGTCAAGGTCGAAACAGACAGGTCTCGTTGCTGACGACTGTGCAAGGAATGAATAACGAGTAGGTACGTGCAATGTCAGAGGTGTGCATGGTAAAAAATTTGAAATTGCGAATGTAATGTACGAAAGACACTTTGATATTCTGTGTGTGTCGGAGACAAAGCGCATAGGAAAGGATACTGTGGAAATGGAGGATGGCAGCCTAGCAATATGGTCAGGAGTTGAGGCTGAAGTGCATGGCGCAAAAGAAGTTGGGGTGATCGTAAGTGAAATATCAAAAAGATGTGTTTAAACAGTACAAATTGGTATCTCCTCGGGTAATATAGGTTAGAATGAAAGTGGAGTTTCGAAGAATTTTTCTTATTGCATGTTATGCACCGGTGAATGGAGAAAGAGACCAAGAGCGTGAAAACTTCTGGAATGAAGTAGAGAACGTGTTGAACGTATGTAAGCCAAATGAAAGAGTAATGATAGTGGGATATATGAACTGATGGGCGGGTGTACATACCGAACACGTTCTAGGAAAGTTCAGAGACCAAAGAGTCAATGAGAATGGGGAACGCCTGGTGAACATCTGTGTGGAGAGAGGGAAGCCTTGTATCCCATACGTGGTTTAAACATAAAAATGTGCATATGTATACATGGCAAAACGGTGAATCCAAAAGTATGATAGACTTGATAGTGTATAATGAACGGCTTATAAACCTGGTGAAAGACACAAAAGTAATGCGCGGATCGGAGTGTGGACCGAACCACTTTTTGGTTATATCTAGAGTGTGTTTAGGGCAAAAGTAGGCCTGGAGAAGGAAAGCAAACGTAGTGCGGACGTCCAGAATTAGGGCAGACAAACTAATAGATAATGGTGCGAGAATAAAACAAGCAGATGCTGTGAGTAAAGAGTTGGATGTAAATGAAACAGTGTGGAACTAACAAATAAAGGCACCGACGTTGAAAGTGCATGGATAAGCTTGAAGAACTGTGTTGTCAAATGTGCCGTGCGGATATGTGGAAGAGCGACTGTAGGTAGACAGAAAAAAATGTGTTTGGTGGAATGAGTCGGTAAAAAAGGCAGTGTGTAAGAAAAAATATGCGTACATGGCAATCATTTCTGGAAAAACTGAGTCTGAGAAAAAGCGATATATGAGGTGTACAGATTAACAAACAAAGAAGCGAAGGAGGCAGTGAGAATAAATAAAGAGGAAGTGATGGCTGTGGAAGGAGAGAAAATGCAGAATGATTTTGAGGGAAACAAAACGTGGCCCAAAATAGAACGCTGGAGGAGTGATAACATGAACAACGAAATAGTATGGGAGGATTGTGAAGTGAGGAAATGCCGGAAAGAATATTTCGGAAAGTTGTACAGTAGTGAGGAAAGTAAGATTGAAGAGTTAAATAAGGAGAATGTAGAAGGAATGGTGAATGAAACTGAGAAGGATATTGGGATAAATGAGGTAGAGAAAAAGGTAGGAAGGTTGAAAAACGGCAAGGGAGCAGGCGTAGATGAAATCACTGGTGAAGTTCTAAGGTATTGGGGTGCAACGCTTATACGAAGATTGTGTGCATTATTCAATGTAAGCCTTATGAGTGGAAAATTTCCCAGGGATTGGAAGAGCGCGATCAATGAGCCACAGTATAAGGGTAAGGGGAACAAGAGTGATTGTAAAAACTACAGAGGAATAAGTTTGCACAGCGTGTCTGGTAAAATATTTGGAAGAATACTGATTGATAGAGTACGAGAAACGATACAAACTAAGATTTGGGATGTGCAGGGTGGCTTCATGCCAGGGAGAGGATGTGTTGATCACATTGTTGCTCTCCAGCAGGTGATCGAAAAGTGTTTAAGTGTAAAAAGGAAGCTCAACTGTGCGATTGTGGATCTGGAGAAAGCATACGACAGATTGAACAGGGAGATACTATATATTAGGGAAATATTAAATGAATATGGCGAAAATAAAGGTCTAATAAATGGAATAAGGGCAGTATACAACGGTAGTCGGGCACTGTTAGGGTGAGAGGAGATGTGATTGAATACATTAATATTGAGCAAGGAGTGCCACAAGGCTGTGTGATGTCACCGTGGTTGTGCAATGTATACATGGATAAATGTGTTAGACGAGCATGTAGCGATACAATTGGTGTAATGGTTGGAGACGTAAAGGTACGACTTCTGGTGTATGCAGATGACACAGTCTTATTAAGTGACAGTGCGGATGAGCTACAAACCCCACTGAGGAAGTTTCATACAGTGTGAGAACATGGACCTAAAAGTAAACGTGAATAAAACTAAGATTGTGGTGTTCAATCGTCAATCTGCAAGATGAAATTGTGGAGCAAGTGGACGAGAATATTTACTGCAGATGGTGCAATGGAGGGCGAAATTGGTCCAAGGGTCAATTCTGGAAGGAAAGTGATTGGAGGTATGTGGATGTTAATTAGAAACGAAAGCATGAGCCTAGCTGCAAAACGAGCAATCTATAATGGCGTATTTGTCCCGTCAGTACTGTATGGAAGTGAGACATGGGTATGTCAAAAAAAGCACGAAAGAAAATTAAATGCCGTGGGAATGTGATCCCCGAGAAGCGCATGTATTAAAACAAGAAGGGACAAGATAAAGCGTGAGTACATAATGACGGAATGTGGCGAGGAAAGGACGATGATCGATAGATATAAAAGTAGAACATACGTTGGTTTGGTCACATTGAGTGAATGAACACGCAAGATTAACGAAGCAAATATATGTAAGTGAGGTTAGAGAAAACGCTGGGCCTGGTAGGCCACGTAAAACATGGCTGAATGTAGTAGAATGTATGATAAAGGAAAGAAAGGTAAAGAGTTTTAAAAGTAAAAGGGCATGCCAGAGACAATGTACGAATCTTGCGGAAGCTAGGGAGGTATGTGAAGATAGGAAAGCATGGAGAAGGATTGTGAATGAAAAATAAATAAGAGGTAGGGATTATTTTGCCTAACCCGCAAGGGAACGACGTGAAGGTTAAGTTAAGTTAAGTTTATATATATATATATATATATATATATATATATATATATATATATATATATATATAAAGAGTTGCGTTGTTGTTGTTACGGAAAAAACGTAACACGAATTTAGTTTTAACAAATTTGTAATAATTTAATTATTTAATTCTCCCAAAAAAAATATTCGCTCATTCTCTAATTATAAGCATATCCGAAGCTTAAATAATATCTCTCTCGTTTTCACTTCAATTATGTGCACATTTAATTACTATTGGCGTTTCAAAATTTCACAAGTTCTGTTGGAGTCGGACATTGAGTAGGTAGTATTAGCATAGTTTGTATTGAAATTCACTTGTGTTAATAAAGAAAGTGTTCTAAAAAATTCCATGTCCTTCGTTTTCTCAAATCAAGTAACAAGTGTGGGCTAAAATTCTACAAGCAACTCCAAAATATTTTTGCAGATTCTGCATATTGTAACGTGTAAATTCTTGGCTATCGTTATCTGAATGCAGGATTTGGGTTTGTGTTGTTATTTGTAAAATACATTTGTATTATTTGTGAATTATAGGCATATTCTGGTATTTTTTCTTCCAATACTTAATCTTAGTGGATATGTTGATATTTTCTTCTTAGTGCATATAATTACAAACACCAGTGCATATACTTTTATCGTCTATAATTGGTATTTAGCCACATAAATTTTTGTTTTATGCGCTACGCGGATTTGAACATCATTCACTTCCGGAATCTGCTTTCCTATCCACATAGCCGTGTTTTAAGTTCACTTCCCTGCATACGGTATGCCACTGTTTTTAATTACATTTTCGTATTAATTAATTATATCTGATAGGGAAATACGCCCTTTGTATTAAGAAATTTTTGTCGAGTTGAAAATGGGATATATGTCGTTCGATTTGATGTTGATAGAAGTGTGGTGAATAACGAATTCAAAATCACGTGTGTGGGGTACGTTGGACAACGAAATTAGTTATCTTAAGAAAATGTTTGAGTAGGAGATATCTTACGACCTTATAAAGAAAAGACTTCTCAATCTAAAGCAAGTGTCGCAAGTTGGCTTTCGAGTATTTCAGTTGTTATAATACCATAACATTTGGTATTTTGAAGTTCTTTCAAGCGTATCGGAAATGTAATTTCAATAATTTAATTACTATTCTAAATACAAAATAATAAAAACAGTAATGCGTAAAAAAGAATACTGTATAAACAAACAGGAATTTAATACAAATCAAAACGAGTAGACTTAAATGAATTACTTTACGCGAATTTCAACACAGCGGTAGATACTCACAAACGAACGTTCACTGTTACAATAATAATTGCGATGTGTGATCCTTTTGTGACACGTTCTGTAAAATTCGTGCTTTTTTTGTAAAATAGTCCTTTTGAGTCATTGATTTTATTAATTTTCTATTTAAAGGTAATTAGATTGTTGACTTTTTTAAATTTTCTGAACAAAAAAATCAATATCTCCGAAACCCTTCAGTGAATTTGAAAAATTCAAAGGTAGAAATATTTTTCGAAATATTAATAACCCTTGTATTTGTTCCATACTTAGTCAGCACATTGTATATTGTTCATACCTTATGAGACACAGTAATTTCTGATACATAACAACATAAGTGCATATAAGTATTCAACTAGTACAACTACTTCTGCACTTACCACACAACAGCTACCTGAACATTGTTGAATTTATAATAGGAATTGCAGATACAATTTCTCAGTGTCGGAAAGAACAAAAACGTGTTGCTTACTTTGATATTCTAATAAGACTGCTTCATATATATATATATATATATATATATATATATATATATATATATATATATATATATATATATAAACTAACGGTGTGTCTACTAACAACGACACAGTGCAGATGTCGCCACTTACCGGAACTCTGCTAATTTATAATACACCAGAATACATATTTATAACACCCCCACTTATTATAAATTGACAGTCTTGCACATTAAGCATTATTCAAACATAAACCCTTAGTGAACTTAGTATTCTTAATATTTCCCAATGGCTTACTCAAGATATCTGCTACCATTCAATCTGTTGGCATATATTTAATATCAATTTTCTTATTTGTAAGAGCATCTCTTAAGAAATGGTATCTGATATCTATATGATTAGATCTATCATGAAAAACTGGATTATTTGCCAGCTTTTGGGCACTCTGATTATCATTGTACATTGCAACACAATCCAATTTGTCAGATGAAACAAAAGATTTCGCAAGTATACAGCTTCCTTCGTTGCCTCACTAAGGGCTATATACTCAGCTTCAGTTGTTGACAAAGCTACGGCTCTTTGTTTGCAACTCTTCCATGAAACACAACCAGCCGAAAGTTTAAACGCATAACCATTATAGGACTTACGATCTAGTTTGTCTGAGCCCCAATCAGAATCGACAAACCCAATTAAATTTGAATTATTCTTAGTGAATTTCATGGAAAAATGCTTAGTCCCCTTTAAGTATCTCAATAATCTTTTCGCACATTTCCAGTGCACTTTACTATAGCAATTGTTATACTGACTAAGAAGACCCACAGCATAAGCAATGTCAGGACGTGTCATAACTGCCAAGTACATAAGGGTTCCTATTAATTCTTTATATGGTAAATTCAAATCACAAGTTTCGCCCCTGACCTTGCTTAGACTGATACTATTATCTAATGGAGTACAAACTGTTTTACAATCTACCATGCTAAAACGTTTTAAAATTTCATTAATATAATCCTCCTGATCAATAGTTATGAAGTTTTCGTCATAATCTCTAATGATCCTTAATCCTAAACACTGTTTAGCTACACCAAGATTTTTAATTTTAAAATTCGAACTTAAATGACTTTCGAGAAACTTCATTTCTTTCAAATCATTCGAAAATACAAAGAAATCATCAACGTATAGGGCAATTACAGTTAACAACCCATTATCTTTTCTTTTAATATACAAACACGGTTCATAATCTGACCGTTTGTATTTAATATTTAATAGAACTTGATCCACCTTTTCATTCCAAGCTCGACTGGATTGTTTCAAACCATACACAACCCTGTTTAACTTAAAAACCTTATTTTCAGAATCTTTTAACACAAAACCTTCAGGTTGCATCATATATACATTTTCTTTCAATACGCCATTCAGAAATGCAGTCTTTACATCTAAATGTACAATTTTTATATCTAACTGCAATGATAATGCTATCAAAACCCTTAAAGTTGAATGTCCTACTACAGGAGCAAAATTTTCAGAATAATCAATACCCTCCTTCTGAGTATAGCCCTTTGCCACTAATCTGGCTCTATAACTTGTTTTGTTTTCACTATTACACTTCACTTTAAACACCCACTTACACTTCACTATTGTCCCACCTTCTGGTCGATCAACTAGTTCCCACGTTCTATTTTGTTCAAAGGATGTGATCTCATCCAACATAGCCTACTTCCACTTAACCGCATCTTCTACTACTACAATTTGTTGGCTACAACAATCTCAGGTAAATCTGGACTACGTACATTTTTTAACCATTCTTTCTTGGCTGTCAAATGCATGCTTGCACCATTGTCAACATACCAGTCTGTGTCACTGAACTGTCCCGTTAAAAAAACTGCATTAAAACTACTCTCAGATTTGTTGTTGTTGCTAGAGCACTTTGACATATAATGTCCGTTCTTTTTGCACTTGAAGCAAACGATATTGCTTAAGTCTTTCTTTTTATTAACAATATTTGAACTACCGTTACCGTCAGCTGATTTAACCCGCGAACTTGTACCACTACCGCCATCTCGCGTTGACTTTCGATAGCTTTGGTTTACTATTCGCTACAAAAGCACCACTTTTGCTGCCATTACTGCCACCTGTCTGCATGTCCAACAATTTTGTTTAAATGGAGTCTGTAGTAATATTTATTCCGGAATGTTCGACGGCCATAATCATGGGTGAATATTTTTCAGGAGTCTTGAACAAAGAATTAGGGATGTGAAAGCATTGCGCAAGATGGGTGCCGCATTTGCTGAATGCCAATCAAAAGCAAGCGCACAAAGGAATTTCGCAGCAATCTTCGATAGGGACCCAACGGATTTTGTGCGGCGATTTCTCACCATGAATGAGACATGGGTCCACCACTACACGCCAGAAACTAAACTACAGTCTAAGCAGTGAGTGTAAGCCGGTGGTTCAACGCCAAAGAAAGCGAAATCGATCGCATCTGCCGGAAATATCATGGTCAGAATTTTTGGGATGCGAAAGGGATCCTGTTAATTGATTACCTTGCAAAAGGCAGAACAATTACAAATGAATATTACTCCAACCTTCTTGACCAGCTGGATTTCAAAATTCACGAGAAGAGGCCTGGCTTGAAAATTAAAAAAATCATATTTCATCAGGACACGCACCTGCATACAAGGGTGCGTTGACGATCGGAAAACTGCGGGATTTGAGGTACGATTTGCTCGACCATCCCCACTGTCCTACTGATTTTGCACCCTCAGACTTCCACCTGTTCCCAAACTTGAAAAAATTGTTTCTGGGAAGTGCTTCGCATCCAATGAAGAAATTGAGACGGTTGTAGATGAATATTTTCACAACCTTCCAGACTCTCACTTCCGGGAAAGAATACTGATGTTGGAGAAACGCCGGACCAAGTGTGTTGAAGTCAAGGACGATTACGTAGAAAACTAAAATAATTTTTTAACTGAAAGTCGCAGTCTTTTATTGTCAGGACGAGAATTTTTCACCTTATCCTCGCAGGAACTAAAACATTAGAATCATTCATAACTTTATGAAAGTATGCGCCAGTCAGTGGTATGTGGTAGCTCAAACAGCATGAAGATAACTATACCTATGGAGACCCGTAGTATACGGTACTGTCCCTTTTTTAAACATATTTCGTATAAGTAATTATTTTAATAAATTACGTAAGTTTCACATTTATACCAAAGTTCCTCATTGTTTCATTGTTTAAAAGGAATTAATCTTAAGTCTAGAAAGATATACAATTTACGAGAGATTTCTAGAACTTTTGTCGACTTTAATAGATAGCGCACAATCCCACTTATGAGGTTTTATTAAGTAACAAGTGTAGCGCGAAAAGAATTTGATTACGACGGTGTCGTGTACGTGTGAAAAATAAACATATCAGTGCGTGTAAAGAGTTCGTTATTTAAGGTTAAGTGTTAATAAATAACTTTTTAAAAAAATAATCGTTTAATAGAGACTTGAAACATAAATATCCATTTATTAAAAAGACAACCTCAGATAATGAGAACATGGTGGAATGGAGGATATTGTTCAACACATACAGACAGTTAAGCATAAGGAGGCAGATATTGCTGCTTTTAGTAGCAGGAAAGTGTCGTCTTTTTTTCGTAAGGATTTGGAAATAAAGAACAAAACCTATCTGCGATTGAATGTATTTGGTCGTGCCATAACGTGATCCACAATCAGTCCTTTCGTTCTATGGATTGTACTAGTAAGGCAATAAAAAGTTACTTCCAACAAAAATTTGCATATACTAGAACCAAATTTGAAAGTATTGTCTGTAACATTTAAGAATCATTAAGCTCAATACAAAATGATCTTGGAGCGATCAATTTTGTAGCAAGCCATACCGATTGTTCAAATAACGTGAGCGTAAAAATTTGTCCTATTTTATTTATTATATTTATATTTATGAAAGACAAGGGCATTCAATTAAAACTTTTGGAAGTTCAAGATCTTCCAGGTGCAACTTCAGAATATATTATTAAACCTTTTGAAAAATATGAATTAACAACTAAAGTAGTGGCAATGTGCGCTAACAACACAAATTGCAATTTTGGACGAGCGGCAAGACATGGCCAGAATGTCTTTCAGCAGACTGGTTGCCTCTTGACATCGAAGCCATTACGAGTTGAACAATTAAAAGAAATTTGTGAGTTTGTTAATGTTGAATACCAAAAACTGTTAGGATACAATAAACGCAGAAGATTAGCATTGTTACCTGCGATAGGAAGAATATTTAAAAGGTTCAAATCGTTACAGAGTTACTTATTTTCGCAAGAAAAACATTCCACATTGATTCTTAATAGTTTTAAAAACAATTTTTCTGAAGTTTGGCTATGGTTTCTTTACTTCATAGCAAATGGAATCTGAAAAATCTTCAGTGGTAGAAGTATACATGGTTCTATCAAATTTAAAGCAGGAATTAATAGAACGGAAAAATGAAGTCTTTTTGCGCAATCAAGTTAACATCATACTAATAGCAGTAAATGAAGGAGAAGACCTAGTCGTAACTCAATTTAAAACGTCAGTGACCATGTTTTGATGTTTTATGCTACTAAAAAAAGAGACTCTATGGTCAGATGTTGAAATCTCATTAACTGTTTTTCAAAAACAACACCCAGATGTTCACATAGATGATTAGGAACATTTTGATGAAATTGTGTGCATTAAAAAATAAACAACCAGTCAAAAATAAAATAATTAAAAGAAGTTTCTGTTTCTATTGACAAACAATGGATCGAGTTTTTTAACCATTTTAAGAGTGAGGATATACCACACAACAACATATTTAAAATTGTTGACATGTGCATGAGTTTACCGGGATCCAACGCCCCCATGGAAAGGATTTTTTCTGATATGAATAAAGTTTTGATCAGCGAAAAAACAAGCCTTATTGTAAGAACTTTAAAAGGACTTTTAATAACAAAACATAATCTTGAAATGAATTGCCTTGAATTTTGTAAGTATCTCCAAGATCGCCTAGATATTTTACGAATAGTGCATTCAATAGAAAAATATACAAACAAGTAACGTTTCGCTCGCCATTTTATTAACTATGAATTAAATAGATTTTTTACACTGTTGCATTATGACATGGGACGGCTAAAAATTTACCATAAACAATCACTGAATTTGTCACTTAGACTCATAATTTTGTATCTAATTTAAAAGAAATTTCTCCTTCTCCTTCCCCTTACTGAGGAATGTTTGGTACCCCTCAGACTCTTCGGGTGATGCGTACATGCCCCGATGAAGTTTTCGTCATAATCTCTAATGATCCTTAATCCTAAACACTGTTTAGCTACACCAAGATTTTTAATTTTAAAATTCGAACTTAAATGACTTTCGAGAAACTTCATTTCTTTCAAATCATTCGAAAATACAAAGAAATCATCAACGTATAGGGCAATTACAGTTAACAACCCATTATCTTTTCTTTTAATATACAAACACGGTTCATAATCTGACCGTTTGTATTTAATATTTAATAGAACTTGATCCACCTTTTCATTCCAAGCTCGACTGGATTGTTTCAAACCATACACAACCCTGTTTAACTTAAAAACCTTATTTTCAGAATCTTTTAACACAAAACCTTCAGGTTGCATCATATATACATTTTCTTTCAATACGCCATTCAGAAATGCAGTCTTTACATCTAAATGTACAATTTTTATATCTAACTGCAATGATAATGCTATCAAAACCCTTAAAGTTGAATGTCCTACTACAGGAGCAAAAGTTTCAGAATAATCAATACCCTCCTTCTGAGTATAGCCCTTTGCCACTAATCTGGCTCTATAACTTGTTTTGTTTTCACTATTACACTTCACTTTAAACACCCACTTACACTTCACTATTGTCCCACCTTCTGGTCGATCAACTAGTTCCCACGTTCTATTTTGTTCAAAGGATGTGATCTCATCCAACATAGCCTACTTCCACTTAACCGCATCTTCTACTACTACAATTTTTGATTTGTTGGCTACAACAATCTCAGGTAAATCTGGACTACGTACATTTTTTAACCATTCTTTCTTGGCTGTCAAATGCATGCTTGCACCATTGTCAACATACCAGTCTGTGTCACTGAACTGTCCCGTTAAAAAAACTGCATTAAAACTACTCTCAGATTTGTTGTTGTTGCTAGAGCACTTTGACATATAATGTCCGTTCTTTTTGCACTTGAAGCAAACGATATTGCTTAAGTCTTTCTTTTTATTAACAATATTTGAACTACCGTTACCGTCTGCTGATTTAACCCGCGAACTTGTACCACTACCGCCATCTCGCGTTGACTTTCGATAGCTTTGGTTTACTATTCGCTACAGAAGCACCACTTTTGCTGCCATTACTGCCACCTGTCTGCATGTCCAACAATTTTGTTTAAATGGAGTCTGTAGTAATATTTATTCCGGAATGTTCGACGGCCATAATCATGGGTGAATATTTTTCAGGGAGTCCCGCCAGTAAAAGCGATCCTACCCATTCCTCATCGATGTTGAATCCTGTTCGCCTTAATTTCTGACATGTTTCGACAACGTGATTTATATAGGATTCCATCGAGTCATGATTTTCCAATCTCGCAGGTATTAATGCCCGTAAAAGTCCGATTTTTCGCATGAAGCCACTGTCGTCGTATAAATTTTTTAAACTCGTCCATACTTCTTTGGCTGTTTTCGCATCCTTCACGTCCGGAAACAAAGAGGGATCGATAGTTAAAACTGATTTGGTCTTGGCTTTTGCAATCAAGGTGGTGTCCTGTTTGCTATCGTTAATGCATTTACTTAAACCTTCAAGCACTAATACATTCTCAACTGCAAACGACCACTCATCATAGTTTTCACGGCCAAGTAGCTTTGGCACACTCGTCAAGTAATTGACGGCCATTTTTCTTTTACGCGAAGTAAACACTACACAAAAAAACTATTGTTTTTTACAAATTTCGAACTGCTACCCGTAAAAATCAACGAAATTTATTTACCTGGCACTGGGCCCATAACCTGTTGAATTTATAATAGGAATTGCAGATACAATTTCTCAGTGTCGGAAAGAACAAAAACAACGTGTTGCTTATTTTGATATTTTAATAAGACTGCTTCATATATATAAACTAACGGTGTGTCTACTACCAACGACACAGTGCAGATGTCGCCACTTACCGGAACTCTGCTCATTTATAATACACCAGAATACATATTTATAACAAACATTTCAGGAAGGGGGGAAGAATAAAGGGAGGTACTTTTTCTGTTTCTATTTGCTAACAAATCAAGATATCGTTTCGCGCTTAGTTTAAGCAATCAATTGAGATTACAGATTCTAGCGACACTATGATATAATTTTGTTACATCCATTCAAAATATGTTTAATAATCTTTGAAATTCACGTTTCTATGATTGCCCATTTATCTATACACAAAATAAAATTTTATTTTAAAACAATAGGTGTTTATTTTTGTAACTAATACAAATAACACACATTTATTAATGTATTAGTCAAATTCTAATTTTCTAAACGTTCCTTCCATGTCAAATTCTTCATTATAGGTTCTTGGTTTGCCGATCCTTAAAGACTCATCACATCTATATTTATAGTCTTCTAGTAACCAGTTTCTATAACTTTCCACTTTTCTCTTGTTTTCCTCTAACAATTTTAATTCTAGATACAAAAATAAAATCCTAACACTACATACTTGCTAACTTAGTCAATGATCCATTTGTACCACCATACTCTTCAGGAAAAAAAGATTTTGGTAATAGATCGAAGGCTTTTTCGTTATTTTCTGTACTAAATAGATGAACCTAAACAATACATAACATAATAAGAAAAAAAATTAATATAGAACTACGCTTTTTGTGCTAACAGTAGGTGCAGAAAAGAATCTCTATGAAAATCATTTAAAACTAACACAACTTAACATATGTAGGCATGTGAAAATAAAACTTTACCAACCGTTACTAATAGTAACAGTATCTGATATTACTGTACCAGAAACGATATTTTTGCATGAGCAGAATAGCGCGCGATGCGTTACCCGAGGCCTGCAACTACGAATACTCGCAAAAGTATCGTTTATGGATGCGTGACACAAAATTTGTTGTGATGACGTCATTAATTTATTAAAAATTTGTTTGAAAATTTTTTTGATGGCGCCATCACAGTTTAAATATGTTGACATTATTGAACATCAACGAGTCAAACGATTCAGTGGTGCCAAACAAACATTTTTAACGTTTTGCTGAAAACAGTGAGTGTTTGGAATCTTGAGGATTCGAAAGATAACAATGGATGGACGCACAAATTCACGTAATTCATGCTTTTTCCTCGCAGGGAATAACATTTCACTTTATTCCTTTTTTTTAGAAACTAAAGTATCACTTTTAGCTCTGTGAGACTAAAATATTTGTTTCTTCCGGAATTAAAAGTAACAAAAACAAGATTGAAATCAGACTTATACTTCTTTCGATTAAGGTTTTTACAGTAATATTACACGAACCTGAGATATTCATAAGCTCTTTTATATTTTTTACAAATTCAAACGTTTTGATAAGAATCGTCGTCAGTAAAGGATAGTTTAAAGAAATTAATTAAGTTGTTATGGTACATTAAAAATAGAATGTATACATTTAAACTTAATTGAATTTTAACTATATATGTTGTTATTGCAGTACTGTGATAATTGAACTCGTATAATTGATAAATTATTTATTTCGAGACCTAGGAAGACTACTGCAAACGCTTAAACATACCAAAAGTTATAATTAACACACACTACTTTCCAAATTCTTTTTAACCAAAAATATTATTTTCTCGTTGTAGTCGAACACAATAATGAGTATATCATAATCCTATTAGAGTTTCATCTTTGGATACTACGAGTGAAGTTATATATGAAACAGTTAATACATTACGCAAAGAAAAACCAGCAAAAGGTAATTTAGCTATTTGTCAACGGCTTGTTTTATACAATGTAATAATATTACCATCAGGTAAAGTAAATGAACGTCTGTAAAATTAACGTAGAACAACTTTTGAAACTACTTACTGTGAGCTACCTAAAGATATGAGTTGAAACTTTCACCATTCGACATATTAAACAACATTACTTGGGAAAATGGTGTAAATATTTATTAAATCACAAACTTTCAGACCGAAGTGGTAAATGTTGGCAAGGCAACAAATAACTTTGTTGTTAAGAAAACAAAAGATATGAAACTGTACGTTTTTGAATAGAAGATGAATCCCTCTTTTAAATGCCAACGAAATATGCAGGGCGTTCCATTTAAAATAATAAATATTATTTCGTTTTAATTCGACGAACATTAGTAAAACACCTTGTTCAATACAAGGTGTTTTATATAAAAATAGATAAGATAAAATTTGAACAAACTTTAAAAAAACTATTGGGTAAACGAATTCAATTAGTGAAAACCCTATCTCTTTAGAATAATTAATACGCTTTGCATTTACATTTAAAATCTATCACTCATATTTGGGACACCCTGTATTAAATTACCAATTTGATGTCCATATTGCTAATATAAGTTATCTACCAAATTATGCTTACAAATGTATTTGAAACATACCCTATCGCTCAGTTTTCTACCGAGAAATGGTTTACTCATGTTGAAAATATTTTGGAATACAGGAGGAACGTTTATGCCAATGAATAATTTCACTCGTAGTGGGTAAGAATTCTGCCAACTAACTGCGACTTTCTTCACCAATGACGGTGTTAGTTGTAAGAAAAAAGTAGTAGGCAGACCTCCATAATTTACTAGCACTATCTGTCCAGATATAACAATGTTATCATCTTCAATCATCAATATATCCAGCATCATAAAAAATAACTTAAAAATGTTTCGTATGTCCTCTTCCTGCTTTATTAGTGAATAATCTGAAAATATTATTCTACTTCCACTTAGACCCACGGCATTCGGTAAAGGTTGTACTATTCTGGTGTGTATTTAATTAGAAGTTGCTACTTATTTTAATACATTAATTACCCTTTCTCAAGCATCATTTGCATTATTGGATCAAGCGGATCCCGGTTTGTAAAAAACTCTGGAACTAAGCTTCGAATAGTGTAATAGTTATCCAGTTTTTCTTTGGTACGCTGTAGACTCCACTTGCATCCCCTTAGGAACGTTATAAGAGATTGATCATCTGTTGAATCAAAAATATTTTAGTTTTAGCAATTGTATTACAACAGATTTTAAATACTTAATATGTTAGCAAGCAATCGTTTTATAAATAATAAATTACAATTTTATTTTATTTTATAACAAAAAACACCACTGAAGGACAAATGTAACCCAGGCATTTAGCATACTCTACACGTTTGTTATAATTCAGTATTTTTCGCACTCCGTTTGCTTAGTTTACATATAAAATTCTTTGAGAAATTATAGAATTTTTAAACAAGGGTCAGCAGATTTCAAAAAATGTAAGAATAAACTGACACCGTCGCCGTCGGTCGCGTTGTACTCCCGCGACGCCGCCTCTGTGATTGTTGTGTCTCACTTATTCATTCGACTCACACGTTCACTGACTGATTCGATGTTTGTAATATAATAATAGTACATTAGATAAAAAAGGATTGAAGTGACTCATTTAATCCCGCGAATAGAGTTTGTTGGTCAAGGGTTTAGCCCGAGACCAACAACTATTCAAGGGATTAAAGAAATTCAACCCCGTGGTATCTACACTATTTTTTGCACTTCGTGGAGTAATAATAGAAATAATTATATTATTTTATGAAAATTAAAATATTACTTCTATGATAAATTTAAATTATTAGAAAAGTCAATTTGACAAAGAAGCTACACTATTGAAGGCTAATGAAATTTATGAATTATTTTTAAAATCCCAGATGTTTCAATGCCATAACACCGAGTAGATAAATAATAAACAACACTCGCCATTGTGAAAACTTAGTCTGTTGACGACGCGTAGTTGCGAAAATGGATGAGTTTGATATTGAAGCAGCTGAAGAGGCTGTTAAGCAACTATTGCCCTCAAAATCCAGAAAAGTGTATAAAAAATCTTATGAAGATTTTATAACATAGTGCCGTCAAAAGAAGATACAAAATCACACCAATGAAAATGTCTTTTTAGCATATTTCAATGAAAAAAGCAAAACTATACGTGCATCCACCTTGTGGGCGAATTATTCCATGGTGAAATCGATGGTAATGGTGAAAAGTAATGTTGACATATCCCAATATCCGAAATTAAAAGCTTTTCTGAAAAGAAAAAATGACGGTTATAAACCAAAGAAGTCAAAAGTTCTTACTGATGAACAAGTCAATCAATTCCTAATTCAAGCTCCAGACGACGATTTTTTAATTGTTAAGGTGAGTAATATAACGTCTATAAATTTTTTGATAGATATTTTGACACTGTGTTCAATTTTTAGGTTGCATTGATCATTGGTGTAGCAGGAGCGTGTAGAGGAAACGAATTAGTTGAATTATCAATCCACAATGTTACAGATTTGGGTTACTCTATCTTAGTTAATATAAAAAATACAAAGAGCAATATTGACCGAGTATTCTTTGTTCAGAGTTTAGTGAATAACTTAGTCGATTTTATAAAACTATGCAGAAAATACATTGCTTTAAGAAAACCTGACACAAACCATTCACGATTTTTTGTCCAATATAAAGACCGGAGATGTTCAACTCGACCCATTGGAAAAAATACCTTTGGAAAACTACCCCAAAGAATTGCAACTTTTTTGAAACTTCCTGAACCCTCTTTATACACCGGTCACTGTTTTCGACGCACGTCGCTGTCTTTATTAGCTAATTCTAGGGCAAACGTCGACGTTCTCAAAAGACACGGAGGTTGAAAGTCGTCTTCAGTGGCTGAGGGATATGTTGAAAGCTCTATAAATAACAAAAAAATTATAGCAGAAAAAATTTTTGGGCATGAAAATGAAAAAAAAATTGATGCAGAAAACCAAATAAATACTATCAATGCATCTATCGTTTCAACATCATTCAATAATGTTCTTAATTCTAAGGACAACGATTTTGGTAAATTTTTAACTTTAATAACTGTACAAATGTAAATATATCCGTAAATGTTAATCAAAAGTAGATGTTATCTTAAATGTTAATTGCTGATTTTTATTAATAAAATTATTATTTAGTAGAGTGAATTATTTATTTTTTAATCCTCTGAGGATTAAATTATTTTTTAATCCCTAGAGATTAAAAGTAACACTTCAGTCTCCAAAATGGGGGAACCAAATAGTACTTTTAATCCACGAAGTGCAAGTAATACTTAATACACTATACAGGTTAGGAACAGTGAAGGCTAGGGGGTCGCAAAATATTTTTAGATGCATACAGAATTCCAAAAGATATTAGTACTACTCAGGACGATAACAGCTGTAAGTTATTGAATCGTATAAAGTTATGTAAATATAAATATAAAAATACACCATTTAAACGATAAGTATTATAATTATGTGTAATAGTGCTTAAAGTTTACATTTCCTAAAATATGTTTCCTTGAAATCCATCAATCAGAAATCAATCTTATGATAAAACTCAGTAATTGTGTAGTTTTTAATGTATTTTGTTTTCCAGGTCCCATTTGTATTGGGAATAGTTTTAAATGTAATGGCAATTAATTAATGCAATTAGCTGGTGTAAGTTCTCAGGAAGGGTACTGCTGCATCTAACCACATAAATGTCAAATTATTGCTAACATTAAAGTTAATTGTTTTAATAGTGGATAATTCGCAAAACAAGTTTTAAAAAACTCAAAAAAGTAGTGTTGATTTACCAGTTTCTAGTACTTTAAGTTGTGCAACCGTAAAATGATACGCAACCCTTTCGTTACGGTCACTTTTACTTCCGATATATATCAGGGCGTAAAGTATAACTTTTAGTAGCTTGGGCCAGAGAACAACTACTTTACGCACTTTTGCTATATACATACATACATACATACATATATATATATATATATATATATATATATATATATATATATATATATATATATATGAGAGAGAGAGAGAGAGAGAGAGAGAGAGAGAGAGAGATAGACAGATAGAGACCTCCATAAAGCTGGACACATGGCAAAAATTTTTATTATTGAAATTTCTGAAAAACTCTATTGGCGGTTCGTTTCTGCATGTCTGACCAAAAAATCCTTTGTGACCTTTGTCATGTGACCATAGATTTGTTGGGAATTTTGAAAAATGCTAACTGTGATGCCGATAAATGGGTCAAATGGACATGATATCGAAAAATTGTATTAAGAAAATGTATTTAGAATGCAACAAAGACCCCATATATCAATTTTCAACCAAATCAGAAAAAAAAATACCATTTTTCCCCTCTGCTTTTATTACGAAACATCAAAATCTTGTTCTACCTGGAAATAGTTTTAATAACCCAAATTACGTAATTTTAGGTATCTTAAACTATGAGGTGCGCTTTAAAGAGCAATAATTTTCATCCTTATAAGCCGAAATATTTGATTTTTCACAGCCAACTTATTAAATTAAAAAATCGCTAATTTCAAATGTACTAACCAATATTAAATTGAATAAGCATAAATAATGTGTTGTTAAGTTTTAATTACAAATATTAGTTTGTTTACATTTTATTTACCGGTTAAAAATATTAGAGCACCTCATGCGACGAGGTTAAATCGTATTTTTTAAATTTCCCTCTCACAAATTGTCTATTTTACAAATATTTGATTAATTTTGACCTAAAATTATGTAATTTATATTATTAAAACTGTTTCCAGGTAAAACAAGATTTTATGATGTTTCGTAATAAAAACAGAGGGGAATAAATGATATTTTTTTTTTTTCTGATTTGGTCGAAAATTGGTATGTGAGTATATGGGTATATTGGTAATTGTTGCATTCTAAATACATTTTCTTAATACAATGTTTCCATATCTTCTTCAATTTGACCCATTTTTCGGCATCACAGTTAACATTTTTCAAAATTCCCGCCATATCTATGGTCACATGGTAAATGTCACAATGGATTTTTTGGTTGTTAGACGTACAGAAGCGAACTGCCAATAGAATTTTTCAGAAATTTCAATAATAAAATTTTTTCCCATGTGTCCAACTTTATGGCAGTCTCTGTATATATATATATATATATATATATATATATATATATAATATAAGTCTGGTATAAACGTTACGTGACTGGAATTTTTAGTAGAGTTGAATATTATGTAAAATCATATTTAAATGTTGTATAGAGGGGTGGTTGGAAGAATAAAATTTGAATGAGAAGTAGTGTTTTAGTAAAACTCCGATTGAGACTGTTACGAATGCTACTGTGTGTAGCTAATATATTTTGAGGAATACAGGGTTAAAGAATTGCCGTAAATAAGTAATGTGGGTGAATAAATGATCCTACATATTAAAATAATCGCATCATTTAGTTCACACAGATTGCGAGACAGCCGCTTGCCAGTTTTCGATGATTTTTTTTCGGATGTGAAGTAATTTTGCGTAGAAAGAAATAACGGAGCCAGAATTCTATTTTCAGGTTTTGTTTTGATAAAGTCTAGAAGCCGACGCTAATATTGTTTCCATTTATATATATATATATATATATATATATATATATATATATATATATATATATATACACGTTTGTATTCAATTTATTATACGTCTTATTATCATCATTAAATTAATTTTAAACGCAAAGTTTTGCGGAGGAGAGCTAGTATGTTGTTGTATTAAAGTGTAGAGGAAGAGCGTGTATTTTTACTTGTGTAAATCAGTTAGAATTTCACAGTGGATAATGTTATGTATAAATCAAGAATAAATGGTGATTAAATTAACTTAATTTTACGGATGGAAACTTGCGCTTATGTGGGACTTTCACAAAAAGTTGAGTATTGTATAGAATGAACATCAATGTCGGATTTGGGCACTTTGGTGAGTTGTTACCATTTCTGTAAAAGTTTCAATACGGCGTGGATGGATGACCCGAATTTTAGTTGTTCCCGTTTCAGACTTTGTGCTCAGCAAAGGCACGTAACGTTTAAACCCCTCTAAGAGTGGCTGCCTTAATATAAATGAGAAATAGTTACAGAATAGGAAAGACTTAGCTAGAAAACACTTAGGAGTGGCGGGCATGGTTTTTTGAAGCAATGCTATGCCTGTGCTAGCCTATGACAATTTACTTTGTAAACAAAGCCAGTGCTATAGTTAATACATTCGTTGTTACTGTTAAAAAAGATTTTTATGTGTTTTTGAACAGCAATCGTAGTATTAAACAATTTATTTTGTACAGCGGAGCTTCAAAAGAAAAGAAACTTTTAAAGTGATCCTTCATGTAACTAAATATAGGTGCTAAACATTGCAAATTAAAGTTGACAGTACCAAACATTAATAATGCTGATGTAAATACATGTGCGTTTGTTAACGTCGTTCAGTCAATTGAGTTTACAGACAATTAAGGATTTGGACACAGGATGAGTTAAGTTATATTAAACATAAGTCAGATGAACATTCGAGGAGGCAATTAGTAAACAGATTTCATAATCCACACAAACTTTAAAGGACATAAATGTAAGCGAAAAATTTAAGTCGCACCAGCAAAGTAAGAGACAGTGAATGCGTGAGTATATGCGCGCTATCCCACGGATTAATAAATAATTTTAACCCCGTTGAATAGGATATTATGAAAAACTATAAGTAAGAATAATTTTAGATATTTGTTAAGTAGCGCACAATTGAATGTCCTGTGTAGCGGTCAGTGACAGTATTGCAAATTTTAATCAGTTCAATCAATCCCCACCACTATTTCTTGTGTGTATGTTCAGAGAATGAGATAGTAGGGACCTTAATCTAAAATACTTTAATTAGTTTTTTTGTGTTATTTGTGTTGCTTCACTAAAGCAGCCCTTTTATGTAAACATTTTGAGAAATCTGTTAGTGGAGTCAGATTATTTAGCTTATTCTTTATTTGAATTATGGTAGGCCTCTTTTCCCATTAATTAATGTAGAGTTTTAAAGAGAATCAATTTTGCATTATTAGACTCCTTTGCTTCCTTTTATTTATGTGTAAAGTTATATCAACGTTTGCACAGTCTTAAAACAACAAAGCTTTTGATGTTTTGGCAATATGACGTCTGAGAATTATCTTGGGGACAAGCTGCACAATATTTAAGTGGATTTAATTCAATAGATTCATTAAATACTGCACTATCAGTTCAAATTTGACAGAAGACGTCCTGCTGGTTTGTTTAAATCAGCTGTTATCAAGGTTTAGTCCAAATTCGGTATGTCCAAATGGAGTATGTTGAAGAGCTGTTTAGAAATGAAAGAAAATGTTTAAGTTAACAGGTTTGTGAATGATTTATAGAAAAAACAAGTTTTTTATTGTTATTTATAGAAGTCGCAATATATTTTCATTCCTAAAACGGAAAAGTGAGCGATACAACCCTAAAGAGGCGAAACTATTAACGAAGGGAGAAGTTGAAAAGTTCCTGTTAGAAGCTCCCGATGACGACTGGTTGCTTAGTAAAATTATTACAGTTTTTGGAATTTTCGGCTGTTGTCGATGCGATGAGTTATTTTCTTTGAAGATGAAGGACGTAGAAGGCACTGGCAAATACATTGTTGTGAAATTCCGGGAAACAAACGAGAAATTTTGTTATAACAGATGATGGGTGTTGCTTTTAGCCTTGTGCTTTATATAGAAAGTATGCAAGTGTACCCCGCAATGGATAGTTTGCGTTTTTTTTGACATATCGAAGTGGGAAACGTATTTCTCTTAATGCTGGCCAACATACGATTAGTGAAATACCAAAGAAAATTGCGAAGGATTTAGCATTGAAACGAGCAGGAGGATGGAATTCAGCGGCTATTGCCACCAGTTATGTAGACGACTCCGTTAATAACAAACTTTCGATGTCCAAAAAAATGTTTGCTCTTAACAATGCTATTAGTGAATGTCCGAATACCGCTTGCTGCAACAGAATTTCAGATTGTGCGGGACTCAGGCACGACGGTTTCGAAAAATTTAGGATTTGTGGAAATCATAATTGCACCATGACCTTTAATATGTATGATAGTAATACACCCGATTTTTCAAATGTTAATAATAATTTATAATTATTGCTAAATATTATTTGAAAATTTAATAAAGTAATTCAACAAAATTGTTGCTTATTGTTGATCTGTGTATCAGCAGCTTGGATATTGGTGGATTAGGTAAGTTTCTAATCAGTACCTGTGTGAACAAGGTACGGGCGTCTCTAATATGTAAAAATCAAGAACTTTCGTCTCTAAACTGTAAATTTCTTAACTATAGTCTGTAAAATTTAACATTTTCAGTTTCGGATTAACGCTTTATTTAACACCGCCATACATACACTATTGCCGTTTCCTTCGTACATGTACGATTTCAACAAGTAAAGCAAGAACGTGCATTAGTTATCTGAATTAAGGGTGTTCAATACCTGCTAAACTCAACTGTTTTGCGCTATGCGACGTTACTGTCGCTATTTTAATATATCTACACTACCAGTCCCTAAGCCCCGCCACGCTAAAAACTTTAATATTTACCTGCGCAAATGAACAAGTTATTGAAAAAATATACCAATAATCTGTAACCTGTGCATATCTTTACCTACTATCGACTGGTATTATAATGTTTCAGTGCATTTTTCACATAATTTTTAATTGAAATAAAGAAACAAATATTTATACAATCTTGAAAATTAAATATTTATTTCCTATGAACATAAATAATAATCTATTGTTTGTAGTAACTATTCCAACTAGTAGTTTACCAAGTATCTGCCACTGCTTCTTGCGGCCCATAATGAATACCACTAGTACAACAACCCTTTCTCTTTTGAGATGTTTGTTTCGTCGTAGCAGATGCATTTTCTGTTTCGCGTGGAAAATAATTATAGTAAAATAGCTAGATGTACGCATGGCTTACAAATGCAAGCCAGGTCCGTGGAAATGAGAGATCGCAGTAGGATACGTACGAGTATTGTCAGAAATTCTTCTACTAAAATTGACTCTTTTGCTACCTGTGCATTTTGCTACCAGTGGCATATACCTAAAAACCTTAAACCAGAAAATGTCAAATTGTTGTCATATTCTTGCTCAATATACCAGGACGGTAATCTCATCACATGCTTTCGACTGACTTCTGCAAAAAAAAGTAAATGTAATTGTATTATATTGTAAAAATTTAAAAGGATTTAGATTTCGATTTATACTTGTAATTTGGGCTTTAATGCAAACAAATGTGAATAAATTTGAAAAACAAACGTAATACATACTTTTTTGCAAACAAGTTCCTCTATAAATTCTCGAAATTTTTTATAATTGCTTAATGTAACTTATTACAAATCAATGCACTCAATTCAAATTGCATCCCAAAATAGGCAGGTAGCAAGTATAACACATACATTACATTCACGAGCTATACTCGATTTGTAAGATAGAATTTGATAATATTTAGACAATGTTGCCGAACTTGAAGATTTTCAGTAAATTTGGAGAACCTACAAAAAGTAACTTCACACAAGGTCCCATTAAAGTATTTCAAATATTCCATAAATTTACAAACAGCCGGATGTTATTATTCGATTCAACTTATTTGAGAAAACCTTATCATGGAGAATTTTACATATTATTTTATAGTTTTTTGAAATAATATATTGTGGAATTTCGAACCTATTTGTTTTATTAAAGTTAAGAATAGATTCCACGGAGTACGGATTTCAACAATTAGAATAATAAATTAAACTTTCTATTCTCAGTTTTCAAAGTGATTAAATGATAATTAAATATTAACCACACTTTCATATTCTTATCTATAAAGATTTTTCAGTTTAACTTAGCTAAAAGTACAATAATCTGTAACCAATTAAATAATGATCAAGCTATAGGGGGAGGGTATCCGTATAAGTAATCGAAATAAAATAACAATAGAAAATTAAGCAGTTACTTATTAGTTGTTATTTCATCTTGAGCTATAGCAGTAAATATTTAAAAGTTTAAAAACGCGTCGAAATGGAAGTTACAGTTTGTACCAGTGAAAAAGAAAATCATTGTTAGTGATTGGCGGCTATACTTTGGCAAAAAATGTGGCAGTGAGGCAAACGTACGTGTAAGGCGTTTGTAAAAACTCAAAGTACTGTAGGTGTATTAATTTTTGTATATAGTTCAATAAGTTTTAATAAACGTTATGACTGGTGCTGATTATTTTAATAAGTACCTGTGACAGATTAATGATTGTTTTACTAAACCAAATTGTTTAAGAAACTTGGAAACCTTACATCAATTATACATTCATAACTGACCATCGGATAAAGCCCTTATCTAGTACAGATGCAATTTCGCTGTAACCCTTTTCGGTTCAGATAACAATATATTAACAATGAAAAGCCTAGTTCAGACGGTTTTTGGTAATTCTTTTTTTAATTTTAATCTTAATTTCAATTACGTATGTGAAATTATAGTTCTATGGTAATTTAACATATAATTGGTAAAGTATTTGCTTCAAGGTCTAGGAAAAACGCAGCAAAAAACCTAGGCATACCAAAAGCCAAAATTAACATCAAAATCAACACATATCATTATGCCTTTTTTAATTATAAGATGCCAAAACCTATTTAAACGGAGATTTTATTCTTGTCTATTAAAATTATTAGGGTGTTTTTATATCTCAATAGCTTCACGTTGTAAACGAACATAAGAATGAGTTTGTCTTGACAATATTTCCATATTGTCAAATTGAATGTCATGATTTAAATTATTTAAGGCATGGTCAGCCACCACAGACTTCTCTGGTTGACCTAATCTGCAAAATCTCATATGTTCTTTACGTCTTGTTTGAAATCTACGTTTTGTGGTTCCAATGTATACTTTTCCACATGAACAAGATAACTAATACACTCCGGGGGAAGATAATGGGTTTGAAACATCTTTAGGTGATTTTAAATGTCCTTTAATTTTTCTTGTAGGTTTAAAAATAGTCGTACTGCCATATTTAATTAGGATTTTTTCAATTCTATCTGTAACATTAGTCATAAAAGGAAGAAAAGCAGTACGAACATTAAGCACTGGTTTTTCTTTAAGGTTACGTCTAGAAGGTATTACATTATTCATATCTGTAGGTGAATATCCAATATCTTGTAAGGATTTTGTTAAACATTTATATTCATCCTTCAAAAATTCAGGGTCACAAATTCGTTTTGTTCGATCTACTAAAGATTTAATTACACCAATTTTTTGACGTGGATGGTTGTTGGATAATTTATGGAGTGTTTTATCTATATGAGGTTGTAATAAAAATGTAAGATGTTTTGCAAGAGTATATATAGGAGAACCAATGGCACTAACAATAGGCCTTAAAGGAATATTAGGTCTATGGATTTTTGGTGAAATAGCTTCAGAGTTAGTTAGTTTCTCTTTTATTTTTCTGGAATAGATGATAATTTAATCAGTTCTTTAGTTTTTAAAAGAAACTTTTTTGTTGGATAATTTGGTATTTCACAATAAGTCCTAGTTATTCTTTACTAAAATTTAATTCTATAGTTGGCTTTATACGTTTTTCAAACTGTTATATTATTTTTGTTTTATTTTTTCAACTTTGACAAAATTGTTTTAACATTATTAACAATTTTAATAGATATTACTACTGACGAAGATAACTGTAAGTGTTATCGAAACGTTTAGATTGTATAATTTAAAATACACCATTAAAAACCCAAAAAGATAAGTATTTTTTATGTGTCATTTTCATACATATTTATCTGTTACCAACTGTATATCTAAGTACAACTTACCCTGAAGTTGAGGGAAACTAAATCCGAATGACTAACTGTTAATACCGCTTGTCCTAAAGAACTCCACCAATAAAAAAAGTTTTTTACTACTTAAGCTTGTTAAACATATAAACTGTAAATTTATTAAAAGTTAGAAAAAATTAAACTTTAAAAATGTTCAAACTAAATTTTAACGCTTTTCATTTAAACTAACAATAAAATATCACAAAACCGATCCGTCAAACGATCGACCAACAGCTATCACTTCCATTCTGTCGAAAATCATGGAGAAAGCCACCAACTACCTTCGTTCCTCGAACTCCTAAACGACCACCAGTGTGGGTTCAAACAGATTCGTTCAACAGGTGATCTTCTTTCATGTGTCACCCAACTTTGGAATAACACATTAGAGAGGTCCGGTGAAACAGTCGTAGTAGCTTTAGATATTTCAAAAGCTTTTGACCAGGTTTGCTTGCCAAGCACACTTCGTTCGGCTTATCCGATAAGCTCGTCAATTGGATATCCAGCTTTCTTGACAAAAAACGTATACGAGTTGTCGTTGATGGCTTCCTTTCGAGAGAAACCACTATTAACTTGGGAGTACCCCAAGGATCAGTGATAACTACCACATTTTTCCTGATATACATAAATAACCTCATTTCCTCAACAACAAACCCGATCCATTGCTTTGCAGACGACAGCACTCTACATTGTAGTTCTTCTCAGTTTTCTAACAACAATAAGTTTAGTCAGGACGTTAAGGTGAAAATGGTAGCCTCAATCAACGGTGACTTATAACGTGTCCTTGAATGGGGAAGGAATAATATCCTCCCGTTCAACGCCGAAAAAACGCAGAGTTGCCAAGAAAGACCGATCATAAATATGAATGGCTTAGAACTCAAGTTTTCAAACTCTGATTCTATGTTAGGGATGTCCGTATTATCGAACCTTCCATGGGTTGACCACCTAGCAGCAAAATAGCTGCCCGTAAACTGGGCTATACAGATCTAAACAGTACTTCACATCGCAACAACCTCTTTTTCTGTATAAGGCTTAAATTTGACCTCATCTGGAATATAATTCCCACCTCAGGGTCAGTGCTCCCCAATACGCCCTTGATATGGTAAACTGCATTCAGAAAAAGCTATAAGGCTCATAAATGACCCGTCTCTGACTTATGACCTACAGCCTCCTGAGCATAGAAGAATAGTTTCAGTTCTTTCCTTGTTCTATCGCTATTACCATGGCAAGTGTACCTCGGAAACACACTCCTTAATACCTTCGCAGGCCATCTTCGCTAGGAACACTCAGTTTGTCCATTCACACCATAATTATGCACTCAAAATTCCATCGTGTCACACTAAACTGGCGCAAACTGCATTTGTCCACACTGCGACCAAATTGTGGAATGCATTACCCAGTTCCTGTTTTCTTTAACTTTAACTTAAGTCAATTTAAGATAGCCATTCATAAACCCAGTGTTCTTGGGTGTTTTAGTATGTTAGGCAAATCTTAGCCTGTTCGGGAATACCATAAGTAAAAAAAACATACCTTGCTTCATTTAATTTTTTCATAAAATGAGACCTCCTTGATCTCTTGTGGACCCTTGAACTCTAGATTTTGCCATTCTTGTTTAATTAAATGTACTCACAAAACTTACAAAAACTGACACTCTTGGATGTTGTATATATATATATATATATATATATATATATATATATATATATATATATATATATATATATATATATATATATATATTAGTGGAGTTTATCGGCCTATTTCCACAGTTTATGCTTTTTGAGCGAGACGTTTTGGAAGCGGACTCTGATTCCGTCATCAGGCTTAGTCCTGAGAAGGACTGTTTTCGCACTTGAGTCGAATTCATATGTCATATATATAATTTTTTCCCACTTGACTACTCTCAGATTCGAACTTGGTACCTTTCATTTACTAGTCTGACACCTTTACCGCTGAGCCACAGAATAATCCAATATATATTTTTTAGAACTGTGAAATAAGCCGATAAACTTCACTAATAGGAAACCACAGTTACAAAACACTTATAATACATAATATATATATATATATATATATATATATATATATATATATATATATATATATATATATGTAACTAATAATTAACGAGGGGCGGGCATTTTATTCTTAATTCAATTATAAAACAACTTTAATTACATTTTATTTACATTTTTTTTTAAAGTTACTCACTCTATGCTGTTGTGTATTGACAAAGATAGCTTTAATTTTTATTGTGTTACTATTGAAAATTTAATTTTTTTTAATTTTAAGCTCTGTTTTTGAATAACCTGATTGAATTTGAAAGTATTCGTCATAAGAACCGTCAGGTTAGAAAGAAATAGAAAATAAAGCAACCATGCGTTTTCCTAAACACATTTGGAACTTTAACAAACAAGTTTGTAATGACATTGCAGAAATTCTAAAACCTTTTCGACGAGTTTTAGTACAATAGTCAGCGTTTGTTTAATTGAAAAAATAATTACTGCACTTAGCATAAATGTAGATAATCAAATTAAGTGAAATTAAAAATGCTATGGGAACTTGTTTATTACGTCAATACCGTAAACAACCAAACTAAAGTCCCTATTTCAATTCTATACATATAAATAGAAAAATAAAATACATGTAGGTACAATTTCAGTTTTTGTAATTAAAGGAGCTTACTTTACTCGATCACTTCATATTAATTTACATACATATACAATACAAGAAGTGAAAAATATTTTACAAATAGAACTTCATTCAAATTTTTGAATCATCTCTTGAACAGTTTTAAACAATGTTTGAAAATGCCTAAGAAATGCTTCTTTTTTGGGTATTACAAACATAATAAATAAATTATTAATTACAAAAAGCTTTACATATCAATGATCGTTTTCTTTTTTAAAGTGGTTCATGGTACCTCTTATTTAAACATTTCCGACATATTAAATTATCATACCATATAAAAATGCTAGATTTAAACTTAAAAAACACGAAGATTTTTTTTAATATTACAACTTTCTATTCTAAATACAGATAGGTAATGTCCACAGAGAAGGTTACAAGGATAATTCTTTTATAAATTACTGGCAAAAATATTTCGATCATCGATTTAAGTACCCAGCCTGTAAATATCTCATCGCTACTTAAAATTATAATAAAAAAAAAAAAAAACGAGGCAGTTGTATCACGGGAATGTATAGTATAAAGCAGTATTTAAAGTAAAGTATATAAATATATAAAAAAAATTCGTTTCTCTGCTCTTACTACATAAAATAAATACGTAAATAATACTGAATTAATAATTAAAAACTTGGCAAGTTGAGCCACATGGCAAAATATGTTTATATACAATTAAATACATGTGGCGTGTGCTTTAAAATTGACACTACACAAGTAGGACGGTCATTCCTTCCTTTACACAACAATTTTTGAAACGCTGCTGTTGATTACAAAAATTAAAGAATCGTACAAGTAATATACAACATTGAATATAAAAAAAGTAATGGAGTCATCAATTATATCTACTATATACAATATAAATGTACACTGTCTGTTTATGTAATTAATCATACATGTACGAAAAAAAGTAAGCCATTAAATTGTAAACAAATACTGTGGGTAGTAATACAGGCTGTAACAACGAAGAAAACCAAGAATCCTTTATAATCGTTATCTAAAAATCATTGTAAACAAAAAATTTTCACGCAAGAAACAGGTCTTAAGTTGTTTTATTTAATTTTGGATGTGATATTTTGTAATGTCAACTCTAGCAAATCTGCAGATAAAAGACGAATCGATAGCGTTCGTGATTTTCTTGTTAGAATACAACCTGCTAATTTCGAAATGAGTCCAGCCAGTACATTACGGTGCTAAAATCTTACAATTTGTACATAATTGATTTCTGCACAGTAGTTAGCGTTTTTTGTAATTGAATAATCACCCTGACATATTACCTAATTCAAGTGTCGCTAAAATGATTCACTTCGTTGTGTTGTCGTTTAGCTTTTTTAGGCTTCTCTTGTTCATCTTGTAAATGTCTAAATCTAACGAAACCCTGATCATCAACAAGCATTGTATCAGAAATTTGATGTCGGACTTCATTTCCGGGAAGTGTTTGTACACCTAAATGAGGTCTAGCATGATTTTTCCTAGCCCGACCTGTTGATCTACGTCCCGACGTATTTGAATTTTTCGACCTCCTCTCGAAATCATTACGTTCAAAATCATTTCTTAAATATTGATTATCAACAGGTTCACTGTAAACATTTGTTTCAGTGAAATCTTGTTGGTAATCTTCATTATTGTACTCCAATTCAAACTTCGGTTTAACATAGTATTTAGCAGCATCGTAAGTTTTACGAGCCGAACCCCTATCATTACGTAATGAATTTTGACCACGTTCAAAATGTCCGGAATTCGGTTGTCCAAAACTATTCAAGCTAGTCTGTTCGACTTTCTGACGGACACTCCGTTCCGTTCCTCTAACGATAACAACTTTCTACTAACTAACCAACAATAAATTAATAGGTTATAAGTACTGATGACAAACGATTAAGGCGCATTCTAGTTTAGCGGAGTGAAAGTTTTTCAAAGTTTTACCTGAAGACTTATCTGCCACAGGCAAGATGAGGGATTAAATCAATATTCAGAATAATTTATGCAAATCCCTTTATTATTTTTTCTCTAATTTACAGGGGACATGAACACTAACGTAACTTGCAATAAAATTGCTTTTTTTTTATTTTTTATAAAATGTTTAAAACTAATGTCACTTTTATTGTATTATATAGGTACCTCAACTCCATCCTTTTCTTTAATTACACGTAATCAACATAAAGTATTATTTAAATAAATTGTATAACAACAAATTCCTATTATTTTCTAATTAGTTCATTACCCAATGTTAAATTTAAAGAGATATAGGTAATATAATTAGGTGTAGAAAATGGCTAAATAACTTTCCTTTTAATTAACCCTAAGTATATCGTGTAATTACATATTGATTATTCTAATAAAATGTAGACATTTAACGGATTGCTATCAGTGTACTAGCATTTTGCAAACGATACTCATCGATCAAACTCCAGTTGTGAATTTGTGATTGTGTAAAAATGTCTAAAGCAAGAAAAAGTGTATTGTTCCAAGAACAAGTAGGAGTGTGATATTAAAATGGGCGAGATAAGCGTAAGTACCTATATACAATCCTATTTTATTGTTATAATTTATTAAAATGTCCTGTAATTATCATAAATAAAAAAATTATGTACGATTCTCTATTGGCAAATCCATGCAAGTGGCCCAAAATTCTTTTTTGTTACTTTTCAAATGAGAGAATATGTAAAAAAATTATAATGTAGATTTTTTTATTGATAAATTCCTTTTATAGAAATTGGGTAAGATTTCAACGGAATCTTGCATCCGCCCTCGTTCGCAAGACGACCTTGTAGCATCAGCTTCCATTATGATGATGACGAAGACTTTTTGGTGTCCGATACCGATAATTGTCAAGAAATAGTGACAGACGCAGATACTGAACTCGAACACCAATTTGATGTATGTATTATTTTAAAAACGTTTTCTTCTTTGGAAACTTATTCATTACAGTAGTTGCCTATTGCTTTGATTTCAGATCACTCTAAAAACAGAGCATTTGCACCCGCGGATAATCATTATGGATTGGCAAATGAATCCGTCACACCCGATCTTTGAAAAGATGAGTACCAATTGCGCGTTAGTGAATTCTTGACTTGTTTGGAAAATGTCGACAAGAAAAAGATTGAAGAAGGTGCCTTGAGTAGAACGTAAGAAACGTTTAACGGAATGCAATTTTGTAAAAATATGCAATCTGCGTAAAACAACGTGCACTTCCAAAACTGTTTCCTCCTTACTCTATAACGTTTTTAAAGGGAATACGTACACCGCCTTTGGCCTTAATAGTGAGTCAAACGCAATTAAACTATTTCAACAATTATTCAAGTTAAAAGTCACTACATGCGAACTCCTTATATAGGAAGAAAAACCATTTTTAGCATGTTCGCCTGACGGACTAGTAGAAGAAGATACAGTGGTGGAAATAACAATCTCTTTAAAAAGCGGCGACATTGATCCTGAGAAGGCATGTAAGGTAAACTTTATTAATTATTGTCTTGTAGATTCAGAAAACAACCAAATTAAATTAAAGAGGAACCATAATTATTGTTATCAGGTGCAAGGAATTTACATATTACCAAATGAGTGAAATGCTTCTTTATTGTCTACACTGCAACAGGAATCCACGTTGAAAAAATTGAAAGGTACGTAGTAACAATAAATGTTTTGAACATTAAATGAAATAATATTTTTTGTTTTTATAGGGATGATACATTTTGGGAGGATCATATTGTAAAAAAATTAGAAGAATTTTACTATAAGTCTTTATTATCGGAATTACTGGATCCACGAATTCAGTTCTGTACGAGCGCTTGAACGATACAGACGTGTTGTGAGAGAGCTTTTACAAAAGTCGTGTGATAGTCGAGTCGACTTCGGTTGACGAGGCAGCGAGCTCCGATTACGAGTTGCAATTTTATCGCAAATCTAATCGATCATGATCTACATAGAGTACCTCGTATGTCCTTATTAGAACATACAATTAAAGAGGACTCGAGATTACGAGAAGTATAGCACCTGCGAAACGAACGATCGACAGACAGCCAACAAGAATGGTAGAAAAGAGCATCAGCTACCCGCAGATCCCGGCGATCGCGGGTAACAGAAATCCGGCACCAGCAGTAACGCAAGAAGAAGACGAAGACTTCACGCTCGCGATGAAAATCGTCAGAGCTGTCCGGTCAGGAAGAAACATCAATGGATAAATGCCCACAAAAGCCCGCATCCCTCCATATCGGAATATGGAATAACAACGGCCTCCTTACAAAGAGGGAGGAGCTAAAAGAGTTCGTCTACCGACAAAACCTGGATATGGTGTTGGTCACAGAAACTCATCTAAGGCCTTGCGATAAGCCCAAGATAAGTAACTACCGCTTGCACATCAACGACCGGCTCACCGGGAGAGTAGGAAGCACAGCAATATACATAAAGGACTCAATAGAACACTACGAACTACCGACTCCGGACACGCAATTGCTGGAGGTGACTGCGATAGGCGTAAACACAAGCTCCGCAGGAAGTATAAAGATAATAGCCGCATATAATCCACCAAGAGCCGTACTAGACGCCCAAGAATTGGACGCACTATTAGACGACAACATACCCTTCCCTTGCGTTTCCGGATTGAAAAATTATCAGATTTAAGCTTAAATCACGATCGAAGCACTTCCCGACCAGATGGCGGGAAGCGGACACTGTGATCATACCGAAACCGGGTAAAACGCTACCCTACCCCAAAACTACAGACCCATCAGCCTACTACCGACGATGGGCAAAGTTTTGGAGCGGATCATCCAAATCAGACTGAAAGAAGAAATATATAAATTACAAATCCTATCGGACGAGCAATTCGGAAGAAACCACTCGACCACCCAACAAACCCTCCGAGTTGTCGAACAAGTCGCACGCGGCTTCAATTGGAAGAAGCACACCGGTGGATTGATCCTAGATATCGCAAAATCGTTCAACAAAGTGTGGCACCACGGACTCCTACATAAAATGCTGGAGCAAGGAATATCGCTCCAAATGACCCAACTCATCCGCTCCTTCCTATCCAGAAGATGCTTCAGGACGAAGATGTAGCATTGCAGGTCCTTCCCTCGAAAGATTACCTCTGGAGTACCAAGGATCACCCCCCCCTACATTATTTAAGCTATGTTTTTCAGATCTCCCGAAGACCAAAGGAACCATCCTCGCAACATACGCTGACGGCACCTCGGACAAGTCGACAGACTCCTGCAGAGGGCGTCGGATGACCCTTAAGAATGGCATTACCATTAACCCGAAAGAAAGCACGGCCATCCTCTTCACGAAGAGAATAGCGAAACCAACCCGCAACATTATCATGTTCGGACAAGACATTCCGTGAAAAAACTCCATAAAATACCTAGGTCTGGTAATGGACAGGACGCTCCGATGGAAACTCCACGTAGACGACGGAAGATGCAAGGGACACGGGATGATAAAAAACTCTACCCGTTAATAGGTGGAAACAGCATGCTGTCAACCGACAAGCTACTGATTTACAAAACGGAAGTCCGGCAGAGAATGCTATATGCCGCAGAAGTCTGGGCTTACGCCGCTCCGACAATAATGAAACAACTACAGGTGGTACAAAATAAATACCTAAGAATAGCAGTAAATGCACCGAGGTTCGTAAGAAACGACTAAATACACGAAGACCTCAGGATACCCAGCTTAATGGAGTTCGCAAAAAACGCCGCAATTAACCTAGAAGAGGCACTAGCGGCACATCCCAACCCAGAAATAAAAGGAATATGGGACTACGACATCCAAGATAAAATGAAGCACAAGAGGCCGAAAATCATCTTGAGAAACCAACAATAATCAAAGGTAGTATATTTAATGTATTTGTATTTATTATAGGTACAGCGAATATATATACATTACCGCCAGGAAATAACCACCGCTACGAAGGCATAACGGGTTAGAACCCGAAGTAGCCGCAAATAAATAATGATGACCGATGACCGATAGTGGATCCACGCAGATGTCGTAATCTAATTTTCGAACTGTACATATGACCAATTACATTTTAAATTGCTTTGTTTGTTCACCTCTATATTTTGTTTACAACACTTTAGAGAACTTTGTTTTTTCTTTGATACAAAATAAATAAATAGAATAATTAATTGTTTTATTTTAATTTTTACTAATACGAATACATAATATTTAGGGTGCATACATAAAGTACATACCATTATCGTTATTTTAATTTAAATAATAGTTTGAAGGATTCAAAGTTAATCTGATTACGTTGGCGTTTCAATAGAAATAGGTAGTTGCTAAGGAATTCCCGAAGATTTTTGTCCTCCCAGGTCATTTAATGAGCAGATCAAGCGGCTATATTTTCTAATGGAATTTCTACCTTATTGACATCAGAATATTTATCGTTTTTATAATATTTTAAATAGTAAATTATAAACCTACAATTTTTTCAAAATTTTAACAGTTCGTATTTGTTAAAGTTCGAAATGTGTTTAACCCTGCGAAGGTCGCGGTTGATCTGCCAGATACAAGCTAAATGTTTCTTTAAATATTATTGCGTATATCCAGTGCACATCTCTAATGTATTAAGTAGCTGTGCATGTGTATATTCCCAGTAAGGTGCTACACCGTTTACTTCGTTAGTTTGGTTACAACAAGTGTTGTGTGAAGTTGTGTGACATCGGATATTAAATTGTATCTGAGAGATACCGCGACCTCTCATGTTAGACATTGTTTAGGTGTTTCGTTTTTATTTTTTTTGGGGGCTGTATGCTGTATTCGGCGTTAAATATATATATATATATATATATATATATATATATATATATATATATATATATATATATTAGAACTACCGTGACCTAGTATTAATACGGCCTTAGTTGTTTCGTTTTTATTTATTGTTTAAAATGTCTGAAAAAAAAAATTCAGCAGATGTTGAAGAGTGACAGCGTATTCTACTCGAATCCGACGATGAGAATGATGAAATCCAAAGTGGAAATGAAGGCAGTGAAACAGTGAAAGCGATTTAGAAGATGAAGATTACGTAGAAGTTCGTTCAGAAGATTTGGAAACCGAACAAGATATTTCTAGTGAAGAGAGTGAAGATGAATTAGAAGAGGATGAAGAGTATTTTTTTGGAAAAAATAAAGAATCAAAATGGAGAAAAAATCTAGTAAGAAGCCAAATTAGAAGACAGCCGCAGAATATTTTGTACCAACTTCCTTTAGTTCGGCCAAAAGCAAAAAATTCCGAAACAGAAATTGACACGTGGAGTTGCTTTATTACAGACGATATTTTGGATTTAATTTTATTGTATACAAATATCGATTCTATTTCGAGCCGCTATTCGAGAGGAAGGGATACTAAACGAACAGATAAAATAGAACTGAAAGCGTTTTTGGGTTTGCTATATCTAGTTGGTTTACATTGCAACAACAGACTAAATTTAGAGGATATGTGGGCTGCAGACGGTGGTGGAATCGAACTTTTAGAATTACGATGTCTTTACGAAGATTTAGATTTATTCACAACTGCAATTAGGTTTGACGATAAACTTACCCGCATAGAGCGTTTGAAAGTTGACCGATTAGCGGTTATGAGAGACATGTTTTCGTCATTTGCAGAAAATTGTAAACTGTGTTACTCTATGGGACAAAATGTAACTATAAATGAAATATTAGCGGGTTTTAGAGATAAATGCGGTTTCCGACAATATATTCCTTCGAAGCCTAATAAGTATGGAATAAAAATTTTTGCAATGGTGGATTCCAAAATATTTTACACCGGAGATCTGGAAATATATGCGGGTAAGCAGCCCGAAGGTCCTTACTTTGCTAGTAATAAACCTGTAAATGTAATAAAGAGACTTTCAGAACCGATTTATTCTTCAGGACGTAACATTACAGCCGATAATTGGTTCACCGACATAAATCTTGTCACCGACTTGAAAAAGAAACGACTTTCACATGTAGGTACTGTACGTAAAAATAAACCCCAACTGCCACCTGAATTAGTATCTACTAAGAACAGACCTGAAAAGTCTAATTTATTTTCCTTTGGTGCAGATTGCACACTTGTCTCTCATGTGCCCAAAAAGGGAAAAAAACGCAATTTTAGTGTCAAGTATGCACTTTGACAACTCCGTGAATTTAGATTCGCAAAAGCCTGACAAAATAGAGTATTATAATCAAACTAAGTCGGGAGTTGACACTGTCGACCAGATGATTAGTTCATATAATGTAGCCAGAAACACCAGGTGGCCGACGGTCATATTTTACACTATTTTGAATATTGCAAGAATAAATGCGCATTATATTTATATGCTGAACAATAACGTGAACATACGACGCCGAAAATTTCTTAGAAAGCTTGTATCACAATTGTTGTCAGAACAAATAACAGGACGTTCAGAAGTCACTACAGGTATTCACAAGTCTTTGATTTTAAAACTACAACAATTTCAGAATCAACCTGTAGGAGATTTTAAGTAACATACAGAAAAACCTTCCACCTCAGACAGGAAAAGAAAGAGATGTTCTCCGTGCTACACATCCAAAATGAGTCGGTTATCAAAGCACTTCTGCCTTGAGCATAGCAATATTATTTGTGATGACTGTTGTAACCGTTTTGAAAATGTAACTAATTCTAATTATTTAACGTTTAAGGCATTTGTTATATTTTCTCTTCTTTTGTTAAATACTCATGTTTGTATTACTTAGTTTATAATGAAAATTTGTGTTTCTTTTTGTTTTTTGTATGGTTTTTTCAATAAACTGCGACTTATGACTCAAAATAAATAATTAATTACATATTATACGAGTATCTGCAGTATTTTTTTTTACTTTCACGCGACCTCCCTAGAGTTAAGAAGCGCATGGTTGCTTTATTTTCTATTTCTTTTTAACCTGATGGCTGTTATGACGATTACTTTCGAACGTATAGTGAAATTCCTAATTCAGATAACTAATGCACGTTCGTGCTTTACTTGTTGAAATCATACATATTGGAGGGAAACGGCATTAGTGTATATATGTCGGTGTTAAACAAAGCGCTAATCCGAAACTAAAAATGTTAAATTTTACAATCTATAGTAGCTAACTTAAGATTTGATTCTCAACGACAATAAGCTGACTTGAAGATTGACATTTACAAATGAGTAGCAAATAAAATACTATTCCAAGTTTCAAGTTATGACAGTTATTTTACATAGTTTAGTTAGGTTAATGCATGTTTACTATTGAATAATAAATAAATGCTATTAAATACATCTCAAAAACTATCTCGGTTAAGCATAATATGTCTCCCTTAAATTTCATGTGAAAGTCCAACACAAAATACTACATTAACTGTTGAAAATGGCGATACTGACAATGTACTTGATACAAGCACTTCGCATCAGGAAAGATTTATTAGACAAGCAATTTAAAATTTGACATTCTTGCTGAACAATAGTAAAGTGACCACGTGAGTACGCTATGTAATGCGATATTGTAAGTACAAATGTATTGTTTCTTGCAGTGATTCAGCAGTATTAACCAACAGAAGATAATAATGATTTAATAGTTATCAGATTTCTGTAATTTGCCGTTTAAACAACTTTTTTATGTGTTCTGATATTATGATACCAGTGGACTGTAAACTTTTAACAAATATGTGCTGTTGAAATACAAAATACATTTAAATAACCTCAAGTATTACTTTAACTTCCCTCGCCAGGGAAGTTGAATGCATCCTAACTAATCAAACATCAATTCTATTTATTCATTTCATCATATTAAAGTTATTTAAAAACGTATCAGTTTCCTTTAATACGTTAGTTTATGTAATTTTATTAAACAAATCGTCTGTGTGTAGATGATATTAACTAGAATATTGTACAATAATCTATAGATACCTATTAGTGGAGTTGATCGGCCTATTTCCACAATTTATGCTTTTTGAGCGCGACGTTTCGGAAGCGGACTCTGCTTCGGTCATCAGGCTTAGTCCTGAGAAGGACTGTTTTTGCACTTGAGTCGAATTCATATGTTATATATAATTTTTTCTCAAGCACTTGACTACTCTCAGATTCGAACTTGATACCTTTCACTTACTAGTCTGACACCTTTACCACTGAGCCATTGAGTAATCCAATATATATATAAATATATATATATATATATATATATATATATATATATATATATATATATATATATTGGATTACTATTGAAAATGGCAATACTGACAATTTACTTGATACAAGCATTTCGCATCAGGAAATATTTATTAGACAAGCAATTTAAAATTTGACATTCTTGCTGAACAATAGTAAAGTGCCCACGTGAGTACGGCATGTAATGTGATATTGTAAGTACGAATGTATTGTTTCTTGGAGTGATTCAGCAGTATTAACCAACAGAAGATAATAATGATTTAATGGTTATCAGATTTCTGTAATTTGACAGTTTAAACAACTTTTTTCATGTGTTCTGATATTATGATACCAGTGGACTGTAAATTTTTAACAAACATGTACTCTTGAAATACAAAATACATTGAAATAACCTCAAGTATTACTTAAACTTCCCTAGTCAGGGAAGTTGAATGCATGCTAACTAAGCAAACATCAATTCTATTTATTCATTTCATTATATTAAAGTTTTTAAAAAACTGATCAGTTTCTTTTAATACGTTAATTTATGTAATTTTATTAAACAAATCGTCTGTGTGTAGATGATATTAACTAGAATATTGTACAATAAACTATAGATACGTATTAGTGAAGTTGATCGGCCTATTTCCACAGTTTATGGTTTTTGAGCACGACGTTTCGGAAGCGGACTCTGCTTCCGTCATCAGGCTTAGTCCTGAGAAGGACTGTTTTCGCACTCGAGTCGAATTTATATGTTATATATAATTTTTCCCAAGCACTTGACTACTCTCAGATTCGAACTTGGTACCTTTCACTTACTAGTCTGACACCTTTACCACTGAGCCATTGAGTAATCCAATATATATATATATATATATATATATATATATATATATAACATATGAATTCGACTCAAGTGCGAAAACAGTCCTTCTCAGGGCTAATCCTGATGGCGGAAGCAGAGTCCGCTTCCGAAACGTCGCGCTGAAAAACCATAAACTGTGGAAATACGCCGATCAACTCCACTAATAGGAAACCACAGTTACAAAACACTTATAATACAGAAAAAGTATAGATACCTAATCTTATTTTTAGATGAGGTTGTTTCTGTGACCATTGCCTAAGATGTTCCAAATCCTTTTCAATATTTCGAGTACTTTCATACAATTCACCATTTGCTATTTTTTGTAGCTCACTAGAGATGGCACGAATTACCATTTTCAAACAACTTGCGTAAATTAATAAGCACTGTACAGTATTAAGAAATAAACTCAAGTTGATATATACTTTATTAAAAAGTTAAACAAAAAAGAAATGTGAGAAACATTTCATTGTAAAAATATACATAACAAGGTAAAAAAAATATACATAACATATAAAATTTATTATGTCCTTGTACCTATATGTAGTAAATGAAGTAATTTAATTTTAAATTTAGAAAATGCTTTTATAAATCATAGTTGTTTATTGTAGCGTATTAGTCTCAACCAATAAAATTGTATATGGCATATTTCATAATAAGTACTTAGTATGGTAAGTAAGCACGAGTGCGTAACATTGTCCTCGCCAGGAATGTTTACTGCTACACATTAATTTATGAATTTAGCTATCCAATTTCTTTATACTGTATTCTCATATAAAACAGTTAATTAAATAAGGATGGTGAACATTCGTAGTGTATTTGACGAAATCGACATATCGTATTGAATAAGCAAATGTAGTAGAAAGAGTAAACCTATAAACGCGAATCATCATTTATTACACACTGTAAAGAAAATGGGGGTCCCCTGATATTGATATCAGTATCAGCTGTCCTAGAAGTAAGTATGACATTAAGTGTTTATATCTTTAAGTCACAGCGTGTGGCAAGCGACTTGTGTGTATCTGAGAAGACGGTAAGAAATATCAAGTCTCGAGCTGCATCTAACCCTGTTTTAATAAAACGACTAACATGTCACAGTTGCAAGTTTAAATGCAGAAATTCGAAACAGTCACATATTAATAAGTGACAGAAATCTTAATTGTGCAATCCAGTCGCTAGGATTCAAACTCAAAAAACAAACTCTAACCGTAGAGCTTTATTGGAAAAAAGTTATATCGCAGAAATGCGAATTAAATTTCTTAATATATTACATTAAAGAGACAAATTCACCTAATCATCGGCAAGTAGTATTTATGTATGAAACGTGGATCTACTCCAAAGGAAATCCAGTAAAATTATAGAAGGATGAAGACATTAGGAGTGTACGAAAACCTCAACGCTACGATGGCAAGAGATTTATTGTTAATCACGCCGGATCCGCCAGAGGATTTGCATAAGGTGCTGCTCTGTTATTTGCATCAAGATCGTTAAAGGAAGACTATCATGGTGAAATTAATGGAGACATGTTTAAAAAATGGCTTATTGAACATTTGCTAACACATTTACAAGAGCCTTCGCTAATTATAATTGATAATGCACCTTGCCATTCAATGTTAGTTGAAAAGCTACCAACTTCATCCTGGACAAAAGACAATATGGTTTCCTGGTTAACACAGAATCATATCAGTCTCAATCCCACACTCTTCGAAACCGAGGTAGGAAGTAGATGAAATAATAAGAAGCTACGGACATGAGTATTATGATTACCACAATATCACTGTGAGTTTAATGCGATAGAATTAGAATGGGCACATGCAAAGGGATATTATGACTATCATATTGGACGTGATGGCTGTAAAGATGAGAACGTAATTGCTATGTGGAACAAAGCTTTACAGCAATGTGATGCAACCGTATGGGATAATTGTGTGCGACATACTGAAGAAACAATAAAACAATGGCATAAACGGGAAGAAATGGAGAACTGGTTGTTAACATCGAAAACTATTCTGAAAGCTCGGATGTAGACACTGACTCGGATTACAAAAGTGTACACTTTAAAAAGTATGTTTCTACAACGTACAATAGTTAATACAAGTGTGTTAGTTTAAATTTAATACAATTTCTATTAGTAATGTATTTAAATAATGTAAGTACAATATATTTTGTGATAAAATGCTTCTCAATATGTTAATTCACACATTTCCCATAGAATTTATGGTCCACATTAAATGTCATCTTCATAGGAATAATATTTCCATTTTATTTAGGCAAGTAATTTAACATCCATTTTGTGTATTAATGTTACCACCTTATTGCGGGCCATCCATTGCTACAGAATTGGAAATTATGATTATGAAAAGTAGTATCCTTGCGAGGTGTAAATAGTGCAGCTCGACAGTTGTTCCATGCAAATTGTTTAACCTACAAATTAAATCTCTAATGAACTGTATGATAGTTTATCAGCAACTTACAACACAACCATTCACATGTTTTTATAATTCCGCTACAATTATTAAATGTTTACATTTTGTTGAAAATTGCCTTTTTTGTAGATTATATCTTTCAGGCTGTAAAAATAACGTACCAAACACCTGTTAGATCTTAAGGATATTGTTTTTCAACCGTTATCATTACAATAATAAACGTTCTCTAATGTTTACAAAATAAATCACAATAAATAAATAATTGTATTTTGGAATACTTGTAACGAATCTTTTACATTTAGTTGTAAAATATAAGAAAAAATAGTTTTTAACTATTAATGATTTATAAGTTGTGGTAGGCAACTTAATTTGCATTTATTTTTAGGGGTTTATGCTTCGGTATCGTGCACTTATTTTTGCGCACATTTTTTCGCGCACCGCTATATCATCTGACATCCTAAACGTCCTTTTTTCATTTCTTGATGTATTCTGTGTTGGTTAGGGAGCCATTTTTAGGTTTACACCTAAATTTTGTGAAAAGTGTCATTGATTTAATGGTAAGGCACATTTAATTCGTATTGTATTAAAATTTAAAACATTTGCTCTTTGCAAGCACTTTTACACTTTTAGAAATTTTTACTTTGATTTTATCACTTTTAATTGCACATTTAATTCTACTTTCACGTACTCTTTCATTTTATGATTGCGCTTTGCATTTAATGCAGGTCTAAATTTAGATTCCATTTTTTTATTTGAACTTTCGAGAAAATTCAATAAACATTGGATTATTCAAATTTCATGAAGATAAATTTATAAGAAGTAAAATTCAACTGTGGTATGGTTTACAACGTACAGCACTGTTATTACGATATATTGCGCAATATTGGTGCAAAGATTACATCACCCTTGGTTTGCATTTCCGTATTCGTTTAGATACCAGATGTTATCAAAAAGTTGTGTAGAAAAAATTTCGAACAGGTATTTATATCCATAATTTAGAAATTTAACGCTATTACAACTAGTTTTTAAGTTATATTTTATATAATTCTAAATATAAATATTTAATCAACACAGTTTGTATATTCTTTCATTTTGACATTTTGGTGAATTTTTTACTGTATCCTTGGTTTAGTTATTCCGAGCATAATCAAAAAATAACTTGACGTCCGAGATAATTTTTATTATTGTTACATTGCAGTTACTATATTGATGTGAAAATAACCAAGCAGAAATTTGTGGTAATTAAGCAAATCCAAAAAAGTTTGACCCGGCCTGAATTAATTTACCGACTGAGACAACGGAATTATCTTTTATTGAGTGTTTTGGATCTCTGGTGAGTTCAACGATTTGTTTTGAAAACATTTACACCCCTTTATGTATTACATTATTTATACGTGACGTTTAAAGCACTTATTATATACTTCAGCTTTAAATGATGCCATCTTGGGCTATATTTTCTAATCAGAATTTATTACAACAAAAATAATGTTGACGCATGCTTTTCATATTACACCGTATGATTGTACATGATGACGTAGCGGTAAACATTCCTGGCGAGGACAATATGTGATATTTGCAGTTTCTGACGTCGTTCACAAAGTTCCTTAATGATAAATGGTGGGTTCAGATTCACTACTTTCAATAAATGCTATGTACTAAATTGTAAAAGAAGTTGTGCTTTATTAAAGACAGAATTGCTAATATAGATTTTGGCTGCATTTCATGACGTCCATTTGCTTTAGCCAGCATACCTCCACCTGCATCTGATAGAATGGTGAGAAAAATAATAACAAGTCAAAGATACCTAAATATATGAATATGTTGTTACATTAAAATTAAAAATACATTTAACATCCATAAATACTGTGAGTGCAGTACCTCTCTCATTTATGAAATTATTAATACATTTAAAGTTACTATGTAACATTACAAATAATTAATGCGCCAAAAATGTGTAGATTTACTTCTTGCAAAATTAAGGTTGTTTCTTTATTATATTACAAAAGGTAAATTGCACCACGGTGTAGCTCAGTGAGGTACAAACTTAAGAAACCTACTGTAATTGTGAACTCATCGATTTTCAGGTATGAGGGATGCATACATTTATCCGTAGGAGTAATCAGTGTTAACATTTGTTTGTTGTCGAACGCCACTAAATTTGTACGTTTCATAATTAATGTACAACAAAAATTGAGAACAATTGACCCTAATTAACATAGGTAATCTAAATAACAATACACAATTGCAGTTATATGTATATTTAAGTAAAACAACATGTCTTTTGCATAAAATATACACAACTATATAAGCTTATCATCTACTTTTACTTAAAATTCAAAATTTACCATGATCAACATATCATAAAACGTCCTGACCTATGTCAACACATATTACCGTATGATAGGTTATGAACTCAAATGTTTCTTTTTAACAGAAACCTGCTGTTCTTTTATAACCACACTGATTTGTTATTTGTTTAAACTGCACTAAAAGGATAAGTACTTACTTATACAAAATAAATATTTTAAACTCGTCTTAAAACAATCTGTAGCTTGATAATTTTCATTTCCAATCCACAAGACAATCATACGATAATGTAAAGGTAATTTCCATTTGTGTTCAACGTACAAATAACCGAACTGTAGCATATATTAACGTAAGGTAATTTCATAAAATGTTCCACCTACAATAATGGACATGTAGGTTAAAACGGCAGATATTGACGACGAACGCAGAATATACAGGGTGCGGCATTAGTGCGACGAAGTACTATATATCAGTTATTAAAGGAGATATCAAAAAAAAAGTTATTTACAAAAATTATAGGCAACTTCAAACTTCACATTATAAAATTATTTTCGTATTTACAGGGTGTTATATATTACCAGGGTGAACCAAACATACTTTTTTTTAAATAGGGCACCCTATATATTATTTCAAATTTAGATTAAGTTCATCTCCCCCATACTTCCAATATAGGGTTTCATTACGTTGTACAGGGTATTTCAAAAGTTATGGTCAATTGTACACGAAAATCATTCTCATTTCAACGTGCTGTATACCCTATACAGAACAACCTAACAATAATTTTTTCCAGTCATAAGTTTTTGACATTGGTACAGTGCTATTTCTTTGTTATTGCACCAATTGAATATAGAGCAAGCACATGATTTTGTCAATTTTTTCACATGAATCACCCTGTATTTTATTTAAAAAAGTGAAAATATACTTTATGTTCTTTCATTTTTATTAAGCACTCCCTATACTTAAAATCGTTAATTTCTGAAATATTTTCAATTTAATTACAGAAAGAGATTTTTTTAAATTTCTATTATAACGATTTAACCGTGAACAAATAAAAGTGTGACAAATTATTGTAAAAAATTCAAAAAACATCGGTTATTAAGATAAAATTCTTATAAAATTAATTAATTTCATAATAAATGTTCAAAATGTCCATCGAAAACATCAATACAGCATTTCAGTCGATCTTCAAATTCTCAACTGACATTTCTTCACATTTCTAGATCAATACTCTGGAATGCTTCTCGTATTTTATTCTTCATATCATCTTGTGTGGTTGGAGGTTTTTCGCATAACCCCACTTGAAGAACTCAATTTTACTTAACTCTAGTGAACGAGCTGGCCATGCAATGGGTCCTCCTCTTCCCACCCATGTTCCAGGAATGTGAGTATTAAGATGATTATGAATTAATCTAGTGTGATGTACTGGAGCTCCATCGTGTAACAACCACACTTTGGCGAATATTAAGAGGAACGTTTGCCAACAGTAATGGTAAATGATTTTTTAAAAAGTCCGAATAAACCTGACCATTCACTGTTCCATCGAAAAAATGTGGTCCAATTACGTGATCTCCAATTATATCACTCCAAACATTCAAAGACCACCTAGTTTGACTATGAGTTGCTATAAGATGGAGATTACTTGTCGAATTGTGTCTATTCACAGTTCCATTTTTATGAAACGTGGCTTCCTCTCCAAAGAGGACAAAATCAAAGAAATCCGCCTGATTGTGGATTTGTTGTTAAGCCCATTCACAAAAAGCAACCCTTCTGGGATAGTCATCTTCGAGTAACTCTTGATGCAACTGGATATGGTGTGGATGCCTCTTATTTTTACGCAGTATTCTTCGGACGGACCTGTCACTAATATCATGCTGACGCGAGATTTCACGTGTACTAACATGTGGATTATGCGTAACTTCAAGCATAACATTAAATGCATCTTCCTTATTAAGTACAGGTTTTGTCCTATGCTTTCTTTCATAAACTACTGAACCCGTACGATTAAAACGATCTACAAACCTTTCCAACGTTATTTTCTCGGGTTGTCTTCGGGCGGGATGTCTCTTTTTGTAAATTCTTTGTGCTAATAAACAATTTTCCATACATTCTCTCAGTACCCATATCATGTCTGTTCATTCCTCAACAGGAAAGTTCATTTCAAATAGTATTTAAGTGTTTACAAATTAATAAACACTACATAATCTCAAAGAAGTTTGTTAAATGACAAGCTATTAATTATTACTGAATAATATCTATCTGTCATTTGTTCACGGCTAACTTGTAATAATAGAAATTATTAAAAAACTCTCTTTCTGTTATTAAATTGAGAATATAATTCACATGTCACATGGTACATTTTTGGTTACCTTCATTGGTTAAAATACAAAAACAAAATCGCAAAATAGGCTATCAAATCGGTGATAATTTTATCACCGCATGTTGACTGTCAAATAATATTGATGAATGAAATAGTTTACTGTCAAAGTCATAAAAAAGTTTCAAAGAAATAAATAATTGTATTGATTATCTTGCAACTGTAATATTTACTATCAAAGTGACAAGTCGTTTAAAATCGTAAACTTTAAAAAAATATATTTCTTATTAACGTTCATCATATTCTCTTACCAAATATAACACCTGTTATGATTAATAATCGATGATACCACCCGTTAAAGCCTGTATAAAATTGAACGAGTGCTTCACACTCGTTCGATTTTCATCGGTTTTAACTCGAGCTGTCACCGATGATAAGCATAACAACACTTATACTATCCCCGAAAATACCTCGGAAATTAACGATTTTAGCTATAAAGAGTGCTTAATAAAAATGAAAGAACATAGTGTATTTTCACTTTTTAAAATAAAATACAGCGTGATGCATTTGAAAAAATCGATAAAATCATGTTTTCGAGTTTTGGCTCGCTCTATATACAATTGGTGCAGTAATAAAGAAATAGCACTTTCTCGTAACACTGTACCATTGTCAAAAAGTTATGGCTGAAAAAAATTATTTTTAGATTGTTCTGTCTAGGGTATACAGGACGTTGAGATGAGAATGATTTTCGTGTACTATTGACCATAACTTTTGAAATACCCTGTATAACGTAATGAAACCCTATATTGGAAGTATGGGGGAGATGAGTTTAATCTAAATTTGAAATAATATATAGGGTGTCCCATTTAAACAAAAAGTATGTTTGGTTCACCCTGCTAATATTCAACACCCTGTAAACACGAAAATAATTTTATAATGTGAAGTTTGAAGTTGCCTATAATTTTTTTAAATAACTTTTTTTGATGTCTCCTTTAATAACGGATATATCGTACTTCGACGCACTAATGCCGCACCCTGTATATATATATATATATATATATATATATATATATATATATATATATATATATAACAGCATGTGTGATTTACGCAAAACAAACGTATCTCCATTTATGCTCGTGAAGATGACATGATTTTATGCATTTTCCGTGACGTCATACAGTACACCTTTTGCAACGATACAAAATTATTACTATATTGGGGAGCTTCCTAATTCCACCAAGGAATGATTACCCTATTAAATAGAATATTTACAAAATAGTTATTTATGTATTAAGGGCATTAAGTAGATGTTTATGTCCTCGAGGGCGACGAGTTAAAAGCACGAGGCCCGATAGGCCCGAGTGCTTTTTAGTCGCCTGAGGTCATAAACATCAATTAATGCCGGTGGTACATACAGAACTTTATGTCATACAAATTTTTTTCCCTAAAAAATAACTTTGTTATAAAATGATGTCATTTATATCAAGCAGTTTGTGAGTTGGTTATCTAAGGAATTTAGTGACAACACCAACAATTGTTATGTGTCAATTTATTTTGTTCAAAATGAGGGAACAAATTCCAAATGCAATACAGAAAAAAGCAGAAAAAGCGGCTGAAAAGGTGTTGCCGCAGAAATAAAAAAATATTTACGATTTTGAATACACCAAATTTATGGATTGGTTAAATACAAATGAAACAAGCATAATCTTTGTTGGGATTTTTCCAAGATCTGGTATGTATTCCAAGACTTATTAGTAATTTTCATTTTATTAGATTATTATTACAGTCCGAAACCTTTAAAGCGAGCTCCGTTTGGTTTTCGATGGTGAAGAAAACGATACTTTTGGACAAATGCATCGATATTGGGCAATATCCCAAACTAACAGAATTTCTGCAAATATATTCTAAAAAATGTCAAGCAACTGGATTTTACGTCGAATCTAGTGATATATTACAATAACCCAAAACCTTATTTGTTAAATTGTCAAACATGACAAATGTAACAAGTATCAATAAGTATTTGTTGTATTTGACATATATAGACAAGTATACGTAGCCACTTTACCACAGGTGGCCACTTTATGTCCGCGTAACTGGCCTGTCACAATGATGTTAATGTTAACGGTAGTGGTAATGTTAGTTAAAATGTTAAAGTACAGAAAATGCTGTCTGTTAGCAACTGTTCACAATGATGTTAATGGTAATGGTTATGTTAGGTGGACATATAACAGTAAAGAATATTTCTGGATTTTCTAACATCACCACTAACATCTACCAATAGAAATGTGATCTCTTCGCATGCGATTTGTGTGACTTAAATTTTTGACGGATCATATACTTCAAATTTGAAATAACGGAAATTCGCCAATATTCTTCGATTCCGTCTATTTTTCCTAATTTGATTTTTTTTCTTTATTAGGAGCAGAATTTTCAACTTTTTCAGATAAAACGATTCCATTATTATAATATTATTAATGTAAATTCTTCTACACTTCAACAAAAATTGTAGGCGATTGTAGGTTAAAGTTGGTGAAACTGATTAAATGTAGCTCCTCCCATATTACACTGCGAATTTGAAATATGCAAGACAGATAAGAATTTGGTTAACATGATTGTGACCACTATTAACACTATCACACTAACATTAACATTAACATCATTGTGACAGACGCTTAACACATTCATAATATTTCATTCTATATGCATGTATGACATACATATAATTAAAATCCTTACCTTATAAAAAGATAACGTAACGAACGGTACGGTAGAAGAACCAGAAAGGAAGTGAACTATGCGTTTACGCATAGAACAACTCAATCTAAAATATGCACAGGGACGTTCGTAATTATGTAGACTAAAGTGAAAATATTGACATATAATAAAATTTAATTATTGAAAGAAAAAAGAAATGCTTAAAGATACAAACGTAATGTTAATATATTTATCAATAATAATGCAAATTTCGAATCTTAATTAAGGTAACCATAGCCAAAATTTGGCACGTTACACATCGTTTCCAAGTCACTAAAGTAATACACCAAATCACCTTGTATTGTGCAATATTTGTTTCTAGTTTTTACTATATAGCATAAAGCATTCTCAAATATCGACATTTATCTAAAATTTACATAGTATAATTTGATACCTAATAACATTCTGTTTTTTTATTTCGAACACTATTGACAGATTGACCTAAATGTCATTAAATCACTAATACAATTCTTCCACTAAACGTAGAAATGAATCAAGTAATCTCACACACTACCTGTAAATGGTATTTCCGATATTATCTTATTATGAACTTCACTTCTCTAAAATGAATACGGTACTTGCCCCAAATAAAGCCATGCACTTAATAAGGCCAATCGTCGAATTTAACAAAACCACGGATCGGATAAGACATTAACCACTATATATGTTCTCTATAGCACGAAGCCACTGTGTCCAAGTAAAATTACTTGCGTTAGAATCCCCTAGAGGGACATAGTGTAGAAGTTTTTATTCTGTGCTGATCCGGTGTAAATGTTGTGTAGTTTACACGGAGTCGTCTTTCAATTATCACAAACATTATAAACAATACATATATGACTGCTAATTAGGCATAGTGTAATGAACAATCGTACGGTAAGTAAACTTAATAAAATTCATTAAAACATTTTTGTGAAAATATTTCCTTACAGGTTATGTTTCCATAATAAGGCCTAGCGGGAAGACTCAAGTGGTCTTATTTGGCGTACTGCCCATATTATGCACACTAATTTTCAGAAAATAAAAGCCTGATATTAATTACTTTTTTTTGTTTTAGCGGAAATATCTTTAAATACTACCAGAGAAACGGGTTCTACGGTCCGAGTAGTCCCTTCAAACAGCCCTGGAGAGTATCAGCGATGCAATGGCGTGCTAACGGTCCTGGAAGAATTCTAAGAAACCACTTGCTGACCGGTAACACGGTAAGAAAACTAGGTCGAGGTTCTTTATTAAACAAAGAACAAGAAACTGAGTTATGTAACAGTATTTTTCATCTCGCGGAAATTGGTATGCTCATAACAAGCAAGGTTCTTCCAAGAAGTGTATACAGTTTTGTATACACTTTGTATAACTTTAGCCAGATATCAAGAATGGCTAGTAGAAAGTTGAGGTACCTTTTTTATAAACGTAATCCCAATGTGGCTGAGCGAAAAGTCCAATTTCTAAACCCCTCCAGAACTCAAAAACTTAATAGGTATGTTGTGAAGGATTATTTTGTCAAACTGGAGAAAATATTATTGGACCTTAATCTCATGAACGAACCTCAAAGAATATTGACCGTGGATGAGAAGGGGTGTTAACTGACGATTCACCATCAACAAAAAGTTCTTTCAAAACGAGGCGTCAAAAGAGTACATATGGTAGCTCAGGAGCATGCAGAAAATGTTACAGTGATTGCATGTGGGAACGCAGTAGGGCAAGCTGTTTGCCGTTGATCCTATTTCAAGGAAAACGTAAGAAAGATGAGGCTACACTCACTGCCCCCTGGTTCTGTACTAGAGATGACTCAGAAAGGCAGTATAACCTCACAAGAAGCATCTTCTTATTTAGATGCCAACATTGTGACTGCAGCTGATAGACACGAAATAACTTTATTTTGTCTCCCGAGCAACACTACACAAGAGTTGCAGCCACTAGATAAAAGCGTGTTTCGATCACCCAAGCATTATTGGGACGATGAGGTGCTCCAATTTTAAGTAAGAGTGAAAAATTACACAATTGAAATTTGGTGAAATTCTGAGCAAAGTGTGGCCGAAAATAATGACACCCAGTAATTTGATGGCAGGACTTAGAGCGACCGGAATTTTTTCATTTGATAAAAATATTCTACCAAATATTGCCTTTGCTCCTAGTACAAAAGAACATCAGACTGCAAAGACACAAGTTGAAAATGAAGATCTCATCGTCTGATGACTGTGATTATACCATGCATGACTCTTCAGCAGCAGATGAGTCCAAAGACAGCGATGATATGCCTTTGTCAAACCTTCCTTTGCAGAATAGACATTGAACGCCGCAGCATCCTTGTTCGAGGGTTCGACATGCTACACCACCACCAAAGCCATACTCACCGATTCAACATTCATCATCTCAGTATCAATATTGGAAATTTCGAAGCTCTACACCGCAGCCCTCAACTTCTGTTTCCTCATCTTGCCATGTGAACTTCAACCCCAACACTGAAAAAATATTGATGCAGTATCCAGTAATCACACCTTCAACGAATTACTTCCAACTCCTGTGATTAAAACATCTAATAAAGAAGAAACAAAGCCTTAAATTCAACTGCACTAGTTGTAATAAAATCACTATTTAACAAGCAACCTTCCAAGAAGAAACTACCAGCGACGCAGGTAAAGGAAAAATTTGCCACTGAGAGGTATGTCCATGAGGAATACGTGGGCTTGACCAGAGAAGATAAGCTTACATTTACCTGTCCACCCTGTAGTTAAGAATAAATAAACATGCTTATTAAAAAATTTAAAATTCTGCTTCTAGTTTCTCTTGCATTTTTTCATGCATGGCCTTGTTTGGTACATGGTGTTCCTAACAAGGCCACGTGTCACATGATGACAAACGCTCTATTAACTGATATTAGTTTTTCTAAGACTGAAATATTTTGACTCTATAATACTGCAAAAACTTCAAAGCAATGGAAACCCAAAGGAAATTACTTCATCATGACGAGCTAAAGCTTTTATAGGGCTTCAAACCCTCAACGTGGCCTTATTTGGGACAGGTACCTTACTGCTACTTGATGGAGAGTGAGAATACGTACCTACACTATGTCTAACACTTCTTTAAATATCAACATCAATTATATTTAGTATACAATGGTAATTATCGCCACACAAAAATAATAATTTGTCCTTTCTAACAAATTTAATATGTATAACGAAACCTTATGCCGAAATTGGTAATTTATACATGTAGTAGAGTTTCAGTTTTCCTGTCTTTCGTATACAGGAGTAAAAACACGTACACGTACACGTACATGTACACGTTCACGTACATGTACACGTATACGTACGCGTACACGTACAAGTACACGTACACGTACACGTTAACGTACGCTTACACGTACACGTGCACGTACACGTACACGAACACGTACACGTACACGTACACGTACACATACACGTATACCTATACGTACACGTACACGTGCACGTACACGTACACGTACACGTACACGTGCACGTACACGTACACGTACACGTACAAGTACACGTACACGTACCCGTACCGTACACGTACACGTACACGTCACGTACACGTACACGTACACGTACACGTACACGTACCGTACACGTACACGTACACGTACACGTACGCACGTACGTGCACGTACCGTACGTACGTACACGTACGTCACGTACACGTACACGTACACGTACACGTAGCACGTACACGTACACGTACACGTACACGTACACGTAGACGTACTACGTACACGTACACGTACACGTACACGTACACGTACACTACACGTACACTACTACACAGTACACGTCATACACATACACATACAACTACATACACTACACATACACATACACAACACATACACATACACATACACATACATACACAACATACACATACAACATCACACACATACACATACACATACACATACACACACATACACATACACATACACATACACATACACACACATACACACACACATACACACACACACACACACACACACACAACACACACACACACACACACACACACACACACACATACATACACATACACATACACATACACATACACACACACACACACATACACTACACATACACATACACATCACACAACACATACACATACAACATACACACACACACACACACATACACATCACACATACAACATCACACATCACACACATACACATACACATACACATACACACACATACACATACAACACATACACATACACATACATACACATACACAACACATACACATACACACTACACATACACACACAACACATACACATACACATACATACACATACACATACATACACATACACATAATACACATACACATACACATACACATACACATACACATACATACACATACACATACACATACACATACACATACACATACATACAATACACATACACATACACATACACATACACATACACTACACATACACATACACATACACATACACATACACTACATACACATACATCACATGCACATCACATACACATACACATCACATACACATACATACACTACACACATACACACTACACATAACATCACATACACATACACATACATACATACACATACACATACACATGCACATACACATACACATACACATACACATACACATACACATACACATACACGTACTTTGACTCTCAATTAAACTGTTTCCTTAATATTAAAGTGTATTACTTTTAGACATAAACTACGTTTTCAAAAATTGTTATTTTATGAAGTTACCTTAGACGGGCTCAGAAACAAATAAACCTTGCTTCACATGTGACGAAACCTTAACCGCCGTGTTTGGAGTTTGTAGAAAAATACAAATTAATGTAGCAATATTTTAAAGAAAATGTGTCTGGAATTAAATATGTTTGAAAATGCTAAAATCGTGCGGCGTTGGAATTTTTTTTCAAGTTAGCATCTGAATATCTATTAACCTCCTCTGACATACCTATTTGAAAAAATATAATTATTATAAAAATTATTTCCATTCTTTCAAATTCCACTTTGTTGGTTGGAAGGTCGTGTGTTGTTTTACTCCAGATATTTAAATTTTAGTGGAAAAGTATATCTCGGTGTACAGGCAAATTCTATACATACTACGGGCCTTATTTTTCCATTCTAGTAATAAAAAGGTGATTAATTATGAAGAAAAAAACAGGTTTACTGGTTTCATTTCTTCGTGGAACATGAAGGTAAAAGGCATAATATGTCCTACACTTATCTGTACACAAAGAAAAAATTTAAAAAAGTGTTGATTAAAATTCAGTGCGTACATAGAAAATCAAAACGATAAAAAATAATTATGACTTATAACGTAAGTGTTGATATATCGAAATTCCATTACTTTAAACTTGTCGTTTAATCCAAAGGTTTTACAACTTTGTAACAAAACAATTTTACTTAGCAAATTAGAATTGGCTAAGTGTCAGAACATAATTTAGTAAAAATTAAATTATTGCCTACACAAAAAAATATAGTTTTATGTTTTAGGGAAATGTACTGAGAGTGATCAAATAGCTTGTCCTTCAGGATATCCTTAAGAACGTAGTTAAATTGATGGAATTGTACAGGTACATCTTAAAAATTGTTAAATTTTGCCTTCAGCTTTATTCATAAATCTGGCTATTGAATATAATCGTTAAAGATGTTAGTTCGTATTGTAAGTTTGTTCTGCTATTCTTAAATATTCTTTTTATAGTTTTTTACAAGGCATAACACACATGACGCATCTTAAAAATAATTGTAAACTATGTACGGACCTGGTGGTTTCTTTTATTTTACAGGCGATAATTTAATACTGACGGGCACGTCTAGTTTTTACGGTTATGTTTTCTATATTTCTGGAATTAGCGGTGTTTACTAGGTGTTCGGCTTACTCTTCCGACGAGGTTTTAATTACAGGTATTTTGCGGTTGCTGGTACGTTTGTCGAGGTGTGTTTTTTGTGTTGTAGTATTCGTGTAAATTTGTATAGGTCTGGGCAACCACCCGTTAAACTACGTAAAAGGATCTCCTTCGGTCATTGGAATGTCGGGCAACTACCCTTCAAACTCCACAGTGTAGGTGTGTGTGTGGGTCTCCTTTGTTAGTAATCTGGGCAACCACCCGTTAAACTACGTAAAAGGGTCTCCTTCGGTCAATGGAATGTCGGGCAACTACCCTTCAAACTGCACAGTATAAATGTGTGTCTAGTAATAAAAGAGTATGTCGGGCTTACAACCCTGCATATCCCTATCACCAGGTATCTCAACTTACGTACTTTTAACGTTAGATCTCTAACCTTTTCACTTCGGTGATGCTATCAAGTCGCGGAGTCGCGATTTCTACTCGGACGGCGGTTACAGGCGGACGGTTTACAACAGGTAGCAGTCGGCGCGAACGCGACGAGATATCACACGGTTCTATTCGGATTCATGATTTCTAATCTAATAATAATTTAATTATTTCTCTAACAAGCTGGTTTAATTCTTTCTTTTTTAACAAGCTGGTTTAATTCTTTCTTTTTTCAGCAGCGCGTGCCGCGTTTTTATAAAGAATTCGCGGGGGTGGTTACGAAACTCTGGTGGTGAGATTCCGTAAACCCGTATTGGTGGAAGATGCTCTGACGTATACAAACTTTTAAACGTTTTTGGGATTTACGTCTGGAGGGAGGATGCATGATTAATTATTGTGCAATTTTATGCAACGTTATGAAATATGTTTAACTTTTACTAGAACTTCTACGAATTTTTATAATTGCTTGCACCTGTGCATTTAGCGAGTCACCTTATCTTAATAAATTCCGTGAATATTATCAGTACTGGTATTTTACTTATCAAATAATTAATCATGACAGGAAAATTTTGAATAAAGGACGGCGTCTTGCTAATAAACTTTATGAACTAATTAAAAATAATAAAAATTTGGGATATCTGACGGCGTCCCTTTACATACTTTGTTTTCGTCGGGGTTTTCGACGTCCGTCCTATTCATCTTGACTCTGGTGCCGGTGGGGGTGCAGATTCCGATGCGGCGGCGATTTCGGCGTTTTCGTGCTGATTGTCTTCTCGGTGGCTGCTGTGCGGGCGGTGGCATTTGTCGGGTGTCATCGACTTCCTGCAGTTGGATGTCTGCTAATTTTTCTTTGTTTTCATTGGCTACGCGCGTGGCCTGGTTCGTGACGTCAGCTGTTGTCTTCAAATCCTTAACGTGTGTTTCACCAGCGGATTTTTGCGTGACGGGTTCTCGGAGTTCTACTATCACGGGCGATTTTATTTTGTGGATCAGGTATGGTCCGTCGTACTTTTCCGCTAATTTTGCAGCGAACCCTTTAGCTTTACTTGACAGGTGGTGTGTTTTCTTACATACTAGATCTCCTACGCGGGGGCGGTGGGCTCTATGACGAAGATTATAATGTTTGCGTTGAATTTCGAAACTTTTTGTTAATTGATCCCTGGCTAACTCTTGTAAATCTTTCAAGTATCTCATGTGCTTCTCTTGCTCCGTGGCGGTTACTGCGGTACCTTTTTTGCGGTAGTTCTTGTTGCGTGACCCATCCTCCCGGGGGATCAAGTTCTCTACCCAAATTTAATAGGACTGGGGAAAATCCTGTTGAATTGTGTTGTACCGTGTTAATTGCAAACGATATTTGAGGCAGGGGGGCATCCCATTCCTTTTGATTGTCCTTTGTAAATTGCGCGACCATCGTTCCTATCACTTTATTAGTTCTCTCCAATGGATTAGTATGTGGGGAATACATTGGAGTCAGACGGTGGTGAATACCATGATCCTTTAGGAACGTACGGAATAACTTACTAGTATATTGTGGACCATTGTCGGATATCAGGTTACGCGGAGTACCAAAACGATAAATTACTTGTTCTCTCAGAGCTTGGATAATAGGCGGGCTGGTAGCATTGCGGAGCGGTTTGATTTCAACCCATTTGGTTAAACGGTCTTGAAAGACTAGTATAAACTTATGTCCTTTCTTGGAGCGCGGTAGAGGCCCGATGAGGTCGGTACTCACATTATCCCAGGGATGTCCAGGTTGTGAGAAATACATTTTTCCCGGCGGTTTTTGTGTAGAGGTCTTATAGGCCTCGCAACTTCTGCATGATTTTATGTGTTTTATTACATCCCGCTTTATGGTAGGCCCATAGTAATTTCTGTATATCCGGCACAAGGTTTTTGCGATCCCTAAGTGACCGGCAGTCGGGGCATCATGACAATCGTTTAAAATCCTTCGGCGTTTTTTCTGTTGTACGCGTATCTTCCAAAGCGCGTGGCTTCCCATCTCTTTTTCTGGGGTCGGGTTCGGAAAGGATCAAACTAACTGTCCTATTTCTACTTTATATCGTAGATGCTGTTCAGGATGTTTTCGGGTTTGTCGGATTAAGCGCTGGTACCACGGGCAGGCTACTTCTTCTATTTCCAGGGGAGACAAGTCGGTGGGGGATTTGGTGTCTTCGTGTAGTCGGGATAACGCGTCGGCCACGTTATCCAGGGCAGCCTTCCGGAAATCGAATTGTTGCAACTCTATTATCCATCTTGCGAGTCTGGATGTCGGTTTTTCGAGCGTGCAAAGCCATTTTAGACTTCTATGATCGGTGAGTACCGTAAATTGGTAGCCTTCTAAGTATCCTTTTAGCTTTTGTATCGACCACACCACAGCCGGGCATTCTTGTTCGATAGTAGAGTAGTCTCTCGGCTGGATTCAGCACTCTACTGATATATGCGATCACTCCTTCGTCGGGTATTTGTCCCTGCGTAAGAACAGCTCCGATGCCGGTCGTGCTGGCGTCTGTCTGTAACACAAAAGGTTGTGAAAAATCTGGACAAGCTAGCACTGGCGGGGCGGTTAATGCTTCTTTAATCTTGCCGAAAGCCTGATTCTGTCTTTCAGTCCATTTATATTTAGTGTTTTTCTTCAACAGTTTGGTCAGGGGTTGACTTAGTTGAGCAAATCCGTTGGCGTACTTACGATACCAGGAGGCGAGACCCAAGAACTGGCGTAATTGCTTAACGGTGCGGGGAGCGGGTATCTGGGTTATGGCGTCGATTTTCTCTGGGTCTGGTAGGATTCCTCGGGACGTAACCATGTGTCCTAGATATTTCAGTTGTGTTCGACAAAAACAACACTTGTCTGGCTGTAGCTGAAGTCTGTTATCCCGGAGTCGTTGAAATACTTCGCGTAGATTCTGTAAGTGTTCTTGAAAGGTCTTTCCCAGGACTATAATGTCATCAAGGTAAACAAACGCGCATCCAACTAGTTCAGGACCGATTACTGTATCTAGGAATCGCTGGAAGGTAGCGGGGGCGGAATGAAGTCCCAACGGGAGAACTTTAAATTGCAACAATCCTCGTCCAGGTACTGTAAAGGCGGTAATTGGTCTACTTTCGTCCTCTAAGGGGACTTGCCAGTATCCTTGCTTTAGATCTAATGTACTCACACAGCCTGCTCCTCGTAGTTGATCCAAAATTCCGTAAATATAGGGCAGCGGGTATGCGTCTTATACGGTGACTTGGTTTACTTTACGATAGTCTACACAGAATCGGTACGAGCCTGCGGGTTTTTTGACTAGTACGACTGGGGAGCTCCAAGGGCTGTGAGACGGTTCAATTACATCTTCTTCTAACATTCGGTTGACTTCTTGGTTAATTATCTCCTGCATGACTGGATTGCGGGGATAATATTGTTGTTTTATCGGGAGTGCAGTAGGTAATAGTGTGATCCGGTGTATAACGTCCTTGGCTTTTCCCTTCACGTTTCGAAATTTTCCTAATTCTTCTTCTATAAATTCATTGAGCACGGGCAGCTGGTCCTTTTCTAGTCCTTGGATTCCGCTCAAGCCTCCTTGGACGGAGCTTTGTAATGGGATACGTATTCCTGAAATTTCTAATTGCTTCTGGTGTACATGGATAGCGGCCTGGAGATGTTCAAGTACGTCTAATCCGATCACGATGTCGGTGGACAGATGCCGTATGTAATAACCTGGTAGCTGGAGCGTTTGTTTCAGGGGACCGGGCTGGTTTATCGGTTGCAGGAGTTACGCCGCTGAAATGTACTTTCAGTCGGTGATAGCTGGGAAACGGAGAATGCGTTTGTGGTGGTAGCATTTCAAATTGCGTGGCTAGTTCCAGGAGTCCGGTCAGGTCAGTAAAATCGTTGTCGTCTTATGTAATATTTGTAATCTAACTACAGATTATCGTAGATTTGCTGTAGTTCAGCTTCCGGGGACATGTTTCCGTGACGTGGCGTTAGTGTCAGGATGGCTGTAACATATTCAGAAGCTTTCTCTCGTGTTCTTTGCAATTTGTTCCTTATTTCCTTTTCCAATTTGAATTGATGACGCGGCGGTAAAAATTGTAATCTGAAACTTTTAAGAAAGTCTTGCCAGGTCGTCCAGGATCTTTGATTATTTCGGTACCACAATAAGGTTGGTTCTTTTAGTAGCTCCGGGAGTGCGAGTAAAAGAACGTTGTCTGTGATGTTGTAACATGCTTGTAATTCTTCGATTCTTTCAAGGAACGGAATCGGGTCACTTATCCCATCATATTTTACACCCCATTTGCGTATACGGTCGCAAACGTCTGCGCGTCTAGTTTCTGGGTGGCCGGTAATATTTTCTGTCGGTGGTGACGGTATTTGAACGGTGGGTGTAACAATTGTGTGTGTGTGTGTGTGCGGTGACTTGACCTTCTCCGGTATGTATTTTACTAAACGAGCTCTTAGTGCCTCGACGTTTCCACCAGCTTCCAGTTTATATTTACTGGCTTCTTCCGTTAACTCTTCCTTCTTCAGGTGATAGATCCATCCTACCTTCGTGTCCGTTTCTTCTGTATTCTTCGGTATACTCATTCTAAAATTATTTGTTAGTATTCCTAAAAAAAATATATAAGATTAATTTAGTGTTGCCCGGCTTCTAGTGTTCCTCGGTTGTTTCTGTAACAGAATTTATCTATTGTTCAATGCGTTTTTTCGGAGCCCCACGTTGGGTGCCAAATGTACGGACCTGGTGGTTTCTTTTATTTTACAGGCGATAATTTAATACTGACGGACACGTCTAGTTTTTACGGTTATGTTTTCTATATTTCTGGAATTAGCGGTGTTTACAAGGTGTTCGGCTTACTCTTCCGACGAGGTTTTAATTACAAGTATTTTGCGGTTGCTGGTACGTTTGTCGAAGTGTGGTTTTTGTGTTGTAGTGTTGGTGTAAATTTGTATATGTGGGTCTCCTTTGTTAGTAATCTGGGCAACCACCCGTTAAACTACGTAAAAGGATCTCCTTCAGTCAATGGAATGTCGGGCAACTACCCTTCAAACTGCAGAGTGTAAATGTGTGTCTAGCAATAAAAGAGTATGTCGGGCTTACATCCCTGCATATCCCTATCACCAGGTATCTCAACTTACGTACTTTCAACGTTAGATCTCTGCAACTTTTACCTTTTGGCTTCGGTGATGCTATCAAGTCGCGGAGTCGCGATTTCTACTCGGACGGCGGTTACAGGCGGACGGTTTACAACAGGTAGCATTCAGTGCGAACGCTACGAGATATCACACGGTTCTATTCGGATTCTTGATTTCTAATCTAATAATAATTTAATTATTTCTCTAACAAGCTGGTTTAATTCTTTCTTTTTTAACAAGCTGGTTTAATTCTTTCTTTTTAGATAATTCTTTTTCAGCAGCGCGTGCCGCGTTTTTATAAAGAATTCGCGAGGGTGGTTACGAAACTCTGGTGGTGAGATTCCGTAAACCCGTATTGGTGGAAGATGCTCTGACGTATACAAACTTTTAAACGTTTTTGGGATTTACGTCTGGAGGGAGGATGCATGATTAATTATTGTGCAATTTTATGCAACGTTATGAAATATGTTTAACTTTTACTAGAACTTCTACGAATTTTTATAATTGCTTGCACCTGTGCATTTAGCGAGTCACCTTGTCTTAATAAATTCCGTGAATATTATCAGTACTGGTATTTTACTTATCAAATAATTAATCATGACAAAAAATTTTGAATAAAGGACGGCGTCTTGCTAATAAACTTTAGGAACTAATTAAAAATAATAAAAATTTGGGATACCTGACGGCGTCCCTTTACAACTATAATTTTCATTAAGAAATAGAAAAATACTATCAACGTACTACTTTGACAGATACTTTATATTTACGAAAGTAAATGAATTTTCTGTTAAATTAATATATTTTGGCTTTGAAATAGCAAATATAAAAAATAACTGTTACCTTCAGTTGTTAATTATTTAAAAAAATTCTAATTTACTGTTTTTATGCGTAATATATGACATGTAATAATGTACTTTTCGCGTCTCTGTTAAATCGGTTTAATAATGGGAAGCTACCTCGAGAATTATCAGATTTAATCTTTGCGCAAACAAACATGTCCTGTTTACAAAACTAGAATTGATAAAGTAAATTTTTACAAAGATGTAACCTATTACCATTATTAATAATTAAAATATTTTATTTCATACCAATACATTATAAACAAGTAAACCCTTAAAAATTATAATAATTTAAGTAAACCCTTAGTTACCGTAACTGTAAACATGTTCATAACTCCATAGGGAGTTATAGTAGGGAATTATAGATCTGTAACTCCCTCTAATGTATTTTGACAAATATTTGCGGGTTTGTCAGTTGATATATCCGTGGTAACAATGCCTACTTAATTTTTAAACGTTCGGTTAATTTTAATAGCCAACAAAATTTCGTTTCCATATTTCATTTATAATGAAATAAGAAATAAAATTATTTATCTATCACGTAAGTTATGTACATGTTAGTAACGTCAGGCAACTTACAATCCATCGGGATTATCGTTCCTCGAGATTGCAGTCCGTTGCCCTCGGTAATTAACACCCTCATAACTCGTTTGATATATAAATAACTATATGACCATATAAAAAATTTATCAATGTGGGACAAAAAAACTGTTTATAACAATATTACCACATAAGACCACGATACCACAATAAATTATAAATACTTATCCGCTGAATGAATTTGTTTTAAGAAACTCATTTTGACGAATTTCTTCTAGTAAATCTTGACAAGAACGTTCAATGTTATATTTCACGACCAGTACAACTTTTAAGGTATCTAAATTGAAGTGCTTTTTTTCTGATGTCCACACTTTATTAATCAATGAACACTCGCTCTGTTGCCGCATTCGTACCGGTCAAACAAACGCAGTGTCCACAACATTCAGAGGATTCTTGAAAGGAACGTTCTGTTTCTTATAGTGTTTATATATTTCAACACACCTCCTACCAGTTGGAATTTTTTGGTGATTCCATTCCTGATATTTTGCTGTTGCATAACATTTTAAAAATACCACTTCATCGAACTTATTATTCGTTGATAATGTGTGATGGAAACTCAGTGCTCAATAATTCATACGTTTTTGCATTTCTGCCCATTCCAGAAGTTGTATTAAATACGTTCATTTAAATTTCTCTACAATTTCAAATTCTTCTATCCACAAATCCTATTTTTTCCTATCAAAGCTTCTTTCCTATTTGTTTCCTCCAATTGAATTTAGTATTGTTTATAAATCCTATCAGCTTCCCACTCCTATTCCCTCTCCTACTAAATCCCCTATAAATAACTATTCTCACGTTCACTCATCCTATTATATTTCTATTCAAACTCATTTCCACTTGATCTAGAAATCCTCACCAGTAAAAATTGCCTGCCAGCTTATTATAACCTGCCGATCATTAATTCAATTTCTAGTATAGTTCCTGATCTCCCGATAATCCAGTTCCAGTTAAAAAATCATCCATACAGAAACGTAAGTACCTATTTACACTTTCTCGTTGCCCAGTAACGTGGTTCTGCTATTAGTGGCTGTGGTCCAAGAAGTAAGGCTACTTTACGAAACCCCTTTTACCTCTAACCCTAGCATCCGAGAAGCTATCTCAAACCTGCCCTATCGGTATACCTACCTCGAAGGATAGATAAATGTTGTTAACAGTATTGCTTTATTAATGGTGGTTTCGACCCCAAATATAAGGTAATCCTATACTGCGACATCCCTATAATTTTCCCTCTTATCCTTGCATACACCTTATCCCTATCTAACATCTGTTCGGTATCAATACCACTAAGGGTGTATAGAAATCATTAGTTACCCACCCAATCCCGATTCACAATATAAAACTCATACCGTATAGGCGTAGTATAAATCACATCCCTACAAATTCCCTTATTAATTAAATAGCTAATCCTGATACACCAAAATAAAACCTGAACCTTATAAATATACCACTTACCCCTGTATAATTCCTCTTTTATACACCCTCTTAAATTCCTTTCCGAAACCTATAATTTCAAAATAACTCCACCAGAATAAATTCACTAAGTTTTATTCCAACTAACCCCAGCATTAATTATCAAAAATAATTTAGTACACTCCACTTCCATTTCACCGTATTTAAAACTTTAAATTAAACTACTTTCATTTCATTTCCAGTGTAATTATTTTACACCATTATAATTAAAGCACACCTAGTATTCCACAGATGCATTTGATACAATTACCTCATATCACAACGTTCAATTTAATTTAATAATATTCATTAACATTAAAAATTAATCCACCTTCACAAAAGTACAAATTTTATAAAGCAAGCAAACAGCTGATTATATCACATTGCAAATGTTGTTGTAGGTCAAGGACAATCCTAACCTGTTTAAATATACCAAGTATTCATTCATTCATTCATTCATTCGCGATTGTTTATATCCCATTGATTTAACTCCTCTAAATCACCAAGACTTCAGCCCCTGTATTTTTCCTTACTCATTATTACATTATTTCAAAATTAGTAAAAAAATCATTCTTACCTGAAATATCAACGAATAGTGGTTGCTTCAAACATTCACAAGAAAACTTGACGATCTATTTATCTTCAGCTACATCATTAACAACCGAAATTCATTATTATTACTTTATTAGCACACCCTGAAAAGAAAATAAGGACCCACGGAAAATAACATATGCTTAATAAGAGTCTGTTATAGCCCGATGCCAAGATTGAACAATTTTTTTGTCTTTATATTATCTAGGAGAGTATTATATTTTAATTTCCTTTGTTTTCAAATTACAGTTTTGCAATATAGTTATGTAGATTTTGTGTTAATTTACTTTAACCATAGGCAACCCACCACACAATGAGTGTTGAAAATTGCCACCAGAACCTCCGCGGAGGTAGCAAACCAGGACAATTATAAAACAACTTTAGCAGTTAGATCTTTCTTCTTTAAAATTTCTAGTATAGAACTTCAGACGTTTCTCGAGGCAACGAAACCAAATCTAAAATTTTAACTTTAACACCCCCATTTATATCAAAATATAGCACAAGGGTTGGGAATAATTTTAAATCCTTTTGGTTTGATGCATCTGAGTAAATTGACACATAGTTCGCTAAATTTAATTCTACATTTAATTTATTTATTTGATATGGTGCAATCACGTTCTTAACAATAGCTTCTGTTTTAGTTCGTTTGCACGCACATTTTTTTTCGAACAGTTGTCTATTTTTGTAGTACAGTCCATGGATCTAAGACTTTGATTGTGTTGCACTGTATGATACGCGTATACTGCTTCGGAAATATGCTAAACGTTTTTCAGTATCACCAAATTCAGTTTCTCTGGAAAAAAAACGTCAACTTTGGTACTTGACGCTGTTGATGTTACAAATTTGACATGTTTACCGCTTTTCATATGACGCTTCACGTCATACTTCCCAGCGGAACAAATTGAAAACTGACTCCAGTTGATAGCAGACTTCGGAATCAAATTTGGTTTTTTAATAAATGGCAACTCGTTTAGTAATGCGTCGGTTACTTTACATTTTCCTTTTGGAGGAGGCATACCGAAAGGAAACAAAATGTGAATTGTAAGGTTTTGAGAAACAGATAAGTTTTAACTATTTGCTTCTAATTTATTGTAATCGAGCCAATGATTTTATAAGAATCGATAATTAAATTATTTTGTTGTTGTTAAAGGTAAGTGTTATTGTTTGACAATTTTAATAGCGGAAAATAAAGTATTCACATTTTTGCAGTTTATTTTTCACTGAAACCACACATTTTTACCGCATATATATTGACTCTTTTTAGGCGCATAAAAAAACTTATGTTGGCACTTTTTCTCGCATATAAATCCGCCCACTCTACTAATAAGAGTTACTTGTCAAAATTTCAAAAGTGCTTTCGTTTTGCACTTTCACTGACTTGATTGTCTCACCTCAAACATGAAATCAAGTTAGAAATTAAAAGTGCGAATCGAAAACAGCAAAATTCAAAATGAATTAATACGTACGTCACTAACTTAATCAGACAAAAGAAGTTGTTTAACTTAATCAAATTCACATATCACTTACCGTCATGCGATTACCTTACTTGGTCAAAGTATTATCAACGTAATCAATCTGCAATTACGAAAAATTACAAGTCTTTGAATTCAATATGCAAATGTAATTATATTCAAAACATCCATTATTTTCATTCACCTTCACTTTTTGAATGAAACGCTTACTGGTTAATAATTAAAATTAGCACTGAGGGAGGAGCTGGGGAATACGCATTTTAAAGCGTTATGACTAGAGAACGGATTTTATGCATTATAAAATGCCAAAATATGTGCATATTTATGCACTTAAAAATTGTAAAATATGCAGAAAATATGCATTATTTTTTCGAAATATGCAAAATAAGCTACCAATAAGAAACGTGATTTTTACATCTTTAATAAAAAAAAATTTAATACATAATATGCAAAAAACTTTTACAAGAAAGTATTTACATAAAAAATGGAAACTATTAGTTAAAAAATAATACATAATTAACATAATACGTATTAATAATAATATGGTATACTTACCATATGAACAAAAATTATTTAGATAAAGGGTGGCTTTGGAATTCTCAACGTACGTTGCATGATTGATTCAAATCAAAACGAACATTTAATTGACATGTAGAACCAACAACAAGCTGAACCTATCAAAGACAGTGACATTGTTTACCGCGGCCACCCCTTATCTAAATAATTTGTGTTCATATGGTATTATAAATTTAAAATTATAGGTACTTAATACTCCTATGCTTCATTGCGTTGATTTGCAAAACAATTTATAATTATATGCTTTTCTATATTTTCTGGTAGAAAATTTTGACGTCTATCAGAAAGTATATATTTATAGGTGGAAAAACCTCTTTCCACGTCTACAGACGTTATAGGTGCACTTTTTAATGCGGTTAATATGGACAAATCTAATTGTACATTCAGATCTTCCCGATTTTCGTCCAGAGTCAAAATTTTGTTAATTTTAGTTAACAGCCACTATTTTTTTGTAAAATTTCTTTAAATTTATTTGAAATAATTTTGCCAGTATTTCCTGGGGCAGTATAAATTAATTTTTTAATATTATTTACTAGTTCTATTGATGCGTTAAGTGGCAGTGCTTCCGTTTCCAATTTACAAATAGTCCCGCTTACAAAATAATAATGTGCTTTTATAAATGCTAATTGATTGCGCAGTTCTGATTTCTTGAAAACCGATTGCCCTTGAATTATCAGACAAATCTAAAATTAACTCCTTAATTTTTTCCAAATTTTCTGCATAAAAAAGAGCAGCATTTAGCCACGTTCCCCAACGCCTAATTACAGGTTCTGGTGGTAGAGAAATGTTAGGTAGTTTTTCTCTGTATAACTGTACTCGTGTCGGCGCCTTTACAAACACTTTCTTTACGCTACTTATTAAACTATTTACTAAAGGAAATTCATTTTGAATTGCTTCGGTTACTCTATACCATGAGCCAAACATGTTACCTGAATTAAATTTTCGTATAATACCTTCAATTGTTGACCAGCCTTTACCATATATGGCGCGGCATCAGAAAGCATCAAAACAATTTTTTCTGTTGGAACAATATCGGGAACAAAAAACTGCATGAAAGTCTCATTTACAAATCTAACTATTGTTGCATTATTGGTTTTATCAAGTACTTTGCAACAAATCAAATATGATTTGGCAGGTTGTTCTTCGCTTAAATAACCTAACATTAAATTTGCAACATTTGAAATAAATACATTTATTTTTAACAATTTCTTTTATATGTAGCATGGTTTCAAGATATACCCCATTAACATAATTTTTCTAAGTGTGCTTTCATCTGGCACTTGCTTGTTACTAATTTTTTTCTAAAAAGATCTAAATGTATGGTTTTGAAGCTTTTTTAAGGGAATGTTAGCCTTAACTAGAGCACTGCATAAATCAAAATTGAATTCTTCTTGGTCGTTTCTTTTGGATGTTTCACCACGTCAAGATTCTCGCAGAAATGTTTGAGAGAGCTTGGTTTTCTTCTGTGTTTCTAATTTTCCATTATGCAGAGCGGTCTCAATGTGTTGCGTAATTTGGAATTTTCGTTCGTATGCGATCTTAACCAATATTCCCAATTTAAAAATAAATCAAAACATAATCGATTAGGTTTCGTCGTTGTATTTTAAATATTTCCCGCGTTATCTTATAAAACGATGCATTTAAATACAACGTTTGAATAGAAAACTAATACCTGCTCTGTATTCACTAAATGCCTCGTTCATTGTTGTCAGTGTTTAAAAATATTTTAAAACAGTATTCTGAATTGTCACTTACCGCTTTTCGACATGCTGTACAAAACACCTTTTCACCGTCCATTCGGAGTGCAGGGACATTTTTTATCCATACTGGAACTAAATTATTCTTTACTTTTGACATGTTAAATATAATTCGAAAACTAAATTCTGCAGTCTGCACTACTGTTCACTTGCACGTTTTAAAAAGGAATGGGCAATATTATTTCCTTATTTTAAAATAGGGTTTTCCACTAAGCAAAGTCATTTGGATGTTAGGGGTTAACTATGTATATTTTACTCATCAACCCTTTCCATACAAAAATTTAAGAAGCACTCAACAAAAAACCGTATTACCCCTTTGCAATCCGGAAGTATTAGGATTTAGGATAGCTGCTGATGTTAGACACCACCTTTTAAAGATATTTATTTTAAAAGGATATAAAAATTTCTAACTTTCAACAAGAGTCCCGAAAATATTTCATAACCTGAGTTTCAACGCAAAAATTGAAAAAAAAAATGTTAAATTATGCACAAAAAGTGCAAAATATGCGTAAAACATCAAAATATGCAGTATTTGGCCAAATATGCAGTATTTGACCAAATATGCAAAATATGCAAAAACTAATTAGTGCCAAATAATTATAATTAATGCGATTCGTATAAAAACCGAAACGCGTGGGTGGTACTATAAAATATAAGCAATATGCAGTTTGCATAAAATCCGCTCTCTAGTTATGACATATTGCAATTACGAGGGACATTTTGCAGGACATTTCTCTGCGGGATTCCAAGTTTCCAAATTACTAAATGCTATAAGTGTAACATTGTAATGAAATCGATATTTCAGTTGGCTACCCTGAACCGTATTTTACATCATTCCTACATTATAATGGCAAAAGACAAATATAATAAATTAATAACTAATAACAAATACGACCTTCAAAGGTCTTAAAATATTATTTTCTTAGGTTAGCTAAATCGAAAATTTTGCAATTAAATTAATTATTGTAAGAAATAAACATAGTTAGAATAAAAGAATGATAGAAATAAATATCATTATTATTAAGAATTTCTGAAAATTTGCCGTTACTAGTTGGTAATTAATGTTGAAACTGCATACTCGAATAGCATAATGTGAATTAGTAATCATTAATGACCGCTTCTTTTACTTATAAATGTTGAGTCAAATTTCTATTTTGTCATTATACTGTAAACAACTATAAATTTGTAACGGTAACAGTGATTGTTTAGTTTTTACATTAAGATGGAAGAAAGTTTTGTTTTAACTTAAGGCGAGAACTTTATTAAAAATTTGCACAGTTATAGTGCAACTTCGGGAAGATTATGCAATGTTTTATTAGTTTTCGTCAATTTTAAGTGTTTTTCCAGCGTAGATCATATATACAGGGTGTATTTTAAAATCACCGACAAACGAAAACTGGAGATTCTATGATTTAAAATAAGACAAAAATTGTCATAAACGCTTTTCTGAAAATGCTTCCTAACCGCGATACAGGTTGATTAGAAAATACTTTTTTTAGGGTTTTTCTAAGATTCCTCAAAAACTACAAAAGATATTACACTGAGATTTGGTACACCTAAATGTCTAATTAAATACAATTAATCAGGTGAGTTTGAGTCAACTGACTCCATCCAGTCGAGTAGAATATTTTAAGTTAATCAGTTTAAGTAAAAAAAAACGCACGCCCCTGGTTTTTTTGAAGAAATATTTTTTTGATAGAGTCAATATTTAATTCTGCAAATAAAATCATACTTAGTATTTTTTCGATTCGGCGCCCCGTTTTTGAAATATTTTGCATTAACATAAACGACCACATTATTCAATAAAAATCAAAATTTGTTTTATTTTACAAAAAAATAACGCAGTTAACTATTACGTACATTATTACAGAGATATTGAAGGATTCACAAACAAAATAATAATTATTTTTATACATATTGTTCAAAACGTCCTCCTTCCTTTTGAATGCACGCTTGTATTCTTCTTAGCAAATGAAACCTAACACGCTGAAAAAATTGTGGCATAGCCCTAATCTCATCGCATGCCATCTGTATGCGATTCCAAAGTTGCTCTCGATTATCAATTTGAACAGAATAGACACGAGTTTTCAGATACCACCACACAAAAAAATCCAATGGGTTTAAATCTGGCGATCGTGCCTGCCACGGTACTTCACTTCCTCGTCCAATCCAGCGTCCAGAGAACCATGAATTTAAAAATTCTCTGACGTTTCGTGTAGAATGTGGTGGTGCACCATCATGCATGAAATACATGTTCATTCTAACATCTAAGGGTACGTCGTCAAACAATTCTGGCAAATCTTCTCTCAAAAAATTTAAATAGAATTCGCCAGTAAGTCTTTGAGGAAAACGGATAGGTCCGATTAGGTGATCGTCTAGTATAGGTACCTATCCAAACATTTTCGCCATTTATTTTCGTTGGTGAGCTGTAACTACAGTTGGATGCCGATTTTCATCTAACCATTTGTGGGAATTATGCAAGTTTATTATTCCATTTCGGGAAAAAATACACTCATCAGTGGTCAATGAGTTTTTAACAAATTGTACATCTTCAGCATTTTTATTTAAAAACCATTCGCAAAAATTAATTCGACGAGGATGGTCAGCAGGCAATAATGCATGCACTTTTTGTAGGTGAAAGGGATGTAAATTTTGTTCTCGTAAAACTTTCCAAGATTTGCTATGCGACACACCAAATTCTAAACCTAACTCACGCGTACTTATTGATGAATTTTCATAAACTCTATCTAAAATTTGTTCCTCAATTTCAACTGGTACACGAGCATTTCGTCCGGAATTTTTCTTTCCTTTTAAACTTCCATACTCTAACAAGTTACGATGAACGGTTCTAAACGTAGTATGATGTGGATGTCTTCTATTTGGAAATCTTTGTTCATAAAATCGAGCAGCGGCACGAGCATTAGTATTACCATAACATAAATGTACATCGACCAGTTCTCGTTTGGAATAACTCATTTTTTCAGTGTAATTAGACATGAATGAATTACAAAACACGCATTAATGCAACTATTTTAGCACACATAAGATACGTAACTGTCAAATGCAAAGCAATCTCTGATTTATTTAATTTGGTTATTACTGAATAATGTAGTCGTTTACGTTAATGCAAAATATTTCAAAAACGGGTGCCGAATAGAAAAAACACTAAGTATGATTTTATTTGCAGAATTAAATGTTGAATCTATCAAAAAAATATTTCTTCAAAAAAATGAGGCGCGTGCGTTTTTTTAACTTAAACTTATTAACTTAAAATATTCTACGCCACTGGATGGAGTCAGTTGACTCAAACTAACCTGATTAATTGTATTTAATTATACATTTAGGTGTACCAAATCTCAGTGTAATATCTTTTGTGCTTTTTGAGGAATCTTAAAAAACCTTAAAAAAAGTATTTCTTAATCAACCTTTATCTCGGTTAGGAAGCATTTTCGGAAAAGCGTTTGTGATCATTTTTGTTTTATTTTGAATCATGGAATCTCCAGTTTTCGTTTGTCGGTGATTTTAAAATACACCCTGTATATATATATATATATATATATATATATATATATATATATATATATACGTGAGAAAGTCTACATAAGAACAAGCAATTATTCTAAATGTAACTTTTTGTAATGTTTATTAAAATAGTTAATTAATAATGCAAGAGCAATTACGCGTAGTGATGGCTACTTTATTAATAATAAACGAGGGGTTAACCGTAGCCCAAGATTTGTACACCAATGCCAACTAATGCCAACTATTTTCCATACTAATAATGCCAGGCTACTGCCAAACAGTGTGGACTAATGCCAACCAATGCCAACTATTGCCAAGTATTGCCACTAAATTCAAAACTAATGCCAACGAATGCCACTAATTCGTATAGTAAAGCCAACTAATGCCGCTAATTCTTATAGTAATGCCAACTAATACCAACCATTGCCAACTAATTTCTTATAGCTATAAATATCTCCAAATATTCTATAAATACTAACCAATAATCCATTGTTACACTGATTTCTTCATATTTAGGTACATTTTGAAACTATCAACGTGTACAGCTTAGAATTTTATAGTTTGGCAGTAATGTTTCTTTAAGGTATTAAAAAAATGTTACATTAAAATTTATCTTTTGAAATGCAGCAGTTTATTTTTTATTTACCAATGTTCTTGTAGTGTCATCTTGTTCTTAAACCAATAATCATTGTTACCTTTTAAACTATATTTATACTTTTCGAAAACACATAAGTATTGTGAGTTGACATTTTGGGTAAGACTAAGGTGTACTTTGTTTTCTGAACATAATATATTATTAAGTCAACATGAAATAGTGCTAATCTATGTTTATAAGTAATAACATACTTAAAATAATTAATTAAAATAATAAAAACAACAAAATAATATCAATTCACCTACTTTTTAAGTACATATTACCTCTTACAATGTAGGCACGAGCTTCGGCCTGAGCCGAATATATAACAACAATCAAAAAGAAAAAATAATCAAAAAACTAAAACATACCACTGTACTTCTTTCACATAACGATTGCTGCAGAAAACAAGCAGTTATTTTCGGAGTTTTTTTTTTTGGTTGCTAGGACCAGGTGGGTAGATATTAGTAATTGATTGTAACAAAGTTAAACCTGGCCTTGATTTGCCCTAGCTACAAAAAAAGCACTGGAAACAACTAACTAAATATTTTTCTAGATATATAATAGGTATGTAAATGTAATCCTTATTTTAGTGGAAAATCCTCGGCAAAAACATAACATTTTTTAAACTCTAAGGTCTTCTATTAATCGCTTAATACAACAAATGCACTCTTGAAAGTGTTTCTCACACAGACGTACTCCACTACCGTAGTTATAAACTAGGTTACTTAAATAGCCATCACTAAACGTGACCCGTCCATACACTGTTTCGTGCTCAGCATCAAATTCTAACGATTGAAATTGGCATATTAGTCTTTGCACTCCACTAACACAATCTACAGCTTTAAGCCACGACTCTGCACTATAACACATCCGCATATTGACTAACATTTATTATTCTCCATATTCTGTATATATGTTCGTTACTCCCCACATATTACTTTACAGCTTTCGCAACTTCTACATCAATATCAATTTTCTCCTTAACAAATTCTACATTGCTACATTGACATCAAACATATCTTGCAAGGGAGTTATTAACTTGTGTATGTCAACATCAGGCATTTCCGCTGTCGCATGTATTATTTTATTATAAAATGCAGGAAATTCCACAGTAGGTACTAAATCCAATCGGTAACTGACTATCGTAAGAAGTCTCCATAACTGTTCTACAGGCTCCCATCCTAAATAGATTTCTGGTTCTTCACTATCATAGATGCGTATAATTTTCTTCTTAATAGTTTCATACGATATAGTTTTCGAGCCCACCTTTATAGTCAGCCATGACCCTTCAGGAGTGACGAAATAATTTGTAATTAACCCTTGATTGTCCATAAGTATGTGCCATTCCTGCTTATCAAACACCACTCCATTACTCTTAGATCCACCAAGTCTCATGACTGGTTCAAAATTGAATTGGGGTGACAGATCGACACTAACATACTTCGATTTACTTTTATTCAAAATATACTGCACATTGTTAATTAAAATATCACGACATCCACTTGAATTTATAACACTAACAATCTTCGCCTTTTCTACGGCTTGACGGAATATGTTCTCCATTATATGCAGTGCTGGCTTCATATGTACTCCCTTTATATTTATCTCCTACCTTCCTCTATATTGACCATCAAGGATACCTACGTGACCTCGACACCACAAGTTATGACTGCAACACCACCGTTTCAAGGACGTGACCACGCCCACACTTGTGAAGGTTACATTCGCGGTCTCGGCAGCTCCAGCGTTTCAAGGTTTTCTTTCAATGTTTTGTCCAAGGTTACTCCTCCCACTACACTCCAAAATCCCGAGATCATCCACTTCTTCAGCAAGGTTGACTTTAGAAGGTCATATTGCAGTTTAAAAGTAGGGATAACTACACACATACAAGATCGCGTAATTTCGAACAGTGTTAGTATGTATGCTAGCCCAGTACAAAACTCTTGGGATGCTAGAGAGTGCTACAAACCATTATCACTTTTTAATCTAAGTGCTCGGCGAGTATGTGAACTGATACCAAACTGGGTGCAATTTCTACTACGACATTAGAAGCGGCAAGGAATACATAAGAAGATGTGCAATGGAATACTGAATGGTTTGCCAACCTGGATAAACGTATTCAGTACTTCCACCAGCATGCCTTCATGGGTAATTTGGGGTATTCTTCACATACATTCGCCCTTGACACTCGGTATCATCTTGTTGGTCATATGCATTGATTCTATGAGTGCTACAAAGTATTAAAAGCAAGTGATTACCAGTAGTAATATAAGGCCGGAGCTACTCCACTTCAAGGTCACCCATGTAAATCTTATGGGATTTATTTCAAGGTCAAGTGAGTTTTTTCATTATGCCAGAACGCGCTCTACGCCTCAAGGACGTTTGAAGCATGCTTTTGGCGGGGAATTTAAATTTTTGGAGCAGGTCAAAGTCAAAGTAAAAATAGAAATTGCAATATCATCTTCATCACCATCATATTACAATTCTTAGAAGTCTAAAAGTGTAGTGGTCAAGGTCAAAGATTATTGATCTGTAGGGATATCGTATAACATTTCTTAGAAGTGTAAAAATAGAATAAGTTCATGGAAAGAAAAAGAAGAAGAAGAAGCCTAGGTTAGCGGTTTTGAAGGAAGTAGATTTATAATAAAAAGGCTTCCTTGGGTGTGTGTGATTTAACAGAAATGACGAAAATGGTAGTATGCAAGATAGGAAACGCAAGAAAAGAACAAGTATTAACTATTGTGGAGCGAGAGAACAGGTTGGAGGTGTTGATACGAAAAATTAAAGATTTAAAGGTAGATTTAGAGGTGTATGAAATAAATAGAAGTATGAGACAGCTTCGAGTATGGAAATAAAAAAGAACAAGTATGAATTATTGTTGAGTGAAAGAAGAGGATGGAGGTGTTGATATGAAAAATTAAAGATTTAGAAGGTAGATTTAGGGGTGTACGCATTTTCACATATAAATTTCTAATGCTTGTTTTTAAGAAAAGTATGCAAATTTTTTTAAATCATGTAAAATTTGGGATTTTGTTCTTCCAAATATTAAGTTACCCAATTAGATGTTTCATTACGGAAATTTGTATCCTATAAAAAGAATCTTTTAAAAACTGTATTTATGTATAATATTTTAACGAAATAAATGGATAATCATGTAACAAAAACAAATTTCATCTTATTAAAACTGTGTTATAGTTGATGTGAATATTTTACCTTAAGGAAAAAAGAATTAAAACATTTATTTTCACAACCTCTACACATTATAGGTGATCTGAATATTTCACTATAAGAAATAAAGTAAAATAGAAAAATAAACATTTATTTACAAATAACACTAGTCTAACAATTATATTATATAGTGATGAGAACGTTGGAAATGTACGAGGTGAAGCTGAAGATGAAGAGTTTAAAAATAAGTAGGGTGCAAAATAAATAAATAATGTGTTATGAAGTTTGATTTAACTATATTATAAAATCATAAGTTCGCATTTTCGCATATAAATTTCTAATGCTTGTTTTAAGAAAAGTATGTACATTTTTAAAAATCATGTAAAATTTGAGATTTTGTTCTAAATATTATTATTATTATGATACCGAGGTAGATGTTTTATTAAGGAAATTTGTATCCTGTAACAAGAATCTTTTAAAAACTGTATTTAAGTATAATATTTAACGAAATAAATGGATAATCTTGTAACGAAAAACAAATTTCATCTTACTAAAACTTTAGTGACATCAAAGAGATTTTGAACTTGGAAAAATTGTGCAAAATCGTTATGCAACTACTTATGATTTTTTACTGTTTATGTTTAATTCCACATGTAAAATTGCAATAGTTTTTTGATGTATAATCTCTACACTTTATAGTTATAGGTGATGTGAATATTTCACCTTAAGGAAAAAAGTAAAAAGAATTAAAACGTTTATTTTCAAAACCTCTACACATTATAGGTGATCTGAATATTTCACTATAAGAAAAAAAGCCGAAAAAGAAATTAAACATTTATTTTACAAATAACAACAACAATTAAAACTACTTTAGAAAAAATAATAAAAAAAAACTAAACTACACTAAACTACACTTAACACTCTAAGGATCAATATTGTCCAAGGCACGAAACACTAGTTCTGCATTCCGACCAGTTATTTCGGCCGATGCCAACTCGTCCCTGGCCTCAGCTAACTCCTTAGTTAGCCGGGCCACACGATTGCTAAGTTCAGCCACACGATCTTGGTTCAAAATGCAGAAATCACGCAGCCACTCCAAATTTGTTTCCCGCAGGTGATGCAGCCTTACCGCGGGCTCGGGGGGTTGACACGTCTCAGGGAGTTGGTGCCTTGCGAGGCATGTCGAGCAGCAGGAGGTTTTACCCCACGCATCCACGCCGGCGATGCTACCGCGGTAGTAGTAGGAGAGATACTGTAAGTGGAAAATGAATCACATTAATAATGCAATCATCATACATAAATTAAGAAATAAGTAACTTACTTTTCGAAGTAGCGTGCAAAATCTTCTTCGACATCACTGTCCCGGATACTTATCACAGGAATATCTGCAGGTGATGATAATGGTGGTAGTGGCTGCGGTATTGATACAGCAGTACTACTAGCTGGCTGCACCAGCAAGTGCTGCAGTATTTGTGGTTTTTCGTTTATGTTTCTTTTTTAAACTCAATTTGGTTTTTTTGGATAATGACGCCATTGTAATGTATCTATGTATACGTGTTATTGCAATGTAGATGTACATATAATAACTGAATAAGAAGTGCAATGTTAAACGTATATATATAGGTGTAGGTTTTGTTAACGTTGGCAAAACAAGCGGAAATGATAAGGGAAATGAACGAACATATGTGAGAGTAGTTCGTTAACTTAAATAAGGTTAAGGGACTAAACCAACGTAATTATGTGATCTATAAAATTAGTAGCAAAATTTTTGACAACAGCTAGTATAATCAATTGGATGTCAAACTTTAATTGTTAGCAATTTTATATAATTTTTGGAGGGTATCATATTACATTATATTGAAGTAATTTTTGAGGTGTGTCAAATTACATTTCATGACAATTTCGGGGGTTGTCAAATTTACATTTTTCCACAATTCTGTGAGGGTGTCAAATTACATTTTTTTGGTAATTTTGGGGGTGTCAAATAACATGTTTTTTTTTGGTAACTTTAGAAGTATCAAATTACATTTGTTTGGTAATTTTGGGGTGTCAAATTACATTTTTTTGGTAATTTTGGGGGTGTCAAATTACATTTTTTGGTAATTTTGGGGGTGTCAAATTACATTTTTTGGTAATTTTGGGGGTGTCAAATTACATTTTTTGGCAATTTTTGGCAATTTTTGGGGGTCATTCACCCCACGGGAAATGCCCAAAAAATGTCAAAAAAAGGTAACTTTAAGCGCTTTGGTTATATATATATATATGTATTGTCTTATGCGCTTTACTATTTTATAACCTTGCTCTATTTCTTATCTTTTGAAGGACATCAATGTTCCATAAGCTCGTTGACCATCGGGTTATTGTACCCTCTATCGTTAACTTGAGATGGTATATAAACCGATGATGTACGGTAAGATGGCAGATATCGCAGCTTAAAGTTAAAGAGCGATTACCTTCCGACAATTGTCTTTGTAATAGTTCTAAAGTGTTTTTGTAGTCTGAAAATACTTAACAAAACGGTCACTCCCCAGTTACGCTGATTTTTTAAAATTGTTCGTGTGTGTCTGTGTGAATTTAAATAATATTTGTTTACATTTAATATTATAGCTTCTAAGGTAAATAAGCAGTTAAAATAATTAGATATGAATATAAATTCGGTTTCTGTTACAAGTAGTGAATTAATTAAGGTGATTCGCAAAGCTATTAAACTATTGAAAACTAAGGATGAAATAACCAGACATATTCATATGTTAAGAAATAATATCAGGACTTTGAAAAAATTTATTAAAATTCAAATGTATACTGTAAATGAAAATCCATTTAGACTTGAAAGTAATTTATCAATTCTCAAATGTTATCTGGCGAAATTAAATCAATTAAGACCGACTTTACATAAAAGAGGCGCTGGTGTAGCAATCAGTTCAAGTAATTTGCAGTGGCACGATGTACAATCTTGCTTCAATGACAGATTACTTACAGGTATTATAGTCAATTTAAATATTAAAGATCCGCTAGTATTCTTGAAATGTGCGTATAAAAGTTTTTCGAGAAAAATTAATGTAATGTTACGACAATCAATGCTTAAAGTAAATGTCGTTTTAGCGTGTCATTTCATTCAACCTCAAAACCTTGAGCTTGACTTAAAAACGTTTGCTTCCAAAAATGAAATTATAGATGTTGGTACCGATCTTAAACAATGGTACAAAACGCATGTATTCGATAAACTTCAGGCAAAATTAGAAGAGTTTGCGGAAAGGGGTTCGGGATGGGCATTGCAATAAATTTTACACTTAAAGGTTAATATTAACAGTTACATTCCTATAAGGGGAGGTGTTTCGACGTATGTTAAAGTACTTAATTTCATAGCAATGAAGCGGGCAGTTGTTAATGTAAAAAATAATGATGAATACTGTTTTTTGTGGGCCATAGTATCTGCTTTATTTCCAGTACAAAATCATAACGATAGAGTTTTTAGTTATCCTCATTTCAGCGATATTTTAAAATATGAATCTATTCAGTTTCCTATTAAATTAAACGACATCGGCAAATTTGAAAAGTTAAACAACCTTTCAATTAACTTATATTGTGTATAGGGTAAAAAAGTGTTTCCATTTTTATTAAGTAAGAACCACATGAATAACAGAGTCAATTAATTTACTGATTTTACCTTGCGATTCAAATAACAAATGTGGTGCAGAAGAAGGTATACCAAGTTACATTAATAGTAATAATAATACACTTTATCACTTTACTTGGATAGAAAGTATGTCAGCTCTGTTTGCCAAGCAACTATCCAATAGGGACCATAAAAAACTTCTTTTTAATCGATGTCTGAATCATTTCTCTACAAACATTCTTTTAAAAAAGCATATAGCTCGTTGTCACGAAATTAATACGTGTTCCTCTAGATTACCGATGAGTGACGATGAAAAATTTTTAGAATTTAAACATTTCACATATCAAGAAAAAGTACCGTTCGTCATTTATGCAGACCTTGAAAGCATACTTGAAAAATCCTCTCGGGTAGACGATGAAGGAAGTAATACACGTGTATGAGAAAAACATGTTTCCTTTAGTATAGCTTATTATTTGAAATGTTCTTATAACGACTCATCTAAATTTCAGTTGTACAGGGGCGAGGATTGTATTACGTGGTTTGTTAATGAATTATTAAATTTGGCGTATTGGGTTAACAATATATTTAATATGGTTGTACCAATGGATAACCTAACACAAGATCAGATTAAAGATTTTGAGAATGCGGTAGTATGTCATATTTGTAGGAAACCATTTACGGGGGATAATATTAAAGTTAGAGACCACGATCATTTGACAGGAAAGTATAGATCCGCGGCACACAGAGGTTGTAATTTAAATTTTAAGGTGTTCCATGTTATACCTGTAGTGTTTCATAATCTTAGTGGTTCCGATTCACACTTTATTATTCGCGAATTAGCAAACGGTTTTCCGGGCCAGGTCAAACTTTTACCGTTAAATAAAGAAAAATACATTTTATTCACCAAATTAGTCAACAATACAAGGATACACTATAGGTTTATTGACTCCTTTTGGTTCATGAGTAGCAGTATTGAGAAATTGTCATCATATTTGGAGAATGATAAAAAAAATATTACCCGATCAAATTGTAATAGTGATAATAAATTTAATTTATTAGTTTGTAAGGGAGTCTTTCCATATGAATATGTTGATTCTTGGGATAAACTTAATGAAACTACTTTACCTCCAAAACTGCATTTTTAGTAAGCTTCAAAACAAAGATATTACGGATAAAGATTATATGCATGCCGTTAATGTTTGGAATACGTTTAGACTTGAAACGTTATGTCAATACTCGATTTATATCTAAAACAGATGTTTTACTTTTGGCGGATGTTTTGAAAATTTTCGTCGAACCTGCTTAAGCGCATATCAACTGGACCCTCTTTATTATTATACAGCGCCAGGTTTGGCATTTGATGCAATGTTAAAAATTTCTCAAGTTAGATTAGAACTTTTACCGATATCGACATGGTTATGTTCATCGAAAGAGGTATTAGAGGAGGAGTATCGCAGTGTTCCAACCGTTACGCGAAAGCTAATAATAAATACATGGGTGAAAGCTACGATTCTAGTATCCCAACGAGCTTTTTAATTTATTATGATATTAACAACCTTTATGGAAGAACAATGGAAGAATTTTTACCATATGGGGAATTTTCTTTCATCGATGAGCCTAATATTGAATGCATATTAAATAATCCTAACGATTCAGACATTGGGTACATCATAGATTGTGACTTGGATTACCCCTCAGAGTTACATGAGTCCCATAGGGATCTACCTTTGGCACCTGAGCACATGATACCCCCAGCCCCGTATTCCAAATCCAAATTAAAGAAATTATTTCTCACATTGTACCCAAAACGTAACCACGTTCTTCACTATAGGAATTTAAAAATGTATTTAGAGCAGGGATTAAAACTAGTTAAAGTAAATCGGGTTTTACGTTTCAAACAGTCGGCGTGGTTAAAAACATATATAGCTTTGAACACAATGTTAAGGCAGGAATCAAAAATGAATTTGATAAGAACTTTTTAAATTAATGATTAATAGCGTTTTTGGTAAACTTATGGAAAATGTTCGCAAATATAAGGATGTGCGTTTAGTCACAAAATGGGAAGGTCGCTTTGGGGCTCGCGCACTTATATCCAAACCCAATTTTCACAATTGTACTATATTTGACAACGACATGATTATAATAGAAATGAACAAATTGGAAGTTTTTTGAATAAACCTATATATGCAGGATTTTCGGTATTAGATGTTTCAAAAATCTTTTTATATGATTTTCATTATAATTATATTTTAAAGAAATTTAAAAATAATGCCAAACTCTTGTATACGGATACAGACAGTCTTGTGTATGCCTTCTCTGTACCCGACATATATCAGAGTATGAAAGAGGATATTAATAGATTTGATACCTCAGACTATGATCCCGATAACGTTTATAACATTCCATTAGTTAACAAAAAGTGCCAGGCTTAATGAAAGATGAAAATCACGGTAAAAATATGTTAGAGTTTGTTGGTTTACGCTCAAAAATGTATGCATACTCTGTTAACCAACACAAAGTTGTAAAGAAGTCCGAAGGTTCTACATCGGCTAGTGTCAGACAAGTTACATTAGATGATTATAAAAGGGCTCTGTTCGACTATAACATTGTAAAGCGTCACCAGCGTCTTATAAGATCAAAAAACATTCGGTGTTTACAATAAAACAAAATAAGGTGGTTCTTAGTCCTTATGATGATAAAAGATTAATACATTTTGGGTTAACTGATACTCGTCCTTGGGGATTTAATGTTACATGATCTTATACTTTTCTTTTGTTGTTGTAGAAATCATAAAATGAGTAATCAACAATCTCTAAAAAAATGGATGAGGAATTGCAACATTCCTCGCAAGAAATTTATAAGAAATTTTTGAAGCGTGCCTTAATAGGGAAGGGTTCTATAGAGGTTTATATTCTAGTTGCTAACATACTTCAGAACATTGTAATACCTGATGAATGCTTTAAGTGGTATGCTGAGAATGGAGATGGAGCGTGTATCGAAACGATTAACACATTATTTAACGTAAAGGTTAAGTTAGACCGTTGTATTAAAATGTTATTAGAAGTTTGTGTAGAAAAAGATTTTATAACTGATATGGAATTAGAAAATGTAATTGGTCAAATTAATGTTTTCTTAAATTTAAAAATTTCTTTTAAAAGATATGTATGTAACTTGCTAAACGATAATGATAATTGCTTTACACCTAAAGTACAATATAGTATCGAAAATATTAAGAAACATCATGAGATTACTTGGGCTACCAACGAATTTATTTCAACTGCTGCTTATTATGCTAACTGTAAATCACTTAAGCTATATATCGATGTAATTAATGAGCAAAACTTTAAATACACTTTTGAACTGTCAAAAAATTATGAACATTTCACAATATACAACTGGATTCTGGAAAACGTTGAAAAAGGTCGGAAAGGCGAACGGTTAGGTTGGACAAGCGGACCTGACTCTAGGAAATGGCCATCAGTTAAGTTTGAGGATTACAGAGACACTTTAGATCTAATACATAAGATAATTAGATAGATTAAACAAAAATTATGTATATATCAGTATGTTTTATTAATAAAAAATAAATTACAATTTGTCTTTTATTATTATTTTTCTTACAGAAATTACATCCTATGTTAGTCTGTACCTTAATTACACTATATTACAATAATTTATTATTCATATTAGTCGATACCTATACAAGCCGGACATTTATATCCGTTATTAAACCAATAGTTATGCTTTCTACAGTAATTTAAGTGTTCCAAACTGCTTGTTGTTTTACCGGCATTATTGAAATACAAATGAGCTTATTATACAATCCTCTATTGCTTATAAATTTGAGTTTTTATTTCTAGTTAAGTAGTTAACAATAATATGCTTATAAAACTTTATTGTCATCGTCGATCCACGAGTATTCGTTTAATCCCAACCATTTCACGTACACTTTATTCTTCTTACGTCGAATGACCTTTTCCACCAAGTACACATCCGGATATTTAGCTTTTGCAGTTCCTGTCCATAAAATCCACCTAGTATAGGTGTATCTTTCATGTCTTCTAGCAAGTACGTGACCGGATTGGTTACGCGTACTTTAACAATCTTGAAAAGTTCACTAGACCAGTTTGGTATATAACCTTTATCAAAGATGCTTTTAAATTTACTAATGCGGACTATGTCACCCACCATAAACCGATGGTTTTATTAAAGATTTTCAGATTCGAATATACATTAAGCTTTGTGTTAGCATTTACTTCGCTAGGTTTCATTCCGATCGTTCGATGTTTACGGTTATTGTACTCTGTCGTCACTTCTTCGAGAAGTGGACCAATCCATACGTATTTTCCATGCACCCCAAATTTTTTATACAGGGTATTCTTGATTGTCCTAATCACTCTTTCTGCTATGCTAGCCTTTTTAGTGCTGTAGGTGGAATAGTGATTAATGTTATGTTTTATCATCAGGTTAGCGAAATGCTTATTGTAGAACTCTTTTCCAGCATCTGTTTGAAGATTTTTGGGAGTCCGTTCTTTAAAATGGTTTGCATAGCTTTCATAACTTCTACCCCGTCTTCGTCTTCAAACCTCTCGTCCATAGGTATTTAGAGAAACAGTCGATAACTACCAGGATGTATCTGTAGCCCTTATTCTGTTTGGAGTAAGGTATAAATTCAGCTAAATCGGCTTGCCATAGATCATCGAATCCCTTAATAATAGTGCGTCTACGAGGGAAATTTTTGCGTGCCGGTTTATGCAACTCGTTTACCACTTGTTCCACCCTTCCTTATTGTTCCATCCTTTACTTAACGTTTCTTTAGTTGCATTTAAATCTGATTGTACTACCTCAACATAACTACGAACATCATTTATAAGCGACGTCACTAACTGAAGACAAAACTCGAGGTAACCTTTATTTATGGCATCGGAGTCTTCTTGAGGATCGGCTACCGCTCTTAAGCGGTTCCCATTTAAATGGAACCTCGTCAGTTGATAGTGCTGTAAGGTTAGCGCGTCTTGAGGTTCGAGGGGATCGGCTACATTAGTTAAACGCTTATTTTCGACATTAAACTTATCGTCGGTAATGGAGAATTGCGATTTTAGCAGTTTATGGAATTGAGCGTGAACATGAGAGCGTCCAAACTTGTCCATCATTGCGCGAACTATAGTTGACTAAAAAAGTTTTCGGAGGGTTTCTCAATATATCCATCTTCGTATAGTTCTTCCACGACTGATATGATATCATTAACGAGCCCAGTATTACCGGCCATTTTTTCAGCCCACAGGACCTCCAAATCTTGAATCAATTCATGCACGTTGTTCCAGTATTTGTATTCAACTGGTCGTCCAATTTCTTTGAATATTGTAATTTCACCCCCCTTTTTTTCCTTCACCTCCACCTTCTCCAGTAAGGGTTTAATTATCCCTGTATATTTTTTGGCACGTGTACCTTTCAATTGTTCATCCGGGTTGTTATCACGACGAGCTGCATTAGTTGCAATTAAGATTTGTGTATAGTTCGTCTCGTCTTCGCTAGTTATTAGACGTTTGTCTGGTTCATTCATTATTATTAGATCATAGAGACCGCTCGTACCATTATACCGAACTCCCTTAATAATCAAATCCTTTCCGTCTATCTTTACCGGTGTCTTGCCAATTGCCCACTTATGGCTTGAAATGTCGTAAAGAACTCCATAAGCGGTATCAATTGCATTCGATGCATCGCTTAGCATGCGTTCTATGTATATTCGTGGTAATGGATCATATTGTTCCAGAAATTCTCTCGATGCAGAGGTATTGAGTGAAATAGAATCGGTAGTATTCGCTACATGTTCTTCTTCTTCTTCTTCTACTTGTGGTGTAATTTCTCCAATCACACTAGTCTCGAGGAACGATGGTGTCTCTTGACGCAGAGGATTTCTTTGAAAATACGGAAGTTGTGCGAATGGACTAACATAATTACTACTACTACTAAAAGAAGATGATCTTCATTTGTTAATTCCTCGCAAATGATAAGGTATTGACTGTGTGGTACCATACTGCTGAATCGGCGACCTTTTCTTTTTGATAGGGGAGGAATGACGTTTTGGTGACGGTTTTGTGAATACCTCCACCTCCTCCTCCTCAGCATCCTTTACTAGCGGTTCGATTTTCTTTGCAATGTTTGCAAGTGGTTCAATGAGTGGTTTGTAAGTTTTAGTGAAATTTGCCTCTTTAGTAAATCGATCCTCCTTAAGATGATCATATTTTTGCTGTATAGCTTTACGAACTTGAATTATACGTTTTGTCAACGCTAATCTTTCGTTGTCCATCGGTGCGGATCAGCAATAAAACAGATAAAACAGGTCTAACAGGTAAATAAACAGCTCTGTTTAAAACAGGTCAGTTTAAAGCAGGTCTGTTATGTACCCTGTTGAAACGGGGGGCTGTTTACTTGTAGGCTGTTTTTTCCCAAATGATATTTTAACGATACTGCTATGGTATTATATACTGATCGAAGCCTTTCCTAAAACGGCCGTTTTCTACTTCAGCGTCTTTATTTATTACCAGGAATCCGTATCGATTTCGCCAACTCTCTGAGCACATGTCTCGAAACAATTGCATGCTTACAATTGGGGCAACATGATCTTCATGTATGTGACGTAAATTCAAATCATCCTGTTCGAAGAGCACTATTAAATTGGCGTTATCTCTAATCAGCTGTTTGGGGATTTTAGTAGGTTTGACCCAAGTAGAAGCAGTCAATGTTATTATGACGTCCCATTGAAAAGTACGCTCTAATATGGTTTTGTTTTTCGCAAGCGATATCGTCGAAGATAAACACTGAATTGGGTTTTGCCTCGCTCGGTTCCATAATGTCAGTATTATCACTGAAGCAAAATAACCAATATCTTTCATGGGATCTAGAATTTCACCCAAGAATCGATATTTTCTTGATTCAACGATTTTGAATAGACATACACGTGTTTGAAACGAAGACCGTTCGGTTCAGTTAGGAGACTGAGCATGGTGTTTGTTTTTCCACAATTGGAAGGACCACAAATTATAGCGCGTACGCTGTTTGGAAGTAACTCTCCATGCCGTTGTATCTCGCTGTTTGCAGCTCGAGTTAAATCATCGAGATTTACAATAGGTAGTTTTTGAGTTTGAACCACTACTCGCATGTTGTTGTTGTTGTTGTTGTTGTTGTTGATCAGTGTCTATCCGAAATAAAACTGCACAACTTGTCAATATGGTTCTTTATTTTATACATCTAATATTACAATAGATTATTATTATTATTATTATTATTATAACATATTATAGTTTTTTCACTTCTCCTGTCAAAGGATTGTATTGCACCATGGCATCATGTAATATGAGACAATAGACAACGATACCGGCTTCAAACACCTCCAACGCTTCCATTTCAAGTTTTACATCTACAGTCGAGTGTTTTAGTGATTCATTTTGTTTCGAGCAATCCATTACGAATATTGGACATGTCTTGAATTGCGAATAGTCAAATAATGCATCCTCATGATTGTTGATCGTGTAATATTCTCTTCGAAAATTTAAATAATTTTGGTAGGCTATTATGTACTTGTTGACATTGAAATCCAGATGCATCGCTTCGTATGGGCAACTTTCCGAGTTGAGGTGTAACTTTAGATTGCGAATATTCACGTTATCGAAATCGGCCGCTCTTTCCGTCGTTGAAAACTTCTTCCCTTTTGAAAAGCCACAATTGTCCATCGAGGTTTCTCCAATTGAGTGGAAGTTTTAATTGGCCATATGTCCGACTGTGTCTGTTTTAAAGCTGGCAATTCATATAGTTTCCATTGACGAAACGGAATCGTAATGGTTGTATTTTATTGATTTTTGGAACAGACTTAGTTTAGCACTGTCGCTTAGCATCACATGCGGAATCTTCCATTGAATTTTATTTAACGTTATTTTAGCGTCGTCTGCGGTACCCTTATAACAATCAGCATCGCTTCTGGAACGTATTAACACCAACTCCTGTCGCATATTCACGATAACTTGCTGATAATCTTCCATACTTCCGAATATGTGTTTTAGAGGTATACAGACGGTAAAATGTTTTTCTTTGTTGCTTTTAGCGTGTTCCACTTGTAACGGTTCCTCGTTCCTCGGTGACCATCCCAAATGCTGTAAACCTTTGCTTTCATTCCATGTGTACGATACGTATCCTTTGAGTGCGGATGTTATACCCGGATTTCTACATGTATCCACTTTCTGGCCTCCTAACTCGTAACGTATTTCCTCGAAAAGGAATGGTGCAAAGTTGTTTGTTAGATAACATGTTTTACACCGGCTCCTTCTAGGCCGAGCTCCATTCATTTTACCTTCAATATACAGGAAACTATCGTATGTTGCGGTTACCAAATCTTGACTGTATCAATATACGGATCTCATCGGATAATCCATAATTAGAAGAGCCGTACGGAAGATATGTATGAATATCAGACTTGGTAATGGTCTCATCAAAACGTGCGCTTTGAAAGATGTTTAACGAATCTGCCATTTCTATGTGGTTTTAACCCTATAGATTCCAAAAAGTACTTTTCGCCAGACGTTAATTCACCAGCACGCTCCTTCTTGAGTAAACCATTGTAGGCTCACGTCCTGTATTTATAGTATCATTGAGGAAAGATGGAAGTGGACCTTGGTTAATTCTTAAGCCCATATTCTTTTAGTTCCAGTCGTACCGTAAATGGTTCGCTCTCCCCGAAATCGATTAATTCACCCTTCTGGTTCGTTAATTTAATTGAAATATTACCGATAGTATTGGTGTTGACTACCAAATACTGAGGATTGCTAGGAATTTTGTCTAAACGATAGCCTGGTGGGACAGACACGTCTATTTCATACAGCACCTTCGCTGGATTCCCGTTTCTATACGAACCTTTGACAATATTACACTCTATGTGAATATTTGTATGTTTAATTATTTGCATATCTAATACAGAGATATGTAAAACGTTAGCTTCAATATCACCGGTTCAAAACCTAGCATACGTCCAATGGAATCCTTTTGAGTAAAATCTATGTCAAATTCACAGCTAAGCTCGCACTTGAGCGTGTTATTATTTGCCCTTAAACTAAAGAGACTTGTAGGAATGTGCGTTTTTATATAGATGCTCAGTTCTTCCAACTCGTATGCGCCATGTGGAATTTCAATAGCGTTGAGTTCTGTCGCTTTTATGTAATAAAATTTATCGTTTCCAGCGTGTATATTCCTTATGCTATTACAACCGTAAAATCCGACGACACCGATTACGTAGGTTTTCTCGGAATTAAGTTCGATCGGGGGGTAAAAGTTATTACTCGCTATGTTACCAACACCCTCTACACTGAAGGTGATTGACATGGTGACTGTATGTTCCCAACTACTGAATATGCTATTTATATAGAAACTTTAAACAGAGATGTCCACAATTTGTGGTACCGAATTGTTGCTCTTGAGAGTAATTATAGTATATTTTGCAATCGTGAAAATAGTCCAGAACTTCTCTCGGTGGTGGAATATTTCCGAAACTATCATAGTACCATACGCTTCCATCACGTTTTTTGTAACAAACCCAATGAGTACCACGTCCCTTTTGGTTATCTAAATTAATAATACCAGCCTCGTTATTCCATGACAATTTTGGCATATTATCTCTCATAAACACACCCCTAAAGTATGGTACATTCCTTGCGTGCTCTCTTAGCTCTACATCAGTCAACGGTCTTTTCGGTAATTTTTGAAGTTTTTCCTGACCGATAGGGTTTCAAAAATATCACCCCACCGGTTTTCTTTCCTACAGCGATGGCCTCCATTGTACGATTATGGCGCGAAGTTTCATCTAACATTTTCCTTGCACTACTAGATGCGTTAACTGCTTTTGCAATACCCGCTGCCCCTCCAGCTAAAGCACCGACCGCAGATAGTCCGCAAATAACGGTATAAGAAATGGTAAAAATCCACCCTCTTTAGGTAGCGGAATTACTTTGGGTACGCTTACTTTCTCCTTCCCACCTAATCTTTTTACAGTCAGTTTTGCTGCTGTAAGAGCTGATTTTATAGCCTTTATGGTTCTAGGATAGTTTTTCATTTTCTTGCTAATTATTCCATGTAATTTCAATAGACTGCTACGCGATCGTTTTGTTCTGCTAACACCCATCCCTAACTTTCGTTTTGCCTTCATTATACCTGCTACAGCTAAAGCCTCTGTGCGTTCACCTAACTTTGCGTCGGGTGCCTTAACACGGTCCCAAGCTTTTCTTTCCAAAATATAATCAGCTCGATGTCTACTAACCAAGTCTTTACTATCCCTATAACTGATATCGTGAGCTTTGCAGTGAGCGTCTAGAAGGTTGATACCTGGATCACCACGCTGAAGCCTTTTATCTAATTTAGTTCCGGGACCACAATACTGATACCCTGGAATATGGAGCTCAACGGGTAGCTTATTAATGAGAGTATTAATCAGACCACCCCCACGTGCACTTCTCCGCTTCCAAACTAACATTGTGTGAAGGGAGGAATTGTTATATTTATAGGTAACGATCAAGAACAAGCAGATTTTTTATCAATATTTTATTTATTCATATATGTGATACAGCAAATAGCTAGGTCGATAATGCAACAGCTCCATCATACAAACTGTATTGTGAGAATTTATATCATACTTGTAATTTAACACATTTTTAAAGTAATGATAAATGTTATCGCTGTTTGTTTCATCATCACCATACTCCATCTTACGAAAGTGGCGGTAGTTGTTGACTTGCTCGATGAGATTTTGAAAGAAACAGGGGAGACCGTATGATTCCAGTAAATCCAACCTATAGTTAATTATATCCTTTAAGTTGAAAAGCTCTTCAGAGTCGTTCTTGTTTAACGTACAGTAACGACCGTGGTTTTGCTGAATTGTTATGCTTTTAATAACCTTTCTGATGATGATGCGCCTTAACTATTTCCCAATTATAAAAATGGTAAAATTGTTACCAAGCAATTCTGAACTTTTCTCGTATTCAATGTCCGTCTCCTCGTTGATATTTGACCAATCAATGTGGTTTTCAGTTTCTTGGGAACAAAAATTTCATTTCAAATATGTTTGAAACTTGAGTAGCACCTCCCAATCTTGCCTTTTCATAACAATGAGTCCGTCTGCACATACGATTCGTATAACTGCCTCAAGATGCTGCTGCATACTGTATCCAATTTCAATGTATTTGTTTTTTGGAGAATTGGCCTCGAATAAATCATATAAGCTACAATCAATTAAACGTTCATCAGTAGCGGTGTTATGTAAATTTTCAGTTGTGGAAGAGCATTCGGTAGATATAGCTGCTGTGGTAGAACTATCCCCATCATTACAACACCATCATGAACATGTGAAGAAATTATTATTACAACTATTCTTGCTATCCATGTACAGTCTTTTAAAATTCATTTCAATGAACTTGTTTGTTGACTACAAGAATTGATCAATTTGTAACCGTAAATATATATTTTATAATTATTATACGTTTTCCCCCACCTCATAACATTATTATGATGGTGGAGGGGAGAACAGTTCTTGTAAATCTGTCATGATATACCTCAGCACGATGTTGTTCTTGTAGTACGGGTGATAAAATGCATTCCAATTGTTTTAATTTACGACGGAAACGTAATCTATCCAGCGCCAAATTTTCCCACAGCCCTCTTCTTGCATTACGATAAGCAAAGGGCCACACTATCATATTATACACTACATTTTTAGTCTCATCAATAACAACTCTCCTCATTATGATGTATCTACTCTTCATTTAATCAAGAAATAAAAGTCACTATTTGCAATTAAAAATATTTATAGTTTTTATTTTCAAACAATTATACATGGATATACATTATTATTATTATTATTATTATTATCATTATTATTATTTCACAGAAATGTTAAATTCGTTGTCTTTCCTACAGTTCCGGTACTGGTGATGTACACGTCTTTCTCAGCCAGACCTTGTTTAAACGTTTCAATGCGATCTTCTTTTTTGAAGTATTCATAAAATCGTAAAGGAAGTATACACTTAAAGTTTTCAGTTTCAATGACAATATGCTTCCCATACTTCGTGTCGATTGTATCGATATCAATCACTTTATATTTTGCACCCACCACAAACTCTTTTACATTCGTGAAGGGTTTACAGAAAGTGCTACTGTTCAATGCACATAGATCCATCTTTACTGATTCGAGCACGCTTTTGAATTATAGTTTCCACCGGAACTGTCTCTCTACATATATTTTTCAAGGTAGAGGGGGGAATTGCACCAGTAGGCTAATCTGCATCTGATGATGAATAACTGCTACCATCAGGAGATGCTGCCCATTTTTTATGTCGTTGCAAAACTGATGCAATTGTACAGCTTTAAGTTCTTCTACAAAACATTTTTCACATATTTTTTTTAAATTTAAAAACTTTTCACATATCGTTACTCCTTTTTCATACTTTTTCACTAACACGTTACACTCCGTTTCACTATAATCACCTCGTCCGCAAACAGTCTCATGTTCAGCATCGAATACTAATGCCGAAAATTCTTGTTTCAAGCGTTCCACCGCTGTTCTCAGGTCGGATGCTTTGATCCATTGCTCTTGAGCGTATGCCATCCACCTGTTATACACACACACACACACACAACACTCACTACCCCCTATTTCCATATATTGTTACTCTAAACTACCCCCACTATGCAGATATGACCTACTTTTTATGCATAGCTTACGAAAATGTAACCTCTACTTAGTTTTGAAAGTCATCACGAGTGATCTTGAAGTAGTTCCTTTATGACGTGGAGTACCTATCACAACATGTTTAAACTTGTTTATACCAGTAATTTCTAGTTTTAGCTCTGACCTTGACCTTCAATGAACTCATGACCTACTTTTTATGCATAGCTTACGAAAGTGTAACCTCTATTTAGTCTTGAAAGTCACCACGAGTGACCTTGAAGTGGAGTAGCTCCGGTCCTATATTACTTGACCTGCTCCAAAAATTCTCTCACCCAAAAGCATGCTTCAAACGTCCTTGAGGCGTGGAGCGCGTTCTGGCATAATGAGAAAACTCACTTGACTTTGAAATAAATCCTATAAGATTTACATGGGTGACCTTGAAGTGGAGTAGCTCCGGCCTTATATTACTACTATTACCGAATTATTGACCACCATACACATATGGAACGATGGGTTGCAATGCACCACATGTCGCATCAAGAATACTGGTGCTCAGCGTGTAGATCACCTATAACAATGTTGCGCCAGGTATATGACGACGGTTCTTGCATACTCTGCGATGAAGTGTATTATTTGTAAAATGTGCATATATATTGTATATAATAAATTATTTCATGTTAGTAGATTAGTGCGTTTTACGGTGAGAACGTGTGAGACGCGCCACCAAACTATTATTACCCTCAGTATTACAATTGTTTCCATTAACGTTTACTAACGTATCGGACATGGTCTGGAGTTCACTCACATTTATCGCTTGCTGCTGCAGAGTTTACTTCCGCACCTCCCGACGACACAGTTGAATGCTTAATGTGCGGAGTTAGATTAAACCAATGGAAGCCATTAGACAATCCGCTACAGAAGCATCTCCGATGAGCACTACACTGCATGCACGCTCAATTACTTGCACCACGTCCACGCAGGTGTAATGGTACAGAAGTGGAAAGGACCCTTTGCCCTTGTACTGAATCAAAATGTTTTATTCCTACAGAAAATCATATACCTGGATAATAATCTTATTACATTTGTACATGTCAGGAAATAAATACAATAACATATTCTCTTTTGTGTGGTTGTTAGCGTTAAAAGTGGGGTATCAGACGAGCGCAAAGATATAAGCGACGTGGCCTTGAAGAGGAGGGGTGCATAGGTGAATTTTAGTAGGTGGCGGCGACGAACAGCCTTGGTAATGTGTGACGCAAATGCCTTGATATTGTGTGGTTATCGTTAAAAATGTGGTAGCTGATGAGCGTAAAAATATTAGCGAGATGATCTTGAAGAGGTGAGGTACACAGGTGGCCTTCAGTAGGTGGTGATCGTAAACGACCTTGATAATTTGTGAGGCGAATGGTCTTGATAATGTGTGAGGCGAATGGTCTTCTGTGAGAGTGGAATTGTGGGACCTTGGGGAGGTAGTGAACAACCTTGAGACGGTGGTGACTTTCGCTCGGTGGGACCTTGAGGAGGCGGTGTTCCAGAACTCTCCAACCTTACCTACTCGGCCCATCGTATTCTCGCTTGTTGAGTATACGATGGTGTCCCCACAGACCGTCCTACAACTCATACCGGACGTTAATAACCTCTGTGTGTTTTCGTCCTTTTACGGATGTATCCCACAGCCACTGCCATTCACTCAAGACCAAAGCCTTGATGTGGCGGCGAACGGATGAAAAAGAAGAAACATCCACGGAAGAAATACGGCTATCCAAAATGGTGCAGGTGCCGGTCCTTCATAAGAGTCTAGTGCAGTAAATTTCCTGCTGTAAAAAATGAAGCGACGGATGTTTGGTAGTCGTGTACAAGGAGTCAACGGCTACTGTTTTGTAGGCCCCAAGGTAGGTTCTTAGGAGCAGGAACTGTAGCGAGGCCTGTTTCCTGACCACGTGAGAATGTTTGTCATACTAGATGTCTAAACCGTAAGTTAGTATGGGAAGTACTGCACAGTTAAAAATCAACTGTAAGGACATTTTAGACAGATTCTATTTGAGGCGCGAGTATTTGTATAGTAGATTATAGTAGAGTAGAATTCGGGATACCTTGCGACAAAAAACCATACACTTTGTCTTGTCTACTGAAACGGACAGTTTGTTGCTGCCCTCCCAGGTCGTCATTCGGGGGAGGCACAAGGAAATTCTAGCCTCTAGTCTACGCCCATTGCCTGCGGTGACAGTCTAGACAATGTCATCGGTATTGGCAAAACAGTCCATGAAGTACGGCAGTTCTTCTCCGAAGGGAAAATCAAAGACTAAATTCCGTAAACACGGACCGATCCTTGTGGGCAACCCTTTGAAAGGGGTTCGTAAAGGAAAACTTCGATGCCTTCAAAGTGTAGAGGATAGAGCGATCCCCTAGATAAGTACAAATGACGTACGTAGCGTCGGCAGATACTGTCTTAACGACGAGAGAATTTATGATCGATGGCCACCATACGTTATTGAATGCCCAGGCAATATCGACGAAAATTGCCAACGCGTACCTGAGAGTATTCGATTTAATAGTTGTAATTAGTCTAGAAACACAGTAAGTAGTCTTACGTTCTCGGATAAAACCGTACTGGTTAGGATACAAGAGACGTTCAGGAGGGATTTCATTGTACAGTCTTTGGAGAAGCACTCTTTCGAATAACTTTCTAAATTCGGATATTAACGTTATGGGTCTACACGAATTTGCGTCAGTGAGATCGTTCTTACTGGGTTTTACAACTGTTATTAGTTTTCCAGTATTCCAACTGACAGGAAAATACCCAAGTTTTATGCAAGAATGAAATAATTCGACGAGTGTACCAGAAAGGGTCTCTAGTAATGTCCTAAGTACGTTACCATGAATTTAGTCTAGTCCAGGAACTTTGTTCTTAGGGTTCCTTGGCGCTAAGGTAGACAGGTCTTCATGTGAGACCACCCAGTCTTGTCTGGGATTCAAATTAACTAGACGGGGACGCATTTCGGTCTAGGTGGGTTCGTCAGCTGTCGGATCGTCGTCGGAAAAAGGATGTACAACAAAACATTAATGGTATCATGTTTGGAAACAGTATATCTGTCACCGTCGCGGGCATTGGAGCTTCTTCCAAAATTATTCCATTTAATGCAATAACAAAAGCAAGATGCAAGTCTACGATGTTGATTTGAAACCAGCTTCTGCCGACCTTATTTGCTTTAGCAGGAAGATGATTTTAGATCAGCGTCTTAAATTTGTTTTACACTACTTGTCGATTTTAAAATTGAGTTGTAATTAAAAATCTGTTTGTGTGTTTGGTGAAGAGAAAGAAGATCTAAAATTAAAGTCTAAGATGGTGAATTGAAACTGACATGGATTCCACCTCGTAAGACAGCTATAGGACTCCGTGTTTTATTTTTCCCTATGTTCATCATTACCCAACTATAATAATAATAATAATAATTACATAAGACTGTAGATATACTGAATAAGGTATAACAAGTGTATGTTGACCGCGTGAAGATTTAGACCAGTTGTCTGAGATGAGATGATGGTGAAGAATCATAATATTAAAAATCTGTACAAGTAATTAAATAAAATAAAGGGTAAGGGTTAAAACCAAAAACGATCACTTACCAGTTATGTTGATAATCGTATACAAAGAACGCCATGACAGGTTGACACGAGGGTGTATAAGAGTTGGTTTTTGTTGCTTATATATATATATATATATATATATATATATATATATATATACAGGGTGTTCCTTATTGATATACGAATATTGAAGTGGATGAATCTACACGAAAAAATAATTATAGTTTGCTTAATAAAGTACGGTCCTAAACTGTACCGTTACGGAAATACGAGGTGTCAAAGTTACACGAAAAATACGAAAATTAATTGATATCTTCTAAACCGCTAAACATTTTCCAGTGAAATTTAGTACGAAGCTAGAGTGCATGAAAGTGGATATGTTTCGATACGAAGTTAATTTCCAGCTTCTGCAGTGGCGTGCGTACAGCACTCACTTGGACATTTTTGAAGAAATAAAATTATATGCCACTGATTTCTTGAAAAACAAAATTACATTTTAATTCCTCGTTCAATTTTAAAAATAAAAGCTCTTTTGAATTCTGTCCCTAGAATGTTCCGTTTGGGAGTAATAAAATAAAAACCGTTGCATTGTACGAGAAAATTAATTCTATGAATGAAATAACAATTTCGCAATAAGTCTAGTTGCCTTTCAATATGACACTTGCTTTTTCCATGTGACATTTTTTAGTTCAATTTAAGTCACTATAAATTAACTTTTCCCATTGTTTTTGTACAATTTTGTTATTAAAGATGACGTATACAATTGCTGAAATGGCTGATATGCATTATGTGTATGGCCTCGCTGATGGCAATGGAAAAATCCAGACGGATTTATCACCAGAGATATCCCAATCGTGCTTTACCAGATAGTCGAACCTTTTCGAATATTCATCAGCGTCTTGTTGTAACTGGTAGTGTCCCAAGAGGTACATCTGAAGGTAGGCCTCTAAGTGTAAGAACACCTGAAATTGAAGAAGCAGTCCTGCATGCAGTCGAAGAACAGCCTGAAACGAGTACAAGAAAGATAGCTACAAACTAGAATATATGCCATCAAATTGTTTGGAGAATTTTAATGGATTATTTGTTATATCCATACCATATTTTGAGAGTACAGGCATTACTCCCGAGAGATTTTCTTAAGCGAGTAACTTTTTGTCGGTGGTATCTTCATAATATTGCACATAATCCACAATTAGATTCACATATCCTGTTCACGGACGAATGTAATTCCTCAAGAAATGCGATTCAGAATTTTCACAATAACCATTTGTGGGCGGATGAGAATCCCAAAGCCACAACTGAAACCCATATCCAACATTAATTTTCGGTGAACGTCTGGTCAGGAATTATAGCCGATTACTTTATTGGCCCATTCTTTCTTCCGAGACGACTTGATGGACAATCTTACCTTACTTTCATTCGTGAACAATTGCCTGCGCTGCTTGAGGATGTTCCGCTTTTAATAAGACACCATATGTGGTACATGCATGATGGTGCACCAGCACATTTCAGTGGAATGGTTCGCAGTCATCTAGATACTGTTTATTCTAATCGTTGGATTGGCCGTGGGGACCTCAAGAATGGCCACCACGGTCCCACGACCTTAACAGCTTAGATTTTTTCTAGTGGGGCTATCTAAAAACGCTAGTGTACACAAGTCCCATTAACAGTGTAGAAGAATTGAAAGAGAGAATAGTTTCAGCATGTAATAATATAAAACATACTCCGGGAATATTTCAACGAGTGCGGAATTCCATGAGAAGGAGGGCAGAAGCATGCATTTTGAGTGAAGGAGGCCATTTCCAACAATTTTTGTGATTACCGTTCCATATTACTTGTTCCCAATATTATGTTTATGCTGTATGTCTCTATTTGTTGTTTTTGTTGTTGTTCATTGAAGGCAGATGCCAATTTGTAACGTATTCTTTCAATCATCAAATTCCATAATTTTCTCGTACAATACAACGTTTTTTATTTTATTACTCCCAAACGGAACATTCTAGGAACATAATTCAAGAGAGCTTTTATTTTTCAAATTGAACGAGGAATTAAAATGAAATTTTCTTTGAAGAAATCAGTATCATTTTTTTCCTTCAAAAATATCCAAGTGAGTGCCCGTACGCATGCCACTGCTGAAGCTGGAATTTAACTTCGTATCGAAAAATATCCACTTTCATGCACTCTAGCTTCGTACTAAATTTCTCTGGAAAATGTTTAGCCGTTTAGAAGATATCAATTAATTTTCGTATTTTTCGTGTGACTTTGACACCTCGTATTTCCGTAACGGTACAGTTTAGGACCATACTTTATTAAGCAAACTATAATTATTTTTTCGTGTAGATTCATCCACTTCAATATTCGCATATCATTAGGAACACCCTATATATATATATATATATATATATATATATATATATATATATATATATATATATATATATATATATATATATATATATTGTAGAAAACAAGCATTACAATAACTTGATTATTTCATTTGTAATTAAACATCTTGTGAAAAAGTTATTTACAAAATCGACCATTGGTAAATTATGTAATCTGAAGTACAAAAACAATATCGTATAAAGACCACAAAAATCCGAATGGTAACTCTGCAGCGTCGTTTTGTTGTAATAGAACCATCTAGACGCAAGTGTGATGTTGATTTGAAAACAGTGACTACGTTGATATTTTAGAAATAAAAGTTGGTTTTTCCAAGCTGAAAGTTAAATCAAATAAGTATTTTAGAACTGAAGGTTGGTTTTTACAAGCTGTAGGTTAAATCAAATCGGTATTTTTGAATTGAAAGTTAGTTTTTGTAAGTTATAAGTTAAATGAAATTGGTTTTAAAATTGATAGTTTCTGCAAGCTGCAAGTTAAATCAAACCTGTGTTTTTGAATTGAAAGTTTGTTTTTGCAAGCTGTAAGTTAAATGAAATAGGTATTTTAGAATGAAGGTTGATTTTTGCACAAAGCCGTTATTGATAATGGACAAATACCTGGCGAGCAAATAAACAAGTTTACTTTCACTTGCAAACGTTAAATTTTACTTCTATAAATAAAAATCTAATTAGGATTCGTAATTTTACGTTAACCTTATATAACCCGCAGCTCTTTATGCAAGTACACTGTTTGTATAAACTCGATCTAATTACCGGATATTTTTGTCACACAGAGTACGTAAACATCATAATTGTATTTTCACGGTGTGTTTATTTTTTATGTAAATAAAATAGTACAAGGTGGAATCGATGTTAGTTTTAAATCTTGTTTCTCTTAGTCAAATTCATAAACAGATTTTTAATAAGAACTCAATTTTAAATCGACAAGTAATATAGAAACAAATTTAAGATGCTGATGTAAATCAACTTCTATCAAACCATCTTCATACTAAGTCAAATAAGGTTGGAGAAACTGATTCCAAATCAACATGTTAGATTTGCATCTTGTTTTTGTATTAAATCGAGTAAAGTTGGCAGAAGGTGATTTCCATTGGTTTTTAGCAATAACAATTAATTAAGGAATGAATTTATAATTAAAATGAGATAGTTTTACATCATACAATCAACTTTAACATTTTTACTTGTCAAAGAAACTAAACTATATGCTAACGGAACAGACCCCAAAAAGAGGACATTACTATGGTTACATTAAAGGAAAAGGAAAAGTTAAAGTTGAAAATGTCTTCATCTTTAACACTTTCCCTGGTTTTTCTTTTTAACTAGTCCCGATTGTCCTTTTGCGATTTCCAATCTTCCGTGACCTAAAGGTTTCATCATCACGGCAGCAGTCTGTTTTTCTGTGGAGATATACTGAACTTTGATGTCTCTATCAATGACCCTCTCTCTCACGAAGAAATATTATTAATTTAATTATTAATGTGCTTACTCCGTTGGTGAAATTCTGGGTTTTGCGTTAATTTTACAGTTGACTGATTGTCGACCTGACGGACAAGAGTCTCTCCGTTCCAACCCATACTGCTGAACAGTTCCTTTAACCATATTATTTCTTTTGTGGCAGAATTAGTAGGCATCAACCTAGCCTCAGTATTTGACTTTTCTATCTTATTAGACCCTCCAAAGCCACCGTCGCTGAAACATCGTATTCATTTGATCCTGAAGGACTATAGAGAATTTTCAGATTCGAGGTATCTGCAATATATCCCTTAAGTCTTGTTACGTCACTTTTTCTAGCGCCATCCAAAGTCCTTGTCAGAAAACTGACGCTATATGCTGGGTGCAGCCTTATTCCTATCATCAAATACATAATGCACTAACTGCTTACGAATTTATCTTCTTTATCATCGATGTATGAATCTTTAATAATCGGAGTGAAAACCTGTGTGTACTGATCAAAATTAAATTCTTGTAAAAAAAGTTTTGCATAGTCTTGCTGACAAGTTTTTATAGATCAAATTGTTCAATTTCCAAGCATCGGAAATACGAAGCTGATTGCACTGTAATTTTATATTCTGCATGCCATTGTTTCATAAAATTTTCAGCATCCTTTTGACAGAATGCTATGACTATTCCGTCATCCAGGTACCAAGTAACTACTAATAATTAGTTGTTGTTACGTCTAATATGTAAGCATGGATCTGCTTAGGCCAGCACTTGGGCGCTGTTTTAAGCGATATATGCTTTGTTTTAGTCTGCATACTTTATTAGTATTATCACTGAAACCTTCCGGTTATTTCATGAACAATGTTTCTTCATGGTGATCATATAAGAAGGTTGTTGGTACGTCGAATTGCATGAGATGCATTTATCCTCTTGCTGAAATGCTCAGCATTGACCTTACTATTGTTATTTTTGCAACTGAACTGAATGTTTGTGTATGGTCAATGCCTTGACTCTGACTAACTCTTTTTTTACCAGTCTGGCCACGTACTTGTCTATGGTTCTATCTGGTTTGGTTTTTACTTTATAAACTCATTTACATGGAATTGCCCTGGCTCCTGCTGGCAAGGTAGCTAGCTCCCAAGTAGCGATTGCATTTCTTGTTTCGTCGCTAACTGCCAGTGGTGCCTGTCCCCTCCTTGAAGAGCCTCTTGATATGCCTCAGGAGTCTTTATCTGGCATAAATCCTTCACTGAGCATTATGTAGTCATCATAAATTAACGGTTTCTTAAGGGGTGCGCGGACTCCTAAATTCATTGAGGATGATAGAGCAACATCAAATTCTTCTTCATCTGAGTCTCTGTCTTGCCCTTCATGTTCTTCCACTTCTTGTGCATCATCTTTATCTCTCGATCTATTGACTGCTTTAGAGCTTTCTCTGATTGCTTGGTTCTATACCTTTCATAGGAATCACACTTGGTTAGCTTCTAATAAAAGACAACATCTCTTGAAAGTACTATTTTACTTTCTTCCTGGATCCAAATCCTATATCGTTCATCTCCATCATAGACAACTAGATATCATTTAACAGCCTTTTTCTCCACCTCACGTCGTCTCCGTACAGGGTTTGCCCATATTGAATCAGTAAACTTAATCCTTTCGTTTGAATGCATCAAAGTCCTAGCCATTTCTACAATAGTTAGGAATTCCTGTTTACCTCCTCCATTCTGCTCTGGTAACTCCTTCTGACTGCAGAACACTTCTTACTCTCTTATTGCCCACTACTCAACCATTGTCACTCAAAAATTCTTTAATTTACGGTAATCTTTCAAAGTTTTTATCACCTCATATCTTTTCTTTAAAAAATTGTTCTTCCTAAGCTTTGTAACTGCATCCGTGTAAACTACCATATACTTCAATTTTGAGAAGGATTCAAGAAAGGTCCACCAATGTCTCCTAGTGTTTTATATTTTTTTCTTACACCAAAAGGTAATCTATGAGCTTTACCACAAATGCATGGTTCAAAAATAACTTCTTCAATTTCAGTTTCAAACAAAGATTTAATGTGCCTTTTATTCTGATGCCCAAGCCTCACACGGTATAACCGTAAGACTCCGGACTTACTATCTGCCAAGTTAACCTCTAGATTCTGAGTAGACATATCTGCATAAGATCAAACTTGTATAATGTTCCATCTATTTCTCGTCCCCTATGTAATATAAGCTTTCCTTTGTTAAAAATTTTCAAATTCTGTTTGTTGATTCAAATAAACTGTCATGATGGTTCTCGTGAGCTGCAAGTGCCTAGGACAGATTTTTAGACAACTTGGGTACGTACCAAACTTTTAATACCTTAACCTCACTTCCATAAGGCGTGTTAGCCATAATTGCACCCTCTCCTACTGCTTCAAAAGCTTCTGGTGCCTGAAGCTTTGATGCCACAAGGATTTTCAAACTTCTGAAACTCTATGAAATATTCTAAATTGTTTGTAACGTGTCTAGTGGTCCAGCTATCAACCCACCATGACCTTGGATCAGGTTCAGTTGCAAATGCCTCCTGCTCTACAAACATTACTGTAGCATTTCTTACATACCTTGACCCAATGCCCAGGCTGGTTGCAGTAATTACAGGTACCTATCTTCGTCCTTGTTTTTGAAGTTTTATTAACATTGGACTCAAGGGCTTCATGAAAAGCTGGATCACTAGATCTATCTGTTTTCAAATTTCTTTCAAACATACGAAGTTGAATTCCTAGTGCCTCGAAATTCTATTTGTCATCCTCTTTAAGCAACAACCAACTTGACTTGGCAAAATGAATAAAGTTTTACAAATGATCGCTATATACTTTTAAAATGTACCTCTTGGTGGAGCCACGATTAATGTACATTACAAAAAACATTCGTTAGTTTTAAAAATACATCACTAGAACGCGTCACAAACAATCAGGGGACCCGACAAGGGACAAAGACTAGAGAAAAAATTCCGGAGGCCGATAGTATGTGGGTCCCTTGTTAGAATACTCTTTCATATTTCAAGTTCTCCTGCCAAGGGGGCCCGATAAGGGGGCGAAGACCTGAGAACAAGTTCTGGTTTGATTGATTGAGATAGATTTGCGGATAGTTGACTGTTTTACCACACAGGTGCCCTCGCGTTTAGGGAGAGTATCAACAGCCCCGATTAGCGTTATGTACAAAGGAAGCGGTCGCTCATAGGAGTTAGGTATATACAGTGGGATAATCGTTACCTGAAGGTTCTGAAGAATTTTTAGCTCATTGATTGATTTGCATTGTGGCCTTATTTAGGAAATGAGTTAATTGAGTAAAAACAATTCTAGATCTTCTATATGTAATAATTACGAAAATTTTAGTATTATTCATAAATGCAATGGTCGATGTACTTCCAATGTGCATTTCTACGTTATACTTCTGAAGGTGAGCACAATCTTTGGTGTTACATTCGGATTTCACTAATATTATGGTTCCCCTGTGAATATGTTGACTTTTAGTGAATGACGACGCAAGCTTGTAATCTATTTTTAGAAGTTCTAATGATACAGAATGAATCCACGTTTTGCAACATAATAAAGTTGGGTCGAATTTTGAAATCATTATTTCAGGAATATCTAATTTTCCATCAAGTGACTGTACGTTAAGGTGCATTAAATGCTGCCTTTTTTCTCTTATTGCGCATATTGTTTATTGCTTTTTTTTCTAAGAAAAAAATCTTTGTTGTCTTTTTGCACCAAATGCAGCGACTTTTATTTTTTTAAAACCTATTAAAATTCCTACCACCTTTACATATCCATCCACAATTGAAGCGTTTTCGAAACGAAGCTTTGAATGAGACACTTTCTTCACTATTTCACAGAACTTCTATTAATAACGTTTGTTCTGTTTTGTAGTCTTGATTACAAATTATGAATTATTAATCTTTACACATCTGGAGTTGAAACCCCCAAAATATTTATAATGTTCAGGAAGTGTAGTCAATATTTTGGTAATAACCACTGTATCATTAATATTGGTTTCTGGATCTAATGCTTTTGGTTAAAAATCAATGTTTTTTATTTTACTTATAATGTCTGTTTTTTTAAAACATCACCAGCCTATAACTTCCACAACTTTTATTTTTAAAATTTGAAATTTTTATGGAGCATTTAAGACTACTGACGCTATCCTATGCATCAGTCACAAGTGTTCTAGCTTTTCGGAAGTAAGTGACATCATTTTTAGTTTTTTAAATAGAGCACCGTGTATATTTTTTTATAAATTTGTAGATACAGTAATTCTGTATAGCCGTTTTTGGAAAAAAATTATACGATAAAAAATGTCTGTGCTATATCTGTTTGAAATTCAGAACTTCTATAATGACGAGTCAAAACGATTGCTTAAGTTAGCTGTGATAAGAAACAAATAATATGATAGTTTATGTCAAAAGACGGCGTGGGTTTCACGTTTTAAATTATTTTACACGAAAAGTAATTAGTACTAATTTGAGTACTTGCAGTGACAAGATTCCACATATTCCACAATGGAAAATATGTATTTAAAAGATATGCTTGAAATATGTTACTCTTGCGGCAAAATTATAACGAATCAATTAGAAGATACATTGTATAGTATCCTAACAGAGAAACTCCATCAACAAAGCAACTAAAACAAAACAACAAAATACGGTTAGTTTCCTATTAACATATAAGAAATATACAAGGTAGTCCATTTAAAAGTCACACATCGATGTCACAAAATTTGTAATTACAAAATGAAAATTGTACAAGTTATAGGCTGGTGCAGTTTTCAAAAACAGAGAGAATATACCGCTATATCCTTTTTTGTATCTAATAAAAAGTAAAGAATTTCTGCTAGTACTTTTAGAAGTTCTAATGATACAGAATGAATCCACGTTTTGCAACATAATAAAGTTGGGTCGAATTTTGAAATCATTATTTCAGGAATATCTAATTTTCCATCAAGTGACTGTACGTTAAGGTGCATTAAATGCTGCCTTTTTTCTCTTATTGCGCATATTGTTTATTGCTTTTTTTTCTAAGAAAAAAATCTTTGTTGTCTTTTTGCACCAAATGCAGCGACTTTTATTTTTTTAAAATCTATTAAAATTCCTACCACCTTTACATATCCATCCACAATTGAAGCGTTTTCGAAACGAAGCTTTGAATGAGACACTTTCTTCACTATTTCACAGAACTTCTATTAATAACGTATAATGTTCTGTTTTGTAGTCTTGATTACAAATTATGAATTATTAATCTTTACACATCTGGAGTTGAAACCCCCAAAATATTTATAATGTTCAGGAAGTGTAATCAATATTTTGGTAATAACCACTGTATCATTAATATTGGTTTCTGGATCTAATGCTTTTGGTTAAAAAACAATGTTTTTTATTTTACTTATAATGTCTGTTTTTTTAAAACATCACCAGCCTATAACTTCCACAACTTTTATTTTTAAAATTTGAAATTTTTATGGAGCATTTAAGACTACTGACGCTATCCTATGCATCAGTCACAAGTGTTCTAGCTTTTCGGAAGTAAGTGACATCATTTTTAGTTTTTTAAATAGAGCACCGTGTATATTTTTTTATAAATTTGTAGATACAGTAATTCTGTATAGCCGTTTTTGAAAAAAAATTATACGATAAAAAATGTCTGTGCTATATCTGTTTGAAATTCAGAACTTCTATAATGACGAGTCAAAACGATTGCTTAAGTTAGCTGTGATAAGAAACAAATAATATGATAGTTTATGTCAAAAGACGGCGTGGGTTTCACGTTTTAAATTATTTTACACGAAAAGTAATTAGTACTAATTTGAGTACTTGCAGTGACAAGATTCCACATATTCCACAATGGAAAATATGTATTTAAAAGATATGCTTGAAATATGTTACTCTTGCGGCAAAAATTATAACGAATCAATTAGAAGATACATTGTATAGTATCCTAACAGAGAAACTCCATCAACAAAGCAACTAAAACAAAACAACAAAATACGGTTAGTTTCCTATTAACATATAAGAAATATACAAGGTAGTCCATTTAAAAGTCACACATCGATGTCACAAAAATTTGTAATTACAAAAATGAAAATTGTACAAGTTATAGGCTGGTGCAGTTTTCAAAAAACAGAGAGAATATACCGCTATATCCTTTTTTGTATCTAATAAAAAAGTAAAGAATTTCTGCTAGTACTTATATTTCTGTTCTTTCGAATTCATCTGATAAATCATCTTTTATTCAGCTAACATGCGAGCAGAGGTAGAACAGTATATAATGTGCAGCATAGGTGCCGTTTCGATACGTACATATGTATGTGCAGGTATAGGTTATGTAATAGACTTTTTTTTCACTATCGCTAAATCGATAGTTGCCAAAAGTTTCGCGAAGGTTGGCCATGAGGTGCGCGCGTGTGTGTGTGTGTGTGCGTGTGAGTAAGAGTGTGAGTGTGAGTATGAGTGTGAGTGTGAGTGTGAGTGTGAGTGTGAGTGTGAGTGTGAGTGTGAGTGTGAGTGTGTGAGTGTGAGTGAGTGTGAGTGTGATTGTCATTGTAATTGTGAATGTGAGTGTGAGTGTGAGTGTGAGTGTGAGTGTGAGTGTGAATGTGAGTGTGAGTGTGAGTGTCAGTGTGAGTATGATTTTGGGTGTCAGTAGTGCCAGTGTGAATGTGAGTGTGAGTGTGGGTGTGCCAGTATGCGTGCATGTGCGCCTGTGCATGTTCCTGCCAAAGTTATAGCTATTGGTCCATGAGGTGGTGTGTGTTGTGTGTGTGTGTGTGTGTGTGTGTGTGTGTCGTGTATGTAGTGTGTGTGTGTGTGTAAGTGTGTGTGTGTGTGTGTGTGTGTGTGTAGCGTCGTGAGTGTGTGTGATGTAGGTGTGTGTGTGTGTGTGAGTAGTGACTGTGAGTGTGGATGTAGTGTGGTGTGAATGTGACGTGTGAGTGTGGTGTGGTGTGTGTGAGTGTGAGTGTGAGTAGTGAGTGTCGTGATGGTGTGTGTGTGAAATGTGTGATGTGTGTGTGTGTGATGTGTGTGTGGAGTGAAGTGGAGTGATGAGAGTAGACGATGTGTGTGTGAGTGTGAATGTGAATGTGAGTGTGAGTGTGAGTGTGAGTGTGGTGTGAGTGTGAGTGTGAGTGTGAGTGATGTGAGTGTGAGTGTGAGTGTGAGGTGATGTGAGTGAGATTGTGTCATATGTCCAAGTGGAATGTGAGTGTGAGTGTGGTGTGAGTGTGAGGATGTGCGTGTGAAATTAGTGAGTGTATGTGCTGTGAGTGTAGTGTAGTGTGAGTGTAGTGTGGTATGTATCTTGGAGTGTACAGTGTCAGTTAGTGCCAGTGTGAAGTGAGTGTGGAGTGTGCCAGTACTGATAGAATAGGCCTGAGTGTGGTGCCAGTTTAAAAGTGGCACATGAGGCCGAAGTGTGTGTATGTAATGTATGTAGTTGTAGTGTGTGAGTGTGTGAGTGATTGTATTGTTTGTTGTGTGAGTGTGAGTGTGAAGTGTGGTGTGAGTAGTGGTGTGAAGTGTGAATGTGAGTGATGCCAGTTCTGCAGTGTAAAGTGTGAGTGTGAAGTTGAAGATTGGTGTGAGGTGAGTGTAGTGTGTCAGTGAGTGTGAGTGTGACGTGTGGTGTGTGTGGTGTGTGAGTGTGAGTGTGAGCAGTGTGGTGTGAGTGTGAAATTGTGTTGTAATTGTGAATGTGAGTGTGAGTGTGATTTTGAGTGTCAGTGTGAGTTAGTGCCAGTGTGAATGTGAGTGTGAGTGTGGGTATGCCAGTATGCGTGCATGTACGTCTGTGCATGTGCCCGTGCCAAAGTTTCGCCAAGATTGGGCATGAGGTGCGCGTGTATGTGTGTGTGAGTGTGAGTGTGACTGTGAGTGTGAATGTGAGTGTGTGTGAGTGTCAGTGTGAGTGTGAGTGTGAGTGTGAGTGTGAGTGTGAGTGTGAGTGTGAGTGTGAGTGTGAGTGTAAGTGTTGGTCTGAGTGTGAGTGTGAGTGTGAGGTGGAGTGTGGTGTAGGTGAGGTGTGAGTGTGAGTGTGAGTGTGAGTGTGAGTGTGAGTGTGAGTGTGAGTGTGAGTGTGAGTGTGAGTGTGTGTGTGAGTGAGTGTGAGTGTGAGTGTGTGTGCGTGTGGTGTGAGTGTGAGTGTGAGTGTGAGTGTGAGTGTGAGTGTGAGTGTGAGTGTGAGTTTGAGTGTGATTGTGAGTGTGAGTGTGAGTGTGAGTGTGAGTGTGAGTGTGAGTGTGAGTGTGTAGTGTGAGTGTGAGTGTGAGTGTGAGTGAGTGTGAGTGTGGGTGTGCGTGTGAGTGTGAGTGTGAGTGTGAGTGTGAGTGTGAGTATGAGTGTGAGTGTGAGTGTGAGTTTGAGTGTGATTGTGAGTGTGAGTGGGAGTGTGATTGTGGGTGTCAGTGTGAGTGAGTGCCAGTGTGAATGTGATTGTGAGTGTGGTTGTGCCAGTGTGCGCGAATGTGCGTCTGTGTATGTGTCCGTGCTTGTACGTATGTGTCATTAGGGACAGTTTTCGGTTTTTATCAAATATTTTCAGACCAGCTGCATGTGTCAGGGATATAAAAATACCTACATATAGATTTTTTAAAAAATTTTAGTATAATTTATCTTGACATAACTTTGCTTTCATACAAAGCCAAAATGCATTAAAATTAATTAAGAAGGATTAAAATTATTAAACTGTATTATCCAGATTTATTTATAGAAGCGGACGGTTATGGAATTGTTTCTTCAAGTTGGCATCTATATGTCTATTGACCTCTATTTGACATGGAATGTTCGGACTCCAATAATGACATTTTTAAATTTCGACATTCTGTCACCAGATTTTATTTTTTTAAATTGTTTTTCATTTTTCTAACACTTTTAAAGACATCTGCGCTAACCAAGATATTATAATCCAACAAATAGAAAGTGATGTAACCCATAAATACCTTATCCCGTAGATAACATTATTTGTTAGATCCTCATCGGTACTCGACTTTGAAAACCACGCTTATATAATCCCAGACCATGTGCATTAGTTTATTATGAACGTTACACGTGTAAAGTGAAACAGTAAATTTAACAAATTGTTCAATTTCTTTTTTATTTTATTAAATACAGTAAAAGATAGAGGTTTGTATTGGTGCAACGTTGGTTAAATCAAGGCTGGATTTATCTGTTCCTTTAAAAAAACGCAACTTTTAGATGCTAAATTTTTTGTTACATAATTTAAATTTTTAATCGACATGTAATTGCATAAAAGAGCCTTCTATACCAAATTCTTCACTGAAGGTTTTTGGTTTACCTGGTCTTAACGATTCATTGGATCTGTATTTATAATCTTCCAATATCCAGCTTCTATATCCATCCACTTTACTTTTGAATGCCTCTAAAAAATTAAATTAAGTAAAAAAATTAAATATCGTATTATATATACTAGCTAAGTTAGAGCGGGATCCATTTGCACCACCATATTCCTCGGGAAAAAAAGGTTTTGGTAAAACTTTGTATGCCTTTTCACTATTTGCAACACTAAATAGATGAACCTAAGGAAAATATGATTTAAATAAGAAGGAAACTTAAAATTAAAAAATGGTGTTTATATTTATAATTTTTAAAGTTATAGAATATTTATTACAGTGAATATGAATATTTTGCAGCAAAGCTGGACAATTTCAATAATTTTCAATAGTAGGTATGAATGAATATTAAATTCATTACCAGAACAAGCGTATCTATACTCATATGATAGTGAAATATACTTATTTAAAATGTCACTATTTCTTGAGTATGAAAACTAAAATTTTTTAATAAATAGGAATTGAGTATTATAATCCAAGGAGAACTAAATGTAAACACAATCATGCGCTCTACACAGAGACTTGCAACTAATAGACTTCACGTAACGAATCTATGGTGTTGTCGGCACAGTATGCAACCCACAAAATACTGCGGCGCAAAATAAATCATGTGTATTTTCATTAGATTTTTGATGTTCGCTGATGAAATTTTGTTCGGTTAAGAAGTGCATGTTCAGTCTTGTGTCTATGGGATTACTTAAATTTCTGCTGAGAATAAAAATAAACCAATAAACGAAGGTAAAATCGTGCGCAACCTATAAGTGTACCAACAGGTACTCCAGGGATAAAGATGTTTCATTTCACAGGTAAGTAAAATACTTGAGTCACGTACTATTTATTTGAGCTGAAATATAAATAATTACATAGGAAGATGTTTTATGCAATTTTAAATCATATACAGATTTCCAACTGATAAAGATTTAAAGGCGTAATGGATCAGAGCTATTTGAAGAGAAAATTTTAATCCTACTAAACATAGCATCATTTGTGGAAAACATTTTAAGAAAGCCGATTTTCTAATCAATTTGCCGACGAGGGTTTTAAAAAGTGATGCAGTACCGAGTGTTTTCGACTTTCCTGTTTACTTAGAAGCTAAATGTCCAAAACAACGCAGATCTATTTTTCGACACCCTTTACGAGCAAGGTAACGGCAATACCTTTTCACGTACGTTTTTAAAAAGGTAAACAACTTTTTTCCAACGGACAAGCCGAACAATGTGATAGGTCATAAAAGTTTTGACACAAAATATTATATTCAGTTTTACAACCAAATATGTTTGATTTAAACTTATAGATACCAGACACAATTAATAGGCCTATAATTATCAAACTTGAGAACTTAAATTAAATGAAGTGGTCCCGTGATTTTCAAAAAAACGAAATTTTCTACGAACATCTCACACAAGGTCTTTGGCGGCTATAACACCTATCTACGAATTTTTCTGTCCTCCGCCTTAACAGTTCTTCATTTTGGGCTTGCCATCCTCCACCACACATTTTTCTTACACAAACGTGGTAGATTAGGGGGCTTGTCGTTTCATGGTAAGAATGATATGTTATGAGCGTTGAGCTATTTCTGAGTTTCCCTGGCGTAATTGCATGATTCTAAGTGTGGCCAAAATATTATATCGTTTTCAGCATGATGTTCATTAATGAACTCATTCATTCGCCTCTTACACGTCCCACATAAGGCCTCAATATCCCTCTTATAGAAATCGCGCACCAGACTAAAACTTTATCAGAAAATATTGCCTCTTTTTATATTTAACGCTCTCTGGGCAGTTTTCTGTCTTAGCGGTATAGAAGCAATCATTACCCTTAATTTATGAGTTACTTAGAATGAAATATTCATCATCAATCACAATGACATTGTTGTTGGCAAAATGTATCACCATTAGTGCCCAACAACATCGTGGTATCCATGTCAACTGATTTGGCGTATATTTTGGATCTCTATTTGTTGATATTCTTACTAACCTGTCTGCTTTGGCTTGGGTAAACGATCTGGGTCTTCCACTTTTTGGGAAATTTATACATGGTATACCACAATCCGCTATTGTGCAATAAACAGTTCTGCGCGAAATATTTTGTTTTCGAATATGCGAATTATTTCACGCTTAGGCATTGGCGCAACTAGACTGTAATTACTTTTACAAAGATCTAGTTTGTAAGCCATTTTGGTGCAACTAAATTTTAAAATTTAACTGTCAAAGTGAAGACAAACTTTTAGAGAATTTTTGTTTCAAAAGCCCACCTAATATTTTATCGTTCTCGCGTATTTTACATTCATTGGATTTTGTACCAAAACTTTTGAGACATACGTTGCTAACCATAATTTTAACACAAACATGATGATTCGCTTTTGGCTTGTTTATAATCTTTGTTTATAATGTAATTACCTAGTTATGTATAAATATTATATATGCACGTGTTTTTTCAGAAGGCTATTCTTATTTTTATTTTAAGGTTTGCCTTTTTAGTTTCAAGAATAGTGTTTTTTTTCTTCAGAAACGGGAGTATGATTTATTTTCTTTTCTATTTCTAATAATTAATATTTCCATTAGGAAAGCATTAGTGGAGTGCAAAAGAAATTGCTTCTTAATCAAACTCGAACACCCGATAGAAAATATGCATCTGAGATTCGCATCTTTGCATTGACGTTGCATTTTTATTCCCACAGTGTGTATAATTATGCGCGCAAAACATTCAATAATTGTTTACCACACCCCTCCACTTTACGAAAATGGGTCTCTACTGTTGATGCTTCTGCTGGGTTTACTACAGAAGCCTTATATACTTTAAATGCAAAGAGTGGCCCAAAACAAGGTACTAGTATGTGGATTAATATATGACTAAATGTCAATTCGCAAATATGTTGAATGGACAGGCAAATGATATGTCGGTTACATAGATTTTGACGTTGATTTAGAAAGTGATGCTCTACCTGAGGCGAAAGAAGCGCTAGTGTGCCTATCAGTAGCTCTAAATTTCCGATGGAAACCCCCTATTGAATATTTTTTACTAAATACCCACAAAACATCCAAGAAGGCTAATCTGATATTAGAATGTCTTCAACGTGTTGGCCAATGTGACAATATTAAAGTATAGTCTCTCACATTTGATGGCAAAACAACAAATTTTTCCGTAGCATCGGAATTAGGAGCAAACTTGTCTGATCCAGTATCGCAGCCTTGGTTTTCACATCCAGTCATCATGAAAGGGTCTATATCATACTTGATCTGTGTCATATAGTGAAGCTGATCAGAAACACTCTTGCGGATTGGTATCTTCTTGCAGATAAAGACGGGTGGCAAATTAAAAGGGAATTTTTTCAAGAAACTGAAGGTCTTCACGCAGCGAACAAATTAACTCAACGACACATTAATTTCAGACAAGAAATTATGAAAGTGAGATTAGTAACGCAGGTTTTTATCATAAGTGTAGTATATGCTCTGGATTTCTGTAACAAAGACCTTAACTTAAAATCATTCGCTGATTCTGAGGGCACTTCAAATTTTTGCCGGAAAATTAATGATATATTTGACGCTTTAAATTCCCGAAATTTGTTGTAAAAGAGTAGCTTCGGAATGCCGTTAACTTTAGAACAGTTCAATACAATACACACACACATATATATATTGTTGTTATTTAAACCTATTAATGTCGAAAAATTTATATATATGATCAGATATATTTATCCATAATTTTGTTTATATAATATCATATCTGAATTTATCATGGATATAATTTTTAGACCTTTGAAAGTTTCAAATCTAATTATTCGATAAAATTATTGGTCATTATATATATATAATATATATATATGATTATATTTGCCATATATATATATATATATATTTTCATATATAGAGTATATAATATACAACATAAGCAGTTCATGGACGCCTACAAGAGACTTTTGCTTAGAATAGACATTTCATCCTCTGCTTATAGGAAACAACAGCATGTTAGTGATCTACTTGGTTTAGTAGATAATTAAGAAAATTATGCACAAAATGAAGACATGCTAGATTTTCCAAATTGGACTCCATATTTAATAGAAATAACTAAGTACATTTCAGATTTTGTTGCAAGAAAAATAGTAAGTCTGTTAAATGTTCCATATGTGCGAATGATTTATTCGAATCAGAGAGCCATTCAAAGCTATTAACCAGAAAAAATCGCGGAGGATTATTGCAGGCCTCAGGCGATGTCCTAAAAATTTGCCATATTGCTGAAAATGTTTTCAGGTTTTTCATCCAATTCTCACCACATCCCGTTATAAACAAAATGGTTATCAGCGGTCTTAGAAAAATCAATTGCAGTTACAACGCATTTGTGTCTTTGAATAGCCATATATTGAATCAAGATCCGTTAAAAAATCATATTTTACAACTTACATCTTTAGTTTTTAGAGTTTATTTTACCATACGTGTTCACCGCCAAAAAACATATAAATCGGATTAAGACTAGAGTAAGACAGTTATATACCCATTTAGTTTAGTTCAAACACAAATAAAGTTTATTAAAATAGTTTTATGTTGTTATTTTGTCGTTAAAATTTATTGAATGCGTGCGCCAAAGTAAGAAGCGCGAGCGTACTTCTGCCCGCAATGAACAGTTGGTTGTCTATCCTATCTTCACAACAGCTAAACCTAAAATACGCGCTGTCTATTGGTGGCAAGTCTCTGGCTCTATACCTCTATATCTTCTATTAAATGACGTGTCGATTATGCCATATTGGGGTACACCCTTAGGGAGTAAACCGAAGTTTAAGTAACTGGAGAAACAGGAAATCTTAATCTTTCACTTAAAAAAGCTGATGTGATCGGTACATAACATTCTTATGTACATGTCGTCGTACATTAGCAAATAAGGACAAGAGTTAATCATACGCGACGTTTCTAACTTATTGACATTATAATGGAGTGTTTTAAAAGCACCACGTATAAATAACGTTTGATTATTAAATGGGTGTAAATGCTCTTAAAACAAATCGTTAAAATAACCAGAGATCCAAACCACTCAATATAAGATAATGCCGTTGTCTCAGTCGATTTATTAAAGTAGGCCGGTTCAATCTTTTGATTTGCTTAATTACCATAAATTTCTGTTTGGTTATTTCCACTTAATATAAATATAGTAACTGCAATGTAACAATAATAAAATTATCTCGGACGCCAAGTTATTTTTTGATTATGCTCGGAATATCTAAACCGAGTATACAATAAAAAATTCACCACAATGTCAAAATAAAAAATATACAAACTATGTTTATTAAATATTTGAATTTAGAATTATATAAAATATATCTTAAAAACTAATTGTAATAACCTTAAATTACTAAATTATGGATATAAATACCTGTTCGAAACTTTTTTGTACACAACCTTTAATAACATCTGGTATCTAAACAAATACGGAAATGCAAACCAAACGTGATGTAATCTTTGCACCAATATTGCGCAATATCTCGTAATAACAATGCTGTACGTTGTAAACCATACCAAAGATGAATTTTACTTCTCATAAATTTATCTTCATAAAATTTAAAATATCCAATGTTTATTGCATTCTCTCGAAAGTTCAAATAAAAAATGGGATCTAAATATAGATCTGAATTAAAGGTAAACTTGCAATCAAAAGCATCAAAAATGCTATAAGTAAAAATGATAAAAGTAAATGTTCTAAAAGTGTAAAAGTAGTAAAAGTAAAAGTTCCTGAAAAGAGCAAATGTTTTAATTTTAATATAATACGAATTAAGTGTACCTTATCATTAATTCAATGGCACTTTTCACAAAATTTAGGTGGAAACCTAAAAATGGCTTCCTAAACAACATAGGTTCATCAAGAAATGAAGAAAAGGACGCTGAGGATGTCAGATGATATAGCAGTGCGTAAAATAAGGTGCGCAAAAAATAAGTTAAAGATATTGAATATATAAACCTTTAAGAAAAATATGCAACTAAGTTACACCAAAATGAAAATTAAGTTGCCTACCACAACTTATAAATTATTAATAATTAAAAACACTTTTTTCTTATATTTTACGACTAAGTGAACAAAGAAAGTAAAACATTCGTTACACCATGTGCCTTTAAATGTGCTAAACACACGTAATAAACTAAAGATGCAAATTTTAGTTTAGTAAATAAGTAATATGCATTATATACATCCCACCTGGCTAAATTTATTTATTTATTGAGCACACTTCTCCTTATATAATACAATATACATAGCCTTTGCTTTAACACTCACTTCATTACAAAATACTCAATTCAATCTGAATTTATATTATTCAAATACTGACCTTTCCACTTCGATTGACAAATACGGAGATCAAGGTTAACTAAAAGTTAATTTTTTTTGTTGAAACAATTTCAACACTTTATGTAACTAGTCAATACATAAAATGTTGAAATTTTTTTATCGCTTATCTAGTTTTGTATAAAAATCTTTATTTGAGTTATCATTACCAAAGTGCTTATAGTGTGTCCAAGTTAAGAATTTTTCCCATATAATTAAAAGTTATTTTACAGACTGTTTGATAATTTACGGCATAGCTTACTACACTTCACTACGAAAAATGCTTTAATAACTAGTTATCTTTAATAAAGACTTTTTCGCTTTGTTCAATAAAGTTAGCAGTTTTTGAAAAATTAACAAAATGCACTGCAGCGCCCTCTATAAAAGACATTTATTTGGAAATAAATTTTGACCAAGCAAAACACAGACACACGTCCTCACACACTCACACCCACACTTACACACACACACACACACACACACACACACACACAGGCGCAGACGCCAACGTAGACACACTCTGCACAGATGCAGACACAGATGAAGACACAGACGCAGACACAGAAACACGGACATATATATATATATATATATATATATATATATATATATATATATATATATATATATATATAAATATATATGATATATATATATATATATATATATATATATATATACTAAAGATCCAGCTTAACTTTACTAAAATTTTTGCAATTAATTGTTTTTTAATTACCCTACAGTAATCAAGATAGATAAAGTTGCGTAAAATTAAAGCCCATTACAAAAAATTGCGCAATATTGCATCATAAATAATTAATTTTAATCCCCTCCGACGTAGATATTAAAAAGCATGAAATGATCTGAGGTCCGAGAACCCTCAGTCAATCACAGCCAGAGGACCCCTTCATAGAAGCCGGATCCACCCACCGCGAATTAGCTATAAAAACCGCTGCGCTACCGGAAGAAATTCTACTTTCCGCTACTCCAGTCTAGACTACTTTCCGCTACTCCAGTTATGTAAAGAAGAACACGTGGTGCGTTTACGTAATACATTGCATCAAACGTGTTCCAGCGTCTCGCAAATCGCATATAAATTTTGTTAGATATTCTTCTAATATTTCTTAATAAAGGAAATCCGGTAAGATAAACATTCCTGTATCGCGAGTATATTTTCCTGCAACGAAAAGCTATCCATTATTTCGTTCCCGAAGGCCTGACTAATTTACCAGCATCCGAATAGATTATGCACATTATACGTGTAAATTCTCTCATTTTAATCCCGAGAATAATCACGTACTTAAGACACCTGCATTCCGTCGGAAACAATTCTCAGAATTGTTCAATTTAGTACACGCAGTCCTCAAAGGTCGTGTAAACTCGCCTCAAATTAATTCGTTTACAACAATTAATAATAGAAGCAATCTTAATAACAACTAACGTAAAAGATCGTGATAAACTCCGTCTTCCCTGTAGTTAATAGGACGAATAAGTTTCGCTTATAAAAAAGTTATACGCGTTTATCAAAAACAGACGTTTTTCTAATAATAAAGAATTAATACGTCTTATTTCATTGATGTAAATACGTTCTCAATTAATTAAGAAATCCTGAGACCATCCTGATTAATTAGAGTAAATAATCAAACGCGTACGCACAATCTGCATTTAAAAACGTGTAAATATTAACCAATAATCAACACTACCGTCCACGGGGGACCAACCAAAACGGGCGCTGCCAGGAAGGACATCCTGGGTAACCTTAGATAAGATTTTTTTAGTTGTTAATTTATTTCATTTAGTACCTGATTATTTAGTTTTGTAGAAATAGGTAATATACGTTTAAAATATTTTTGTTGTAATTATTCAAAGTGTACAGTGTTAAGCACCAAAATACGAACCACCCCCGTCCTGTTAAGACAAGACCCGATTTGAGCTAGACCAAGGCAAATTAATATATATATATATATATATATATATATATATATATATATATATATATATATATAATGTATAGTGTCCGGATTAATTGGACGACTCTTGCAAAAGGCAAAAAATGTTTGCGTTGAAATTTAAGCTTCTGGGGTCCAGCCCTGCTTGGTTTGAAACTAATTTGTGACATAGTTTAGTTTCGTAAAATCACGTGTGCTCTGGAAATTTTGAAAAAAGTGATTCTTCACTCTAGAAAAAGTCCTTTTCTGAGATACGATAGAACGTTACTAAAAAAAGTTGTTCATAATGAAAAACTACACATGTATACAAAATTTCAAGTCTTTAGGCCAACTTTGAATTTTTTGTTATTAACGAAATTTGATCAAAATTGAAAATAATGTTAATCTTAAAATTCGGACGCCCCGTAAAAAATACGTCATATTTCTGTTTACAAAAATTGTTCTGCATTAAAGCGTACCTGCTGTGTCAATTTTGACAGTAACCAGCTTAATTTGCAATTTTCGGTTTGTAAACGTTTATGTCAAGATACCAGAAAATAGTGTGAAATGTCAAATCACTACTTTAATAATAAATAATGTTAAAACAAACTGAATAGTACCTCTTGTGTCCCTTTTACTGTTATTTTATTCTTAAATATTCAAAAATGTTGATAACAGAATAAATAAATAATTTAATTCAGTGTTACGGTATTGGTGAGAGATCGATTTCTTCTGTAATTATCCTTTTTAATGAAAAATATCCTGATGCAATAGTACAAAAATCATATTTGAGCTGGCTAATAAAAAAGTTTTTGCAAACGGAAAGTGTAAATAATTTAAAAAAACAAAGGAAAACTCTGTATGAAAATGGTGCAGCAACATTGATAGCATTAAATTCGGTAGAAAACGATGCAAGAATGTCATTAATAAAGCGAAGTAAAAATTCAGGTACAAGCAGAGCACATTTACAAAGAATTGATAACAGTTGTAACATCCATGTATTTAAAGCACAATTTCTTCATACGTAATGAGGATAGATTTTTGCTTGTCTTTGGGAGAAAGAATCTTGAACAACCTACATTTTCATGAGCAGATATTTTCGGACGAATCTACTTTCACAACAAATGGCCTCCCTTCGTCTCAGAATTGTAGACTTTGAAGCGAAAGAATCCACAATACCAAATTAATTCCAGAAGGCAATACTTTAAAAAGATGAATGTATGGTGTGCCATTGTTGGACCATTCTTTATTGAAGGAAACCTTAGTCAGAATACGTACACTATGATTCTTGAAAAGGTTGTTGGTGAACTTCCCTTACAAATACTCCAGACCAGTTATTTTCAGCATCCTTCCATTCTACTCTTCTTGCTTTCAGCTGGTTAAATGATCAGTTTGGCAAAAGATGGATTGGGAGAAACAGTAGGAGACTTTTGTGGCGTCCAAGGTCACCTGATCTTACTATCATGGATTTTTTTTATGGGGCAGATTAAAACAATTAGTTTACGCCGAAAGAATTGCAAATTATGTTCAAGAGTTAAAAAACAGGATTCAAAACGCTACCGCAACAATTACCTTGTAACAGATACAAAATTCTTAAAAAGAATTACGTATTGAACATTGTGCAAACTTAGGAGGTATCATAAATCACAGTAGATAGGTATTTTCCTTAATTCTTTGTTATTGTTGAAGGATGATATCAAACAATGAAGAAAAGTTTCTTTCATTTTCCGCAGGGGTCTGTTTCATGGGATCTGCGACAGGAAATGTTTAAGAGGTAGTAGGCATGTATACTCCATGCAAACCGGGGAGGTACCACCACCCTTAACATGGGCTGCTCCTTAATATTGGGTCTCCGATTTTCTGAGCTCGGTAAGAGCTGCCGGTTACCTTTTCCTTCATCCTTAATCTATTCTCATCCTTATTCTTCCTTCTCGCCCTCACGGATTAAAAGTCCCAAATTAAAAAACGAGATGGCTGTGGTTTCTAAGGTAATAAATTCCGGACGTAAAATCCTGCCCCATTCGGATGTTCGGGACGGCATGGCCCAAGCGACCACGGTCATCGAAAGTATCAACTGTCTGTTTCACTACTGCAACATCCGCGGTATCAGATCTAATCTTAATGCTATTCACCAACATCATCAACATCAACAATTACAACCTGATATTTTGTTTCTATCTGAAACACAAGTCTCCTCTGAAATCTCCGAGTTACCCAACTTGCAATTTCCTCAATACCACCTACACCCTAACTTTCGATATAAAGGAAGCGTATGTGCCTACATCAAGGACAGAATTGCTTGCAAGAGGGTTTCTTCCTTAGAAAATAAAAATTTTGACGAGATTTGGTTTAAACATTCTGGTCCTAATTTTGTGAAATTCTACTGTTGCATTTATAGGTCTCCTAAGGACAGTAACTTTCAAGACTTCTTCGATTACTTTAGTATGAAAGTTGACTATCTCCTGTCTCAGTTTCCATCTTGCAATATCTCAATTGTAGGCGATTTTAATGTTCATAACTCTAATTGGCTTCAGTTTTCATCTACTACAAATGCTGCTGGTCATAGTGCAGAAATATTTGCTATTTCATGTTATCTCACACAAATGATTTCTGAACCCACAAGAATCCCTGATAACCCTAACCATACTCCACATCTTCTAGATCTCTTTCTTACATCAAACCCTCTTGTTTATAAAACTTCCGTTCTTTCGCCTTTAGGTCTTTCCGACCATTGTCTAATAGAAATCGTTTCTACTGTACCTAATTCCACTGTTGTTCGCGAAACCGATAGAACCTTGTGGTGTTTTAAGTCAGCTCGATGGAGTAATTTACGGGATTTCTTTGCAACCTTTCCATGGCGTGAATATTGTTTTAAGTCGTCCTCTTCTTCGGAAATCGCTCTTTCAGTATCTGAAGTCATACTCGTGGGAATGGAGTTATACATTCCCAAAAAACTGTACCGTATAGGTCATTCACGTCCCCAACCCTGGTTCAATAAGGCTTGTGCTGATGCAATATCTTCAAAAAACAAATATTACATTAAATGGAAATCTAATAAATCGGTCGACAGTCATGTATAATACGTTGGTGCTAGAAATATCTGCAAAAGTGTCATCACTAAAACTAAAAAGTTATTCGAACAACGAAAATGCAATGAACTAGCTACATCTCCTTTAGGCAGTCGTAAATTTTGGTCTTTAACTAAAGCCATTTGTACAAACTTTGGAACATCTTTATTCCCCCCCCCTGACATCTATTGACGGATCGGTAGTTGCTGATTCTGTAGACAAAGCCAATGTTTTTGTGGATTTGTTTGCATCAAACTCGTGTCTCAATGATTCTGGAAAAGATGTGCGCCTAGTCAACTCTACTTCATACGCTATGAAACCAATTCATTTTCGGTACAAGCTCTTGGAATCGATCATCAGTAGGCTTGATCTCAATAAGGCGACTGGCCCAGATGGTATCCCAGCTATTGTCTTAAAGAAATTTTCCCCCGAACTAGTACAAGTCTTCTGGGGAATTCCATTCAACATGGAAGTTAGCAAATGTTCAACCTATTCCCAAAAAAGGCGATAAGACCGATCTCTCAAACTACCAACCAATTGCCATCACTTCCATTTTGTCTAAAATCATGGAAAAAGCCATCAATCAGCAACTGCTCACGTTCCTTGAAACTAACAAACTCCTTAGTGACCACCAATATGGGTTTAGGCAAAGTCGTTCAACAGGTGATCTTCTTTCATATGTGACCCAAGTTTGGAACAATACAGTAGAGCAGTTCGGTGAAACAGTTGTAGTCGCTTTAGATATCTCAAAGGCATTTGACCAAGTTTGGCATAAGTGTTTACTTGCCAAACTCACCTCGTTTGGGTTAAATGATACACTCATCAACTGGGTTTCTAGTTTCTTGATAAAAACGAATACGTGTCGTAGTTGATGGCTTTTTCAAAGAAGTTAGCATTAACGCGGACGTACCACAGGGATCCGTTATAGCAACTACACTTTTTCTGCGGACATAAATGACCTTATTTCTTCAACAACTAACCCCAACCATTGCTTTGCTGACGATAGCACTCTTCACTGTAGCTCATCTCAGTCTACTCATAGTGATAATCCACCTTCTATGTCAAATCAAGGAATTAAAGCTGAAATGGCAAATTCAATCAACAAAGACATTCAACGTATTCTCGAATGGGAAGCAATAATCTAGTTAAATTTAATGCTAACAAAACTCAGTGTTGCCTTGTGTCCGCCAAAAGATCGATCATTTCCCGTTGTAAGTATGAATGGCTCAGTTCTTAAGTTTTCAGACTCTATTACTCTGTTGGGTATGACTGTATCTTCAAATCTCATGGGTTGACCATCTTCTGTCGGCTATCAAAACAGCTGCACATAAAATAAGCTTTTTGTACAGATCTAAGCAGTACTTTACCTCTCGACAACTCCTTCTGCTGTATAAGGCCCAAATTCGGCCTCATCTGGAATATAATTCTCACCTCTGGGTTAGTGCTCCTCAATACGCTCTCGATATCGATGATCGTATTCAAAAGAGGAGCGATTAGGCTTATAAATGACCCGTCCTTAACTTCTCACATAAAGTCCCTTGAGCATAGAAGGATGGTTTCAGTTCTTTCTTTGTATTATCGTTATTACAACGGCTATTGTGCTGCTGAATTATATTCTTTGATACCATCCCGGGCTATCTTTGCGAGAAACACTCGGTTCGCTCATTCACATCATCAGTATGCAGTACAAATCTCCACTTGTCGTTCTAAACGGGCGCAATCCACATTTTTCTACACGGCTTCTAAACTCTGGAATGATCTCCCTAGTTCCTGCTTTCCTCTCACTTATGATATGAGAAAATTTAAGGTAGCTGTTCTTAGGCATCTATTGGCAATTCATTATCCCTCTATCCATCCTCCTAAGTGTTCCTGAGTGCTTTAGCACGATAGGCCAAATTTAGCCTGTTCAGGTACACAATCAGAAAAAAAAAACATTAACATCATTTTCAATTCTGATCAAAGTTCATTAATAACATCTAAAAAAAGTTGGCCTAGAGACTTGAAATTTCGCATTGATGTGTAATTTTTCATTCTGAACAAATTTTTTAGTAACGTTTTGTCGTATCTCTTACAAAGAAGGATTTTGGCTAGTGTAAAAAATCATTTTTTTCAAAATCTCCAAGACACACGTGATTGTTCGAAACTAAAATTCTGCCAGAAATTAGTTTCAAACCAAGCAGGGCTGGACCCCAAGCTCAAATTTCAAATCAAAATTTTTTGCTTTTACAAGGCCTTCCAATCAATTCAGGGACACTATATATATATATATATATATATATATATATATATATATATGTTCGGATTGATTGGACGGATGTATGTGTACAGGGTGTCTAGAAAGGTGTGGTCAAAACTGGTAGGACGTATAGAGGGGCTTAAAATAACCCTAGTCTTCATTTGAATTTTTTTCCTATCTGTCTTCGTTATGTAGTTATCGGCCTTCAAAGTCAGAAGTTAAAAATTGAATTACAGTCATAATTTTTAAACCGCTTCTTTCATTATTATGAAATTTCGAAACCCTAACTACCTGATAGAAACGCATTTTTTGATACTTAACTGGAGTTCATTGTCCCTTTATTGTACGGGTAAAGTCAAAATTAAGTTTCGAACGGTTTCGAAAATACTATTTTATTTAAAACGTAAATTCTAAATAAAAAAACAATCTGTAAACAATTTGTAAGTGATGTATCTCTGTTGTTATGGAAATGACTGTCATTGTTGATTGTTGATGTAAATCGGTTAATAAAAACTGAAAAAAGTTAATACCGCTAAAACTGTAGTAGAGACATGGAGGCATTTACTAATGACAAACAGGTACTTGATGAAATTAAGCTCTATCACAATCAAATCTCCCTTACTTTACAATGTCCTTCGCAGGATCATTTAAAACCAAGCACCATAATGGAAGTCCTAGGCAAGTGCGGACAGTTCGTGATGGGGAACGGGTATTGGAAATAGTGGAATCAGATCCTATAAAAAGCACTAGACGTATTACTGTGAAAACGAATATTTCAAAATCTACAGTTTACATCCTACGAGGGCAATTATTATATCCCTATCATCTGCAAAAAGTGCACGCTATGTCTGAAACGGATTACCCTCTTCGCGTAGCATATTCGAGGTGGTTTTTGGAAAAACAAGAACAAACACCTGAATTTATTAGCAAGGTACTTTTTACTGATGAAACCGGATTGACACGGGGTGGAATTATTAATTCTCATAATTTGCATATCTGGAGCGATGAGAATCCACACGCAATCATACAAACAAAACATCAAAAAAGATTTTTAATAAACGTGTGGATGGGAATAATTAATACCAACTTATTAGGCCCGTATGTAATTGATGCAATGTTAACAGGAGCAAAATATCTCAATTTTTTAGAAGAACATCTAAACTTGTTCGTGGAATATGCATGATAGTGCGCTCTCCCACTTTAGTATAAACGCGAGAGAATATCTAAATAACGCATTTCCAGATCAATGGATAGGCCCAGACGGTCCCGTATCATGGCCACCCCGGTCTCCCGACCTTAATCCTATAGATTTTTTCTTGTGGGGCCACCTGAAAGGATTGGTATATTCAACACCTGTTAATAGCAGAGAAGAACTTTTAGACAGGGTATTAACGAAATGTGACGTTATTAGAAATGATCCAAACATGCTGTTTCGAGTACACGGTTTTGATGGAGCTGCAAATATGAGTGGAGCATATTCTGGAGTACAAGCCAGAATACGAGAAAAGGAATCAACGGCAGATTATGTTCACTGCGCTGCGCATAATTTAAATTTGGTCCTCAGTGACAGCGTTAAAAATGTTACTGAATTAAAAAATTTCTTTGACTTGGTGGAAAAACTGTATACTTTCTTCGGACATAGTATTAAACGATGGCATATGTTAAA
>JARFJB010002034.1:390000-565000 GCA_036346205.1 Vesta saturnalis
TCCCTTGTAAATTGTGATTCGTTTGTTCACAGTATACTTTTCAAAAAGAGTCCATCTTCGATGTCTGCGTTTAAAAGTAATCGACAAAAATTCAACCTCTGTAGAGGACCTCTGTCTTCTAAAGCCTGTACTGATGTGTAATGGATGTTGGTTCGCATTTTTAAGAACGGTCTAAACTTTCCAAACAGACAAGTTTACTTGCTGCGCTACCTCTCTGATACTCCTTGTGGGATCAGCATTAAAAACTTTCAAAATTTGCTCATCAACATGGACCGCGTACTGATAATTATTAATTCCAGGTTCACGATGAGACAAATTTCCATGTTCGCGTACAGGGCGATATGCATTAGAAAATACCCGGGTATCAGGAAGTCGCCTATCAAGATATCTTTCCTGATATAGCCTTTGAACTTCCGATGCATTACCATTAGCTTTTCCATACATAAACAAAATGTTCGCATATTCTTCGTTAAAAAATGATGCCACAATAACTACAATTTGACAAGAATTTACGAATTTTATTTTTATAATTATTATGTATTATTTACCTAATTTATTTCTTACGAATCCTTCAGAACTAATAAAAAATTAATGATTGAATTGACTATTCATTATTGTCAAAAATGACAAAAAAATTTCCGTTATTCATTTGTGTTGTACTTGGCTTTCCATGATTTATTTTTAATAGCAAGTTGTAGTTATTATGGCATCATTTTCTAACGAAGAACATACGAACATTTTGTTCATGTATGAAAGAGTTAAAAAGATACTGCAAACAAGCATCCTTTCCATTACACATCAGTATAGTGTAAATATCTTATCAAAATTTTGAATAACGTACCACTAAAAGTAAGGGATAGAAGTGTGGTTCAAAATGACGTTTGCCTCGTGCAGTACTAAAACGGGCTCGAAATTGTATTCGAAACGGTGGATCTCATTTTGAACACCATTAATAATAATATTAGTGTTTTAACAAATCGGACATTTTTTAAAAATCTGCTTTTTTTAAACAATCTAAACTAAATAATGAAGGGCTATTTTACGTTTTCGCGAATGCACCTAGGGGGTACTTTGATAATTAAATTCAATTTTTCCAATTTGTAAAAATTTTTTAAAATCTATTCATGCTATCTTAAAGACCGTTGCGCAAGGAAGTTTTACTGAAATTGGAAAAAAAATTAACGAAAGATTAATCCACGTTTGAATTTTAGTGATTGTTTTTTTACAAATCAAAACTTTCATGTTTAAGAAGTTCTAGGCAAGAACCAAAGACATTTTAGGCTTTTCTGAAAAAGAATATGAACAATCACTTCATAAGGAATAAAAAAACTTAGCATAAGTTTGCGATAAGACGGCTTGTTACTCTTGTACACTTCGATATTTGCAGAAAAGCACGGTAAAATCAAGAAATATTAAAAGTGGCATTATCTCAAAAACGATAACACTTGGTACATAGGTATGTTTGCTTAAATCGACTCAAAATCATGTATTCTATGACCTCTTTAAATATTTGCATCGATGTACCAAACACCCTGTATATATATATATATATATATATATATATATATATATATATATATATATATATATATACGTATACATATATACTGGCCCTTAGGTCATTTACTTCATTAATTTATAAGGTAGTTTTACAAGTAATACGTACCCGTTCCTGTAGCTTCTTGGTCAGAAATGGTTTACACATGGCATACAGTTTGTCTATTGCAACCGGTGCATTAATCCCAATCAATAGTTTTATTCGTAAAGGGTAAGCATATTGCCAACATACAAAGAACTGTTTTAGCAGTGATGGTGTTAACTGTAAGAAAGTAGAGCCCGGTACTCCTGCAAAGTCTAGTATCACAGTTTGACCAGAAATAACCACGTTGTCATCCTCAAACATTAGTAAATCTAACGTAAGGAGATATAATGTTAGCATTTTTCTTATATCCATGTTGTTATCTAACACTGCGTAATACACATAAATTATTCTAGATCCGTCACGTCCTACTGTATTTGGCAAAGGATATGTTGCTCTAGTATTACTTTAATTAAAAATTGTTGAGGTTTACACCATACTAGTTACCCTCTTTCTAGCAGGATTTGTAGCTGAGGATCAAATGGATCTCTCTTTGTATAAAACTCAGGAAGTAACGTTCGGACGGTATAAAAATAGTCCATTTTGTCTTTAGCTCGTTGTAAACTCCACTTACATCCTCTTAAGAAAGTAATTAGGAATTGGTCATCTGTGAATAAAAGAAAATTATTTTATAGATAATGGAAATTAATAATTTAATCAAAAATGAATAAATATTTGTAAGAGCTTCAGTGAGTGCAATATTTTAAAAATTAGTCATCATGTTTAACACCCTCCAGTTACTATGTCAAATGCTAAAATATGTTCTTATTAACTTTTATTACCTTGGCAAAATGTAGTCATATTTTATACCTGAATCTACACTGATACGCAATAGATACATAATCGCCTTTCATATGGAAACTTCAAAGTTTATAGTACTATTCGTTTAGGCGATATGCACTGAGAATAGAAAACCAATTACGATAGCTAGCCTATAACGTTAATTATGAGTATTAATCACTTATTTTCACATACAGGACTGAAGCCACATTAAAACATTTCTTTATCACAAATGTACTTTTACAATTCAACGCTTTCCTTTCAATGATGCTTGTAATGTGCTTTTATATATGCAGGTAAAAGTACGAATGCCGCGCTAAACATGACTTGCCCTATTGTTACATCCTTTAGCGCAGGGACCTATATTTAAAACCTATAAGTAAAGAGCTCTTCTTCGCCACCTGTGGTCAGAAAAATCTAATACACACCTACTTTCTAAACAAAATGCCATGTGCTAAAACTACAAAGACATATATTCTTACAAGCAGTGTCGCTATAAGCGCGCGCGCGCGCGCGCGTGTGTGTGTGTGGTGTGTGTGTGTGTGTGTGTGTGTGTGTGTGTGTGTGTGTGTGTGTGTGTGTGTGTGGGTGGGCGTGGGTGTCCGTGTGGGTGTGCGTGAGCGTGTGCGCGAGCGTGTGCGCGTGCCCGTGCGAGTTTTCGTGTGTTTGTGCGTGCGCGTGTGCGTGTGCGTATCCTTGTGCGTGTGCGTGTGCTTGTGCATGTGCTTGTGCGTGTGTGTGTTCGTGTTCGTGTGAGTGTGCGTGTGCGTGTGCGTGCGCGTGCGCGTGCGTGCGTGTGCGTGTGCGTGTGCGTGTGCGTGTGCGTGTGCGTGTGCGTGTGCGTGTGCGTGTGCGTGTGCGTGTGCGTGTGCGTGTGCGTGTACGTGTGCGTGAGCGTGTGCGTGTGCGTGAGCGTGTGCGTGTGCGTGTACGAGGGTACGAGTGTGTAAGTGTGTGTAGTGTGTGTGTGTGTGTGTGTGTGTGTGTGTGTGTGTGTGTGTCTGGCGTACGGCCAGAGTGGGGTCTGGGTGGGGGGTCTGTGGGTTGAGCCGGCTTCTTTTCGGGGGCCTTTTCGACCACTGGAAGGGTTTAGCCCCCAATTAAGGTCCTTCTGGACTTATTAAGAGCCTTTTTGGCGGTATAGCCCTGGTTAGGGATTATGGATGCCCCTAGGGTGTGGTCTAGCGGCCATTGTGTCTGAGCTAAGGAGGATTTAAACTTAGATAAGGCCCTTACAGTTTCATTAAGGCGGGGATAAGACTATGCTACACCCATCCTTTTACCTTGCATTAAGGACCCTTTTGACATAGGTCTTCGAATCTTGTTCTTGGGCTTTCGGCCATTGTCTTGACACCTTGGCGGGAAATTTGAATTTGTATTCTAATAATGGAGTCTAATGCACTTGTAAGACAGGTATAGGGGAAATTTGAATTTGTACTTAAGTATCTGCATTCTGATTGTTTATTGCGAGAAATTCACCCCTGGCCCCTTGGCGGGATATTTCAATTTGTATTTAAGTCTCTGTATTTTGCTTGGTTACGGCAGCGAATTTGAATTTGTATTTTAATAAGGGGCCCTAATTCTAACTTGTAAGACGGGTAAATCTGAATTTGTTTGTGGTGCCGTCTAGTTGTGTATCGACTAATGAATGTATTCTGTAATATAGCTGGATACACCTAGCGGTATATTTTAAAACTACATCACAATGGTTATGGGGGAAATTTGAGATAAGTGGTCTAACACTAACTTTTAAGGTAGGACGTATGCATCAAGTCTAAGCACACTGTTACGCACAATATATTTTGGTTTTAATTATAAGTCATAATTAAATTTATAAATAAAAAGATAAAGGGTTTTAATCAATTGTTATAAGTAATACTATTTTGAGATTTAAAACTAATGAATGTTTTTTGTAATAGGGCCTTGTCTATAAAGTAATTTGTCGTTCATAGGAACTAGGTACACAGTGGGAGAACCATTACCTGAAGGTTATGAAGAATTGTTATCGCAGCTTCTTGTTTGATGTGCGGTTGATTGATTTAACTGAAATGGTTAATTGCTTTGATTGATTGTGATTGATCTGATTGTTTGATTTAATTTGTTAGAGAGTGATTTGTTTGAGATTAATTTGCTTCACTGATTTGATTAATTTCAGTCTTTTGACAAGGAGCGATTTCAAATTTCCAGCCAAAACAAAATGGCTGTCAAAATTTAATTAAGACTCATAATTAAAAACAGAGGTATGAAAATGTAAACTTTCACCATTATCACACATAATAAAATACTTATCTTTTTTGTGGTTTTTAATGGTGCATTTTAAATTACACAATCTAAACGTTTCGATAACACTTACAGTTATCTTCGTCAGTAGTAATATATATTAAAACTGTTAAATATGTTGTAAATAGTTTTATCAAAGTTGAAAAATTAAAACATATACATCAGCTATTAATATGAGCAATTAATATAACAGTTTGAAAAAAACATAAAGCCAACTATAGAATTAATTCTTAGTAAAGAATAATTAGTGATTAAAAATTAAATATTGTTAAACTGTCTTAAAGATGGCAAATCAGAACACCCTCTACGACGAAGGCTAATTATGAAAAAACCAAAAAGCACATTTAACAAGATTTAATCAAGTTATGATGTAAGTGTAAAGTTGTGAAAAACTTTAATTTGAAAATGATAGAAGCGTTCACAAATATAAACATGGCATCACACAAAGTAATGCAGTTAAATCTAACATGTTAATAATTGCAAGTGTTATTAACAATGAAAAACATAATGCAGAACATTTTTTGTCATTTTTAAATTTTAATCTTAATTTCAACTACTTATGTTAAATTATAGTGCTGTGGTAATTTAATATTTAATTGGTAAAGCATTTACTTCAAGGTCTAGGAAAAACAGCAAAAAACCTAGACCTACCAAAAGACAAAATTATAATCAAAATCAAAACGTATCATTATGCCTTTATTTAATTATAAGATGCCAAAACCTACTTAAACGGAGATTTTCTTCTTGTCTAATAAAATTAGTCATGGTTTAAATTATTTAAGTCATGGTCGCCACCGCAGACTTTTCTGGTTGACTCAATCTACAAAATCTCATATGTTCTTTACGTCTTGTACTAAAGCAACGTTTTGTGGTTCCTATGCATACTTTTCCAGATGAACAAGATAACTTATACACTCCGGAAGATCATAATGGGTTTAAAACATCTTTAGGTGGTCTTAAATGTTCTTTAATTTTTCTTGTAGGTTTAAAAGTAGTCCTAATGCCATATTTAATTAGGATGTTTCCAATTTTATTTGTAACCTTAGCTATAAAAGAAAGAAAAGTAGTACCAACATTAAGAACTGGTTTTTCTTTAAGGTTACGTCTAGAAGGTTAGAACGTTATTAATATCTGTAAGTGAATATCCATTATCTTGTAAGGATTTTGTTAAATATTTATATTCATCCTTCAAAAAAAAATGGTACTCGCTTCGGCGGTACTAAAATTCGAACGATACAGAGAATATTAACATGGCCCCTGCGCAAGGATGACACGCAAAATCGTGAAGAGTTCCACATTTTTACTAGATTTCTATATCTCCCATGGTATAGCTACCAATTGCATAATGGTAGAAGCAAATAATGATCTGTCGTCAGATCACTCGCCAGTCATACTGAACTTATGTCTATCAAAAGTCACTCAATTACAAACTAGTGTCAACACAAACAAACTGGGAACTTTTTCAACAACACAAATCTTAAGCTACGAAAGAGCCCCAACGAACTTGACGATGCGACTAATCGTCTCATTAATGTAATCCAAAAGGCTGCTTGGGAGTCAACCCCTATCGAAACTGATCATGGGGAAACCTATTGCTTCCATACCTCTAACGGTTAAAGAACTGATCGCAGAAAAGAGGAGAGCCAGAGGAACGTGGCAGAGGACACATTATCTTGCTGATAAAACTATCTACCGTCGCCTAACGCGTAAACTTCATAAACTATTAAGAGAAATACAGAATGATAACTTCACTGAGAACTTAACGAACTTGAGACAATATGGAAAGCCCCGAAGAACCTTAAAAGGCCTCAAGTACTCAAACGACCTGTTAGGAGAGCAGATGGAACATGGGCAAGATCTCTTCTAGATAAAGCACCCACTTTATCTTTATCCGAAGTCTTCACTCCCTTTGAAGCAACGGCAGCCCCTGGAGACAACGCAATCGAAGCATCTCTACACATCCCTCGCGCTGAAGTTATATATGAAATTCAAAAACTGAACCAATTTAAGGCGCCAGGTCATGATTTAATAACTGGAAAAATTCTAAAAACGCTGCCTAAGAAAACTGTCGTACTCCTAACTACGATTTTCAACCGGATGCTAAGTGTCCCATATTACCCAATCACTTGGAAGTACGCACATATACTAATGATACCCAAACCCGGAAAGGAACCAGAAAGTGTGACTTCTTATCTGCCAATAAACATTTTGCCTATAATGAACAAACTACTTGAAAACTGTTACTTAAACGACTTCGCCAAGATACAAACATGTTTCAACACCTACCACAACACCAGTTCGGTTTTCGAGACGGCCATTCAACCACACATCAAACGCACAGAATAGTAAACGAAATCTCATCCTCTCTAGAAGAAAAGAAGTATTGCGCCGCTGTGCTCCTGGTCGTATCCCAGGTCTTCGGCAAGGTTTGACACACAGGGTTGCTATATAAACTAAAAGTCATTACCGAGCTACTATTACTTGCTCCTTAAGTCATATCTAACAGACCGCTATTACTCTGTCAATTGCGTTAAAGAACTATCCTCATATTACCCCATCAAATCCGGTGTTCCGCAGGAAGCGTCCTGGGTCCCCTCCTTTACCTTGTCTATACTGTTGACCTGCCAGAAACTGACAGCACTGTAACTGCCACTTCGCTGACGACAGGGCCATACTTTCCATTTATGAAAATGCGAATACTGCAACTTACAACCTCCAACAACTCCTCAACATAATCAGCACATGGTTAGATAAGTGACGCATAAAAGTTAATCTATCAAAGTCAGCTCAAATAACATGAACTATGAACTATGAAAACCAATATCTGCCCGCCTGTCAACATTAACAATGCTCCAGTACCGGTAAAAATCAACGTTAAATACTTGGGATGGCATCTTGATCAACGGCTCACGTGAAACAAACCCATACAAATTAAGCGCAAACAATTAAATCTTAAATACCGTCACATGTACTGGCACCTTGGAAGACATTCAAAGCTATCGATCCGAAATAAGCTTCTCCTCTACAAAACGATGCTGAAACCAATTTGGACATTTGGTATACAACTATGTGATGCAATCCACTAATTTTTCAGCTTTACACTTACCATCCACCAATACGAAGGCTGAAGAAAACATGGCCTAAAGACCTCACCAACCTCCCGTAAATGGTGCTCCTAGGGAGTGTCACCAATGGATGACTTCTCCCTCCACTGCTCCTCTAGCATGACATTTACTGAATACTTTTGTTAAGTAGATATGTAAATTAATATTAATGTCAATAAAAAAAAAATCCTTCAAAAATTCAGGGTCACAAATTAGTTCGTTTTGCTCGATCTACTAAAGGTTTAATTACACCAATTTTTTGACGTAGATGGTGGTTGGATAATTTATGAAGGTATCTATCAGTGTGTCGGCTTTCTGTAAATCTTAAAATATAGTGAATTATTATTTTTAGATATTAATATGTCACGAAATGGTAAACTTCCATTAGTTTCTTTTTCCATGGTAAACCGAATACTAGGGTGTATACCATTTATAAAAACCAAAAACTTATTCAGTGCCTCTTTTCCATGTCTACAAATAACAAATGTGTCATCTCCATATCTATACGGAACGGAACGTTTTTTAGGTGTATTTTGTAACGCTAATGTTTTACATTTTTTCCATGTAAGAGTTAGCTTAAAAAAACAGGACTAAGTGAACTACCCATTGCTATACCATCAATCTGTTCATAAAATTTACTATTCCACTGAAAATAAATCGCAGTGAGACAGTGCTGAAAAATAATGGTTATATTCTTTCAGAGGCACTTTTGTAAAAAGTGAAACAACATCAAAACTGACCATTATATCATCTCCTTCAATTTTGAAACTATGCATTTTTTCAACAAACGCGGCAGAATTTTTAATGTAATAGGGTGTTTTAGCTATATGAGGTTGTAATGGAGATGTAAGATGTTTTGCAAGACTATATGTTGGAGAACCAACTGCACTAACAATAGGCCTTAAAGGAATATTAGGTTTTTGGATTTTTGGTAAACCATATAGTTTTAGTGAAATAGCTTCAACTGTAAGTGTTATCGAAACGTTTAGATTTTATAATTTAAAATACACCATTAAAAACCCCAAAAAAGATAAGTATTTTAAAAACAGTGGTATTTCCGCTAAGGCAGATATTGTATGTAAAATATTTTAATCATCATTTTTCCATTTCCAATAACGCCAGCCCATATTACAGAAAACATTCGTTAGTTTTAAATCTCAAATTAGTATTACTTATAATGAATGATTAAAACCCTTTATTTTTTATAAACAGATTAATAACGGCTTAGGACGTTCAGGCGTGCTTATAAATTTAAGGACCTTTTTGACAGAGGTGCTACCGCTAAGGCAAATCATGTACGTAAATTATTTTAATTATCATTTTTCTATTTAATATAACGCCAGCCCCTATTACAGAAAACAATCATGAGTATTAAATCTCAAAATAGTGTTACTTATAATAAATAATTAAAACCCTTTATCTTTTTAATTTATAAATGTAATTATGACGCACAATTAAAACTAGAATAAGTGGTGCGTAACAGTGGACTGATCACCGAAAGCTGGTGTAGACGTCTTATACCTACCTCATAAGTTAGATCTAGGGCCTCTTATATCAAATTTCCCCTATGGCCATTACAGTGATGTAGTTTTAAAATATACTGCTAGGTGGAGCCACATCTATTATAGAAAGCATTTATTGGTCTATCGCAAGTAGATGGCGCCACGAACAAATTTTGGGGCAAGGGGGCCATGGCAAGGAGGCTAAGACCAGAAAGCAAGTTCCGAAAGCCTATACAGAAACGGACAACTCGGCGTCGCACATTTGGAGCCGTCGCTTCAGCACCGCCTGTTCGACGCCCGACATTTCGCCGCCAAGACAACTTGGCGCGCGAACAAGTCGGCGCTAGCCAATTCGGCGTCAAGAACAAAAATAATTAAAACTTTTCATAAAGACGTACTTTAATTAAGATTTTAATATTACAAATATATATTATTATTTAATTAAATTGTAAAAAAGGGTCAAATCATTAAATAATGCATTAATTATTGTTGCATTTGATAGTTGTGGGCTATGCCACGTAAAAATGATATAATTCTCGCTCTTTGTAATCCCTCACTAGTCTCAAAGCCTGCCACAAGTCGCTCATAAAAATTGATGCGTCCTTTTTGCACTTTTTCGAGGCCCTCGATTAGTTTCCATACTGTTGGGTGGTCCATTGCTAATTCTGCTTGCAGTCTCCGATGGCTAGCTTCCGCGTGGTTGTTTGTACGATCCTCGCCATTTAGTGTTCTTTGGTGAAGATTCCACATGTCGACTGGAATTTGCTGGTTCAGGAGGTGCAGCACCCGTAAAACCCGTAAAACAACGCACACGTGCACTCACGCGCACTCACGCGACTGCGACCACGCAAGCGCACGCGCACGTGCACACGAACACGAACACGCACACGCACACGCACACGCACACGCACACGCACACGCACACGCACACGCTCACGCACACACATACGTACACGCACACACGCACACGCACACGAACACACATACGCACACGCACACGCACACGCACACGCACACGCACAAGCATACGCACACGCACACGTACACACACACGCACACGCACTCGGGTTTTTTTAAACATTTGCTCGTTACGCATTAATAAATGACGAAAAGTAACGATTGAAATATTGAGTGATAGAAGAGTACCATTGCTTACTTGCACACGCTATTCGGTCTAGTATGTTTTAAAATACACTCGTTCGCAATCCTACATTTGAAAAAATACCCGACTTCGTCACGGTCTCTGACGTCATGAGCGTTGTGTGAAGGTATAGATTCGATATAAGCGTTACGTATGCTTTAAAAAAGAATCCAAAGGACGTATTCAAAAGAATATGTAGTTCGACGGTATTTTACATGCGGTGATATTTTGGATGACGTTACTTTAATCATCTTCAAGTAAAACGCCCATTAACGGTTTAACGCGGGTTGTAAATAATTGTCAACTAACAAAAAAACATGATTTTGTTGCTCATTTCATAAATACTCTTTACCAAAAAGCCGTACACTACCACCAACTGGTCGGTGAATTAATAATAGATAGCGCGTTTCACATAGTTTTCTACTAATTTTTACTGAAATACGGCATCTTGATGTTCATTTCGTAATTACAATAATTCCCAAAGGACGTACACCGTCCTATATATAAACCACCCTCAACCATTAGCACATTATAAATTTAAACGAAGGGTATTATAACATTTTCAATAATTTTTTTTAAACATACTATTTTGATGTTTATTTCGTAATCATTCTTTACCCAAAGACGTACACCACCCTCATCCCCCCATACATCGTGAACGTTAAATAACGTATTTCACGCAATTTTCAGCTAATTTTTCGTGAAAAGCACGATTTCCGTTTCTTCAAACCCTTTATCCAAAAGATAAATTAGTTCCAAATCATAACAAAATGTTTGCACTTCCTACTGTCAAAATCTTAGATATAACGACAAGTTGGGTAGTAGACAGTAACTTTATAATCCAAGTAATTTTAGGCATTGGTACTCATTTTAATCATAATTTAACATTCTGCAAATTTTATTGGAATCGTTTTGGATGCGACGTTTTTCTTTTACACTGAAGAAACAACTTTTTTTTCACTGAAACTTTAACATAACTTCTCACTGACATACATTAACATGAACGTACCGTTAGCTGAACGCACATCATGCATTACATAAAATAGCAGAAATTAACGGAATATTTCACCTAATATTCACTACCTACATGTAAAACATTTGTAAATACGAGTAAGATGCAGAACCTCTTCCAATGTTACTAATTTTGGATAGCTAAAATTAATTAGGGTAGATGCCAAATTCATTTAATGCTTAAAACTAGTTAAAACGTATCGTTGCCTAAAACATTTCCCTTTCCCCAGTGAAACCATGCTTTTCATCATTTTCCTAACTAAATCGGTATATAAATAAATTTTCTGGTATCTCTGGTCCCAAATGATTACCAAAACCTTTAAACGCTTACAAAAACAGAGTTTCGCCAATATGATGTACCTAAAATAATATAACACGGAAAGGTACTGTTTGACCTTTAAAATACCCATATTTGTGATGATGAAGGTTTTTTGGCTAATTTATAGCTTGTAAGCGCGATAAGGTTATGAACAATTCATATTTATAATTTAAGACTAACGCCCAAATTTTGTCCCGTAGCTTCATCAAAACGATCAACCCATTTCGGAGATCTTTTTACTCATATATCCGCATGGACGTACGATTGAAACAGGAACATATTTTCTACGATTCTGGTTAAACTTAAACGGTAAGGGCTAATTTAGCACTTAATCTGTTTGTTTTTAATTCTTGGTTTAAAAGAAACGCTCTAGATCGCCTTGAATGCAACTATTTTTTGTGTCAGAATACGTTCTTAATTACTACTGACTGAATGCATCTACATTTTGTTAACATATGTACTTCTGAAAATTATTCAATACAAAGCCTAATTTTGTTATTTTAATAAATCTCCAATCCAACGCCACACCTACTATTGTATGGAATTTGTATAACAAGGGTGCAAAATGCATCATTTCCTCCCGCGGTTAAAATCCAAGGGAGGAAATGGTATTTTGCTCCAGAGTAATACAAATGATTTTTTCTACGACCTCTTATTACGTTTTATATCAATGTCATTATTATTTCTTTGTGTAATTAACGATAATAATATTAATAATTATCCACCATGTATATCGTAACCATTAAAAAACCAGTGACGTATTATGTCAAGATGTCATATTATAAAGATGAAGTTCCCCAAGATATTCTGGAGGAAGCAAATACGGTCTCTTTCAATCTACTACCCATAAAGTCTTGAGAAAAATACGAAAAGTAGTACCAGTTATTTAAACGATGGATGAAAAACTACGCAGGTAAGAAAAATATCTGTAGTTACTATTTGTTGTTAAATAAATTTATTAATTTGTTAACTAATTTAATACACGTAGCATTTTGAATCAAAGTAAAAAATATCAATAAATAAAAGAGAGGAAGTAAAAGTGTTTTTCCTCCCTAGGAAGTATTTTGCTCACTCAATTGCGGAAGCAAAATCATATTTTCCGTATAGGGAGTAGAAAAAATATATTTCAAGACCACGACACTAACGCCAACTGGATTTTATAGACCACAAAACTACGATGTTTGTTAAAATTACAATATTCCCATACAGTTGTTCTACTAGTATATATTTCAATAATCAGCTATGAATGCATAATTTTACATTTTTAAGGTCATAATTGTTTTAAAATGGATTCCTATTCTTAATGTAATGTTAGGAACCTAAAGAAAATTTTGTGCGACTTGCTGGAGGTCAGAAATATCGTGAACAGTTTATTTAATACGTAATTTATTACTTTCAAAGCCCTTTACCCAAATCAGTCTTATATGTCTGCTTAAAGGAGAGTGTGTAACAACCCTTTTTGAGTTGTATTAAAATATACCTTAATTTAAGGTCTTTCATTCATTCTGTTGTAAATATAAGAAAATTTTAATTATTTTTGTATTATAGATATGAGGTAGGCAACTTAATTTGCAGTTCTTTTGAGGAGTTTATAGTGTATACTTCTTAAAGGTTTATATTCCACTTCAAATTATTGTTTTCTGATCATTTGATTTGCGCAACGCGTCATCATCATCATCTGACCTCCTCCGACTTCCTAAGCGTCCATTTTTTTACTTCCTGATGAATGTTGAAGCAGGAAGCTTTGTTGTGGTTTTCCATCTAAATTTTAGTGTAAAGTGCCATTAATTTGATGGTAAGATATTTTAACGCATTATACTAAAAATTAAAACATTTGCTCTTTTCAGGCACTTTTTTTTACGGTTACTTTAATTTTACTTTTATTTTTACTTCGATTTACAATTTAATTACATTGTAAGTACGCATTTAATTCTACTGTAGCGTACGCTTTCATTTTATGATTGCAATTTTTATTTGAAAATTTCAAAGAATGCATTAAACGGATTATTCAATTTAAAGAAGAAATTTTTAAGAGATAAAATTCCAGTTTTGGTGTGGCTGATAACATAAAATCATTGTTATTGCAATAAATTGCGCAACATTACACAAGGATTACGTCATCTTAGTTTACAATTCTGCATCATTTTTTTATAATACCAGGGATCCTCAAGAAGATTTTGTATATATTGTACAGGTATTTATATCAATAAGTTAGTAAGTTAAGGTTATAGCTATTAGTTTTTTAAAATATATTTTATATAACCAAATCATTTTAACTGTTAATAAACTTAGTTGTATATTTTATTATTGTTTTACATTTTGATAAATTTTTAGTGTAAAACACGGTTTAGTTATTCCGAGATAATTAAAAAAAACAACTTGGCGTCCGAGATCATTTTTATTAGTGTTACATTGCATTTTTATTATTTAGGTTAAGTGAAAATAATCGAGCAGAATTTGAGGTAATTAAGCAAATCAAAATATTGAATCGCCCCACTGAATCTTCCGACTGGGACAACGGCATTATTTGTGGTGAATGGTTAGTATATCCTGTTAGTTTAACGATTTGTGTTTTGGAGAACTTTTTTACACCTATTTCCTTATTAATTATTTACTTATTATATTTATTTCTTTATTATATTATTTATTCATTTATTATTACATTTTTTATACCATCATCATTACATTATAAGTGGTTAAACATTAGTATCAAACGACCAAAAGGAATATTACTTTTCCCTTGCACAATTACCTATATTTTTTAATTCTACTATTATTTGAGCAATAATCTCCTAGCCAGAATTCTTGTTCTATCTAGGTTCGTTCAAAGTTTTGCTTTTAACGCAACGTTGCAATTTATTTAATGATACATTGAGATTAAAACATGTCTAATCCTTTAATAAGAAATGTCCCAATGATCTTGCCATTAGTTACTAACCCCTACTCTAAATTCACAAAAAAAATATTACTTTAATTTTTTTTCTTCGTGTACAAGTATGTTAAGAGCAAATGTTACATTTTCTTTTCTCTTTCGTTAGTAAAAAAAATAATTTTCATCAAAATCTATACTTAATATTTACATTGAGAGATAGTGACGTTAAATGTCTATTGTAAACCAGTACAGGGCCGCACTAAGCAGGATTTTTTTAAACCTTACAGAAAGGTTGAACAATAGTTTCTTAACCATTTCACGCATAAGAAACTGTTTCGATTCCCTCTTTCTTGAAAATATATCAGGAGCCTTTTTCAAAGATAGTAAAGATTATAGAGCAGTAGAAAATCTGGGGTTCGGGGTTTATCAAATATATTTAATTTATGTATAACATGCTCAATTTTATTGAGGAATTATTTTGACTCTGAACGATTGTTTTCGTAAAGTTCTTTTCCGAGTTAATTATAACGGATTTAAAATTTGGTGTTGGCCTATCATAACCAAATCGGTACACATTTACCAATAACATTGTCTGTAAAGGTTTTCACCACGGTGGACAACAAATAGTATCCAATAACACAAGATTACAAGAATTATTGTTTGAATTTAACAAGCATGTGACAACTTTTCCCAACAGAATTGATTCATAAATGAATAGCTTTCATGTGGAGGTCCAATAAGAGACTACAGAACCTAGTTTTTGATCATCATAACAATATGGTCACTAATGAAATCAATACCTATATCTTTTTCTGTATTATAAGTGTCTTGTAACTGTGGTTTCCTATTAGTGGAGTTGATCGGCCTATTTTCACAGTTTATGCTTTTTGAGCGCGACGTTTCGGAAGCGGACTCTGCTTCCGTCATCAGGCTTAGTCCTGAGAAGGACTGTTTTCGCACTTGAGTCGAATTCATTTGTTATATCTAATTTTTTCTCAAGCACTTGACTACTCTCAGATTCGAACTTGGTACCTTTCACTTACTAGTCTGACACCTTTACCGCTGAGCCACTGAGTAATCCAATATATATTTGTTAGAACTTATATATATATATATATATATATATATATATATATATATATATATATATATATTAAACTTTTTTCGTGGTTGCGTAGAAGTTTATTGTGCATGTTGCGCCGTAACCCCTTGCGCAGGTGTATTGCGCTTAAGCTCTTTGCGCATTATTGGAATCCATATGGGTTTCATTTCTACACTAGCTTGGCGTATTGGATTTTCTGCTAGTGCGATGAATGTGGCTTCTTTGAGTTTCCGACGAGTTGTATTCTCGTCCTTTGCCACTATCTGTGTGTTATCCCATTGGATGCGGTGGTCTTCGTTCCAGACATGTTCAGCGATTCTTGATCTTTCTGTTTCGCCCTTGCGGACGTTGTTCTTGAGTTCTCACTTTGAGTGGTCTACTGCTCTCTCCTATGTATGCTCTGCCGCATTCGCATGGTAGGTTGTATACACAGTTCTTGGAATTCTGATCTTCATTGTATGGTTTGGTTTTGGTTAGTATTCCCCTGAGCGTTCTGGTCGATTTGAAGGCAGTGAGTATCTTGTATTTGCTGCCTATCCTTCGTATTTTGTCTGAGGTACCTTGTATATATGGTATTATCGCTGTATATTTAGGTTCTTCTTTTCGGTTACCCTTTCCCTGTTCTTCGACTGCGGTTATTAAATCTACTTTCGGAATATACCTCGGTGTTATCGCATAGTTCAAGCCTTTGTCCAGAACCTGCATTTCGTTTTCGTTCAACTGTCGTTTAGAGATGTTTATGACAGTGTTTTTTCGATTGATGTTAGTTGGTTCTTTCTTCTCCTTCATTAGCTTTTCGAGTTTATTCTGCTGAATTTCCTTGTGCATTGCCTTGGTCTTCGAATATTTGCTTCTGGTAGCCGTATTTATCCTATCAAAGTCTTGGTAGTTCACTCGATTTCGAATGGTTTCTCTAATCTCGTTGGATTGGTGTTCGAGCTGGTACTTTCTGAAACGGTGATGTTTGATTCGTTCTTTGACTAACGCTTCGCTAGCTCTCTTTGCGATTAGTGATATTTTTCGGCTGTGTATCGGAGTTTTGATGTTAAGCCCAGTGGGTATTAAGTTGTTATCACGGGCTTTGCAGAGGAAGGTTAGATGGTTCTCCTCTAGTGCTAGCTTGTTCATTGATGTTTCAAGCTTTTTGAAAAGTTGTTTGACTTCGGGGCCGTACCGAGTTACTAATTCTGTATTATAAGTGTTTTGTAACTGTGGTTTGAATATACCTATATCTTTATAAACTTTATAAACTTTTCAACGAGACACAAATGGTGTCCAAAAATACACTATCATAAAACTAGTAGTGTTGGTCCATCATAGAAATATGATTACCCTATTCCTAACAAAATCTATCTATGAATAAAAATTCAATATGTGGGACACAAAATAGTGTGCACCATCACAATGATAAAGTTTCGGTATGGCACATCACAGTCACATCAGTCTATAAACAAACAGAATTAACCACATAATGATGGTTGATAGCGTACAATTGCAAAATTTAAATATTGCCATCATAACATGTCCACTATTTTTTAATAGAACACATTCGTTTTTAAAGATTTTCAATATGACAAACACAACGAAATGGGTCTATAAATAATCATTATCAGTATGGATCCTATAACAAAAAAACATGAAATTTCGTTTTAGCACGCCACACCGATATGGTCATCCCATTTCCAACAAAAGCGTATGCGTAAAGATTTTTAAATATAAAGGGCACAATATGGTGTATCATAAAATTTGGTATGTGCATGTCGCAATGATACGATCAACCTTCTTCACGACGACCGAAGTCACCCATACTCACATAGTTCTGTTAAAAGTAATGAAAGTAGCTATGGTTTAGTACCACTTTTATCAATTAGTACAACATAATTAAACACTTCATTGCAGCCACAGATGCCTTGGTCAATGTTGATAGCCAGTGACGTAATGTATATATATATATATATATATATATATATATATATATATATATATATATATATATATATATATATATATATATATATCCCTTTCTCGTCAGGAAAAATTAGCATAATAATCCCCAAAATCTGAACACGAACCAAAGCTTCTACTACAAAACCAAAACTAATACGATTTGATTTTGATCTTTAGTTTAACAAATAGATAGATGGTAATGCGCGAGTACTGATTTGAATAAACCAATCGAAATATTGCCCACAATAGTGAGACAAATCGCTTTAACATACAAAAAACCTAATAAAATGCACACCCCAAGCATTCAAATAGTTTTTAAACAAATACAATAAGCTGTGTCAGATGGACATTTAGCACTTCATGTCAAATAGAGGTTAATCGACATTAATTTTAACTTGAAAAAAGTGCTAAAGCCGCCCGCTTCTATAAATATATCGTACTATAGTTTCAAGCATTTTCAAACTTGTTTACTTAATTTTTAAAGTATTTTGGAGTTGTATTAAAATATGAAAATGTAAACTTTCACCCTTAATACACATATTAAAATACTTATCTTTTTTTGGGGTTTTTTATAGTGTATTTGTATATTTAAGTTAAACAATCAAAGTCAACACTTACAGTTATCTTCGTCAGTAGTAATATGTAGGTAACGTGAAAAAACGTTCTAAAGCCGCCCGCTTCTATAAATATATCAATACTAGAGTTTCAGCATTTTCAAACTTATATCATTAATTTTTAACGTATTTTGGATTTATATTAAAACATGAAAATGTAAACTTTCACTATTATTACACATATTAAAATATTATCTTTTTTTTTGGGTTTTTTTAGTGGTATAGTTATATATTCAAGTTATAGAATCTGAACGTTTCGATAACACTTACAGTTATCTTCGTCAGTAATAATGTTGTCTGTTAAAATTGTGTAATTTGAAAAATTGAAAAAAAAAATTTCAAATGTTATCGAAACGTTTAGATTGTATAACTTAAATATACAAATACACCATTAAATAACCCAAGAAAGATATATATTTTAATTTAAATTAACATACTTTGTAAGGAAAAGCTATGTGGAACTAAATTATCTTTCTAAAATATATTTTCACATATTCTCATAAAACTAATCGTTATTCAGATACTAAAAAACACTTAAATTCCACCTTAGGAATTTTTTACCGCCAAAACACGCCTTTTGTTGAGTCGTTATTTTCTGGGGGTAGACTTATATTTTCATTGTAATAAGAATTTGTATACAACACGCGTATTTTCAGCAATAAACTAATGAATCGTGAATTTCACAGCTTTGGATTGTGTGAAAGTGCAAAGTTTAGTTGATAAGGGTAGAAGTATGTAATATGTCGCTCGCATTCTGGGTATTAACCATTCGACAATAAGTCGAATGCTAGGACGTCATAGGACTACTGGTTCTCACTCCGTTTTTTCCGTCAAAATGCTTTGAAGAATCATCAGCTGTCGATGGTATGAACTAAAGAGAGTTTCTAATATAGAGAGTGTTCCAGCTTTTTGTAGCAGGACTTCAATAGTCGATAGAGCTTTCAAAATTTAGACAAAAAGTTTATATAAACATAGGTTGCCAAACACTTAGTTTTGGAGACACAGGGTTTCAAAGTTTTAGTTTTTTTTCAGTTCTTTTAATTTTTCTTTAAAACCATTTAAAATAATAAATCCAAATTTAGTACATTTATTACACTCCTTAAACTCAATATTAAGAGTAGTTTAACGTTTATCAATATCTACAGGGTAGTAAATTTTCTGGGGTGGTACAACATTTATCCCCCCCGAACTTTTTCGTGCGACGCCTCTAACTCTTAAAAACCAAAAATTTAGATTGCCGATTTGATTTAGGAACTTTTTTGTCTTCTGATTTTATTTCGAAAAATGCATAGTTTTTGAGATAAATTAGCTGTAATCCATGAACAGCTTCCAAATGGTAAGTAAAGAACGTCTGATGCTCCCACAAAAAATAGTGTGCCATGAAAAGAACAATAAAAAAAAAATGTGGGGGTATTTAAACGAAAGGGTGTATGCAACTCCTGTGACAACAAGGGATGAACTCAATAATAGGATTAGGGATGATTGTAATGAAATAAGACAATTTTGAGTTAATATTCCACGTGCAATTATTCGTCGGTGTGAATTATATATTCAACAAAATGGTTTACATTTTGTACAGTTTCTTTAAATTTATTTATTATTACGATAGCGTTGTTGTTTTGTTGTTATAGGTTAAGTTTATTTGTTTTATTTGTTTATTTCGTTCGTTTCGTTCTTGTTAAAATCTTAAATAGAAATTCTTTCCAATTTTTTCCAATAAATACGCATTTTTTTAATATCTATTCTGTTTTACTTTTATTTTTCTTTATTTAATTCAACTGAAAAGTTAGGAAAAAATCAGTGGAGTACTACTTTTTATTAAGAGACAAAAAAAAAACCGTGAGAATTGACATAATTTGATTCTTTTTTTTTATTGTTCTTTTCATGGCACACTATTTTTTTCGGGAGGATCAGACGTTCTTTACTTACCATTTGGAAGCTGTTCATGGATTACAGCTAATTTATCTCAAAAACTATGTATTTTTCGAAAAAAAAGCAGAAGGCAAAAAGTTCCTAAATCGAATGGGCAATCTAAATTTTTGGTTTTTAAGAGTGAGAGGTGTCGCATGAAAAAGTTCGGGGGGAGGGGGGTAAAGGGAGTACCACTCCAGAAAATGTTCTTTCCTGTAGATATTGATAAACGTTAAACTACTCTTAATATTAAATTTAAGAAGTGTAATATGTGTACTAAATTTGGATTTATTATTTTAAATAGTTTTGAAGATAAATTAAAAGAACTGAAAAAAAATTAAAACTTTGAAACTCTGTATCTCCAAAACTAAGCGTTTGGCAACCTATATTTATATGAACTTTTTGTCTTAATTTTGAAAGCTCTATCGACTGTTAAAGTCCTACTACAAAAAACTGGAACACCCTGTATATACCATCAGCGAGTAACGTTTCGTTACTCATTCTGGTGAAAGTGAAAGTTATGTAAGTTTAATGAATTATGAGTAACCTAAAGGTCCTTGATCGTCGATATACATTAGAATTTGTTTGTTTTTCATAACAATCAAATTCGTGCTTATTACTAACATGTTTGATTAAGGATACCTGTCTACCACATGATTTTTATCAAACATATGTAGGGCTATGATAGACTTGTCCCAACGTTTGTATTTTACATGAGCTAAATGTTCTTTAAAGCGAATTTTAATGGATCGTTTAGTTTGTCCCTCATATATTTGTTCACAATTTACAACTAATTTTATAAATTCCCGACCTATCCTGCCTATGCACTTGATCTTTTGGATTGCCTAAAAGACTTTGCGATCTATTATCTGAAGTAGTGACTGTTTTCAATTTAATTTTGGAAAAGATTTTGGATAGTTTGGACCGTTACCTAAAGTAGTTACATTCTTAACCCTCATCCTAGGAGGGACAAATTCTAATGAATAATGACGATCAAGGACCTTTAGGCTACTCAGATCTCATTAAGCTTTCATAACTTTCACTTTCACCAGATAAGCAACGAATCGTTACTCGCTGATAGTGATATATATATATATATATATATATATATATATATATATATATATATATATATATAATATATATATATATATATATATATATATATATATATATATATATATAAATTTATTAACCTTTTCAACATGAAACCAGTGTTTTATTTATCAGTAAGTTATACTCACTAACAAGTGAGTTTCGTTTTTTCAATGTTAATGTTTGAACTGCTACAGTAAATTTTTTCCACCAACTTGAAGATTATTCGTTTATGAAAATTTGAATCTTCCAAAACTCTATTGCCCATTTGCAAACAAAAATCCAGACGTTTGGCTTCATCACCGTTCTCCAAAGTTTGCCTAAATTGCGGCTTAAATGGTAAAATTTTGTTCTCCTTGAAGATTCTTTGTAAATGAGATTTACCTATCCCAATTCGTAGTGCCCTCCTTCTTAAAGACAACCTTGGAACTTCTGTAGCGGAATGAACGGCGAGAACAGTAGCAGCATCTTCATCGAACAACTTCTTTGGCTTCTTTAGGTTTAAAACCGAGCCTGTTTGAAGGAATTTAGTTACCAAGTTTTTTGCTCCGGCATTCGAACTGGCAACCTCCTGGTATTTTTGGTTGAATTTTCTGATAACAACTCGGTAGCACTCTTCCCCAGTTCCGTAACATTGAATTAGATAAATTCTTTGTTGTAAAATCAACATTATAGCATACAATTCAAATTAGCATAATTAATTTGCAGTTCAACAGAATTATCACATTTGACAATTTCTGTCAGTGGTGTTTTTCAATGAAATCCGCCTACTAAAGTTACTTCTAAAAATTAGGAAAAACATTCCAAGTCCAATTTTTCAAGAAAAATGATATTATCTCGAGAACCGTACGAGTAAAATAGAAAGTAATTCGTGTTTCGGGGGTTTTGAAAACAAGCAGGGCAAATTATCAAGAATGAAATTTTCTGAGAAATCAAAAATAAGAGAATTTTTCCTCTTTTAAAGTCGATCCGGGACATACTGTATATATATATATATATATATATATATATATATATATATATATATATATATATATATATTAGAAACATTATTTAGTTCGTCTTAGGCGACCTCTCATGATCATAGCTCAGCTATTGGAACGCGTTCCGTGTTTTTGAAATTTGTGTGGTACGAGGGTGTATTTTCTTTGTTACTTAAATACGAAAGTTGAAGTGTGTTCGTGTTGTCGTTCTAAAGTTATCGTGGATACTAACATACATCCATACACACAAGTATCATGGCCGATCCTGGCGAAACTTGGACATACGTTGTAAAATGAGTTAATAAGTCGATTTAGCGTTAGTGAAAAGAAAAGAAAAAGGGCGCGTCAAGGGTTACATTGATGCATAATATAAAATGACCATTTATTTATAAAGGAATTACGGGGAATGGACGTATCAGGGATGGGGAGGGAGAATTTTCTTTTAAATTAGATACAAAATTATAAGTCTAGTCTAAGTGACAAATGTGGTTCTAATCTATTACGCTTTGACATACGATTAGTGTGGGAATAATGGATAGAATTTTTTACTTATATGCTTTATCTTATCTGTTAATATCTTAAAAAATATAAACTTGGACAACTTCTTTTGCATAACTGCCGTTTCCAAAATATGTGCGTTTATGGAACACCATGTGCAAAATTTCGATTTTACAAGTAAGGTTGAGGTTACTTACGTACAATAAAATCTTAAGATGGAAGATATTTCAAGGAGAGTTTATTGTTTGTATCAAGATAAATGCAGTTTTAATCGATATTGCGCAATTAACTATTTAATTTAAGAGAAAAATACGTTGCAAACCATTAATGACCACCACCCATCGTATTTAAATACTTTAAATGTGTAGTTTTGTTATAACTACATGAAACCATTTTATAAAACTTCCTATTTTTGACTTTTTACGTTTAAAACAATACTTTTCAATGAACGAGATCTTATATTTTTTATGTTCAATTTCTGATGTTCTAATTCTAATCTTGCCAAAAATTTAAGAGCTAGGTATATTTTGAATTTATAAAAAAATGATGATAGACAACAAATTTAACCTCTTAAATTAATACCCATGGTATGGAACATGCTTGATATTAAAATAATAAACTTCCGTTTAAAAATTAATGAAAACAGTGCATTCGTGATTTGATACGCCGCGCCGGTTCCTTCAGATTATTTTATTTTGCTTGTTTTGCGCATGATATATGATCGGTTAACCTTGTAAAATTATAGAATAAGTTGACGAAGCTCGCTTTCAGTTTTGAGAAGTTGAAACTGTGCAATGCAAGGAATGCATATTGTACTTTCGGCAGTGTAAATTATCTAAATTTTAACATTGTAAAAGTCATGCACTTAAGGTTCTAACATTTACGTATGCACGAAATGTTACTAAACATAATATTGTACATTTTGCACATAAGTTTTGTAATACGTACAAACAAATACACAAGCTTTAAACTCTCTTAAAACAAGTTTCAATAACACTTTAGTGTTAAAACTTTCGTCACATAATTTATATTAAAACATTGCTCCAATCGAATTATACTTGAAAGAAATTAAAAGATAGAAAGACCATAGGACTGTTGCTTACTTCGTATACTTTTAATGAATCATCGGTAAATTCGAAGCCCAACTTTGTTTCTAATAATACAGTGATGCAAAATTTAATTAAGTTATGATGTAAAGTTGTGAAAAACTTTAATTTGAAATTGATAAAAGTATTTACCAATAGAAACTTGAATGTGGCACTTCCGGTTATACCGAAAGTAGACGTCAACTTTGTTATTTTAAATGGAACCTAATATTTTTTATTTTATTTTCGAATTCTACATGTAATTCTAGATAAAATTTGTGCACAATGTGCAATACCAAAAATGAAGTATTTTCGAGATATTTCGATTTTTTTTTAAATTTTGAAAAAATCCTAGTCCACATTGAATAACGATATCTCCATTAATAACGAAGCTAGTGACGTGAAATTGTAACCAATAAACAAGCGCTTGCCCGTTAGCTCCATATGTCCATCTCATTGATATTTGATACAGGGTGTTATAAACTTATCCGCCAACATGCACAATTTAAATCATTTATAAGTTGCTTACTTTAAATAGAACACCCTGTATTTTATTACATTTTCCGCTGTATTTTTTTAAGTCAATTCGTTTGGTATCAGTATTCCCTATACCTAAATCCAACCACTTTTGAGATATTATCTTAGTTAAAACATAACAACACTTAATTATTTCAACATTAGTAAACTGTAGGCCATGATTTCCATTATTTAAGGTGATAGTTATTATTTCTGAAAAGTAACCAATAGCCCGAAAAGGATTATTAATTGTGGATATCATTAAAAACGTTGATTAGGTATTTTCTTTTAATTTAATTACACACTTATAAACAAAAATAACTAAATGTAATATTAAACAAATAAAGTTTTATAATAAGTGTTCAAAATTAACACCATCTACTTCTAAACATTTATGAATCCTTTTCATTAAGTTATGTCTTGTAATTCTGGAAATATGGTCGGGTGTTAGAGAATTAGAAGCAAGTAAGACTCTCTGCATCATGTCTTCCTTTGTCGTAACAGGTTTGGAAAATACCTGATTTTTAATGTAACCCCAAATACCAAAATCTAGAGGAGCCAAATCAGGAGAGCGAGTTGGTCAACGAATCCATCTATCATCAAACATGTCGTAATGATGCTGACCAACAGGCCCAAAGTTATGAGGAGGTGCTCCATCTTGCTGATACCAAGCTGAAGCCGCCTCTCCATTTCTTAAAGTATGTCGTATGGCTTCTTCTAAAATGTGGCAATATCTTGTACCATTTAAATTTTCATCATAAAATTTTAATGCTAAAGTTTTATCGTCTTTTATTACACAAAAAGCATTAAAACTCCGACTATCTTGGAAATAACGTTCTCTACTAACATGTGGATTTTCATTAGACCAAAAATGGGAATTATGTCGATTAAATAATCCATTTTTGCTAAACTTTGCTTCACCACACCATATAACTTTTTTTATGAAGTTTTCATCCTCTTGGGTCTTCATTAAAAACCGTTCACAGAATTCTACCCTTCGAGGAAGATCACCTAATTGTAAGTGTTGCACCAAATGATACCAAAATGGTTTTCATTTGTGTTTTTTTAAAATGCGATGAATTGTTCTCGTCGACAAAGTAAGATCTCTCTCACAATCTCTAATGAAGGAATTTGGAGAGGCCGTAAAATAACCCAAAACATTAATTTCGTTTATGTCACTGTCCACTAGTGGTTTATTTTTATTAATTTTTGTCTTAAATTGACCAAACTGACGGCAGTTTTTAAGCAATCTTCTTATAATATCACCAGTTGCATTTGGTCGATTTGGATATCTTTCTGCAAAAACACGGCAAGTCCGTTCAACAAGTCTATTACACTTGCCGTAAATAATAATAAGATTTAAAAAATCGTCATTAGTAAATCCTACATTTGCCATTATTTACTATGAAATACAAACTGGTAAAGAAAACTATCAAAACAACATAAACAATTAACGTTCTAAATATCAAATCTTTGACAGACATGGCCTACCCTTTACTAATGTTGAAATAATTGTGTTGTTATGTTTTAACTAAGATAATGAAATATCTCAAAAGTGGTTGGATTTAGGTATAGCGAATACCGATACCAAACGAATTGGCTTAAAAAAATACAGCGGAAAATGCTACGACAAAGGGAGATATGATGCAGAGAGTCTTACTTGCTTTTAATTCTCTAACACCCTACCATATTTCCAGAATTACAAGACATAACTTAATGAAAAGCATTCATGAATGTCTAGAAGTAGATGGTGCTAATTTTGAACTCTTATTATAAAACTTTATTTTTTAATATTACATTTAGTTATCTTTGTTTGTACGTTATCTAATTAAATAAATACAAAATACCTAGTCAACACTTTTAATGATATCCACAATTAATAATCCTTTCAGGCTATTGGTTACTCTTCAGAATTAATAACTTATGAAAAAATAACAAGATATCACCTTAAATAATGGAAATCATGGCCTACCCTTTACTAATGTTATATATTATATAATGAAATATCTCAAAAGTGGTTGGATTTAGGTATAGGGAATACTGATACCAAACGAATTGGCTTAAAAAAATACAGCGGAAAATGTAATAAAATACAGGGAGTTCTATTTAAAGTAAGCAACTTATAAATGATTTAAATCGGGCATGTTGGCGGCCAAGTTTAAAACACCCTGTATGAAATATCAATGAGATGGATATATGGAGTTAAAGGGCAAGTGCTTGTTGTTTATTGGTACAATTTCACGTCACTAGCTACGTTATTAATGGAGATATCCTTATTCAACGTAGACTAGGATTTTTTCCAAATTTAAAAAGAAATAGAAATATCTCGAAAATACTTCATTTTTGGTATTGCACATTGTGCACAAATTTTATCTAGAATTACATGTAGAATTCGAAAATAAAATAAAAAATATTAGGTTCTATTTAAAATAACAAAGTTGACGTCTACTTCCGGTATAACCGGAAGTGCCACATTCAGGACAATATTATATTTGAACTCAGCGTCATCCAAAACCTACAGCATCGTACTTTCAGATTTTTAACTCAACTGTATCCGCCATTACTTTTAATAAAGCTCTTCGCGCCACATCCTGTATGTGTTAAATTATATTTATATTTATATTTATATTATATTTAATTATTTAATTCGTAAAGCATTTACCTTAAGGTCTAGGAAAAAATGTGTTTTCGCTTAAAGGTATTAATAATATTACACCTGCTAGACATAACCATAAAGAAAAACTAGTACTTGACGTTGGTAATGCTTTTCTTCCTTTTATGACTAATGTTACAGATAGAATTCGAAAAATCCTAACTGGTCATGGTATAAGGACTGTTTTTAAACCTACATTAAAGAACATTTAAAGTCACCCTGGTCACCCAAAATGTGTCAAACCCATTGTAATCCTCCCGAGTGTACAAGTTATCTTGTTCTTGTGGAAAAGCATACACGTAGCTTTGCCACTAGACGTAAGTAGTGATTAAGGGCCGGTTCTGGATCAGTTCAAGGTCACTCGCCCTCTGGTGGTGAGAAATGTAAGCTTTTGGATTTCTTCAAGGTCAAACTTTTGGCGGAAAATTTAAGTTTTAGGAGCTCGCTAAAAATTGCAATGTCACCATCCTCATTTTTGGTGGGAAATTTGTCAAGGTCAGAAGCTAAAAATATAAATTGCAATGTCATCATATTACAATTCTTAGAAGTCTAAAAATAGTGTGGTCAAAGGTTATTGACCTACGGTGGTGTCATATTTCTTAGAAATATAAGAAGATGAAAAGTTATAAAATAGAAAATCTAAGAATAGAATTTTCAGGGTAAAACTTTTTCGCGGGAAATATAAGTTTTTGGAGCTGGTCAAGGTCAAAGCTAAAAATAGAAATTGCAATGTCATCATCATATTACAATTCTTAGAAGTCGAAGCAGAAGATAAAAATAGAAATTCCAATGTAATCATCATCATATTACAATTCTTAGAAGTCTAAAAATTGAGTGGTCAAGGTCAAAGGTTATTGACCTGGAGGGGTATCGTATGACATTTCTTAGAAGTATAAAAATAGAATCAATTCATGGAAACAAGAAGAATGCGTTGTCTATGCTAAAAAGTCAAATGGTGCTTATACTGACTAAATTGGGTCAGGGTGAAATAATTTACTAAACTAAAAGTAGGTGTGTATTTAACAAGTTTAAACATCTTGTCATAGGTACTTAAGTCAAGGACAAAATTTTGTGATACGAACCACAGCGAGGTGTGAATAGAAATTGCAATGTCATCATATTACAGTTCTTAGAAATCTAAAAATAGAGTGGTCAAGGTCAAAGGTTATTGACCTGTAGGGGTACCGTATGACATTTCTTAGGGGTTCTAAATTAAAAGTAGGACAAGGTGGGTATTTAACAAGTTTAAACATGTAAGAGGTACTCAAATCAAGGACACATTTAGATCAAAATTTAAAGTTAAAAATATAAATTGCTAGGCCATCATACTACAATTCTTAGAAATCTAAATATAGGTTTTCAAGGTCGAAGAGTAATTAATGACCTGCAGGTGTATCATATTACATTTCTTAAGAATATGGAAATAGAATCAGTTCATGGAAACAAAAAGAACGAAAAATTGTTGTCTATGCTAAAAGTAGACCAAGGTCATACTACAACCCCACCATGTGTAAATTACAGATGAGTCATTTCCTCAACAGTGTTTTGTCCTAGTACAATTGCGAGCAAGTAAAGTCGTTATAATGCAAGCAGCAATATCATTCCTGGAGCGATATACAGGAATGGAGAGCATCTCCTGATGGTAGCAGTTATTGATCATCAGATGCAGATTAGCTTACTGATGCAATTCTCAAAGCACACTCTCCCCTCTACCATAAAGAATCGTGATGCAGTAATATATAGAAGGACAGTTCCGGTGTCAACTCAAAAGTCAAAAGCGTTCTCGAATCAGTAAAGATGGATCTACCTGCATTGAACAGTAGCACTTTCTGTAAATCCTTCACGAACCTAAAAAACTTGGAGGTGGGTGTAAAATATAAAGTGATTGATATGAATACTATCGACACAAAGTATGGTAAACATATTATCATTGAAACTCAGAACTTTAAGTGCATACTTCCCTTACGATTTTATGAATACTTCAAAAAAGAAGATCGCATTGAAAAGTTTAAGCAATATCTGGTTGAGAATGACGTATACATTACCAGCGCCGGAACTGTAGGAAAGACGACTAATTTAACATTTCTGTAAAAAAAAAATAATAATAACATATATCTGTGTATAATTGTTTGGAAATAAATTATATATTTTTTGTTGCAAAAAAGTCTTCTATTTTTTGATTAAATGAAGAGTAGGTACATCATAATGAAGAGAGTTGCTATTGATGAGACTAAAAAAATGTAGCGTATAATATGGTGTCTGCAGGTACATCGGCTAAGCCCTTCAAGGTTAAAATTTATTGGTATCATATTACAATTCATACAAACCAATCTTCAAGGTTAAATTTTATTGACAAGGTATTGAGAAGGTATCATATTACAGTTCTTATGTTAGACTCTTCAAGGTTCTTAGGAATAGAAAAATAAGCATTCTTAACCAATGACACATGTAACTGGCTTTGTGAGTATTGTAAAAATTATAATAACATATGTCTATGTATAATTGTTTGGAAATAAATTATATATTTTTGTTGCAAAAAAAGTCTTCTATTTTTTGATTAAATGAAGAGTAGGTACATCATAATGAAGAGAGTTGCTTGGGTAAAGGACTACCGAGTTATGATTTATTAATGTAAGCAATTGACAACGTTTACGTACATATAATTGCGCCATTGGCAAGATACAATTTTTTTCACGCACAACTTCCGTATTTTCAAAGAAATCCTCTGCGTCAAGAGACACCATCGTTCCTCGAGATTAGTGTGATTAGAGAAATTACACCCCAAGTGGAAGAAGAAGAAGAACATGTAGCGACTACGACCGATTCTGTTGTACTCAATACTTCTGCATCGAGAGAATTTCTGGAACAATATGATCCATTACCACGGATATACATAGAGCGCATGCTGAGCGATGCATCTAATGCAATTGATACCACTTATGAAGTCCTTTAGGACATTTCAAGCGATAAGTGGGCAATTGGCAACACACCTGTAAATATAGACGGAAAGGATTTGGTTATTAAGGGAGTTCGGTATAATGGTACGAGCGGTCTCTATAATCTAATAATAATGAATGAACCAGATAAACGTCTAATAACTAGCGAAAACGAGGCGAACTATACACAAATCTTAATTGCAACTAATGCAGCTCGTCGTGATAACAACCCGGATGAACAATTGAAAGGTACACGTGCCAATAAATATACAGGGATAATTAAACCCTTACTGGAGAAGGTGGAGGTGTAGGATGAAAAGGGGGGCGAAGTTACAATATTCAAAGAAATTGGGCGACCGTTTGTATACAAATACTGGAACAACGTGCATGAATTGATTCAAGATTTGAAGGTCCTATGGGCTGAAAAAATGGCCGGTAATACTGAGCTCGTCAATGATATCATATCAGTCGTGGAAGAACTATACGAAGATGGATATATTGAGAAACCCTCCGAAATTTTTTTTAGTCAACTATAGTTCGCGCAACGATGGACAAGTTTGGACGTTCTCGTGTTCACGCTCAATTCCATAAACTGCTAAAAACACAATTCTCCATTACGGACGATAAGTTTAATGTCAAAAATAAGCGTTTAAGTATTGTAGTCGATCCTATCGAACGTCAAGACGCGCTAACCTTACAGAACTATCAACTGACGAGGTTCCATTTAAATGGGAACCGCTTAAAACAGGTAGCCGATCCTCAAGAAGACACCGATGTCATAAATAAAGGCTACCTCGAGTTTTGTCTTCAGTCAGTGAAGTTGCTTATAGATGGTGTTCGTAATTATGTTTAGGTAGTACAAGCAGATTTAAATGCAACTAAAGAAACATTAAGTAAATTGATAAAGGATGGAACAAGTGGTAAACGAGTTGCATAAACCGGTACGCAAAAATTTCCCTCGTAGACGCACTACTATTAAAGGATTCGATGATCTGTGGCAAGCCGATTTAGCTGAATTTGTACCTTACGCCAAACAGAATAAGGGCTACAGATACCTACTGGTAGTTATCGACTGTTTTTCTAAATACCTGTGGACGAGAGGTTTTAAGACGAAGACGGGTGCAGACGTTACAAATACAAACCATTTTTAAAGAACGGACTCCTAAGGATCTGTAAACAGATGCTGGGAAAGAGTTCTGCAATAAGCAGTTCACTAATCTGATGATAAAACATAACATTAATCACTATTCCACCTACAACACGAAAAAAGCTAGCATAGCAGAAAGAGTGATTAGGACCATCAAGAATACCCTGTATAAAAAATTTGGGCTGCGTGGAAAATACGTATGGATTGGTGCACTTCTCGAAGAAGTGACGACAGAGTACAATAATCGTAAACATCGAACAATCGGAATGAAACCTAGCGAAGTAAATGCTAACACAACGCTTAATGTATATTCGAATCTGAAAATCTTTAATAAAAACGATCAATTCATGGTGGGTAACATAGTCCGCATTAGTAAATTTAAAAGCATATTTGATAAAGGTTATATACCAAATTGGTCTAGTGAACTTTGCAAGATTGTTAAAGTACGTATAACGAATCCGGTCACGTACTTGCTACAAGACATGAAAGGGACACCTATACTAGGAGGATTTTATGGACAGGAACTGCAAAAGGTTAAATATCCAGATGTGTATTTGGTGGAAAAGGTCATTCGACGTAAAAAGAATAAAGTGTACGTAAAATGGTTGGGATTAAACGAATATTCATGAATCGAGGATGATAATGTAGTTTTATAAGCATATTATTGTAAGGCAATAAACTCATTTGTAATTCAATAATGCTGGTAAGAACAACAAGCACTTTGGAACACTTAAATTACTGTAGAAAGCATCACTATTGGTTTAATAACGGATATAAATGTCCTGCTTGTATAGGTACCGACTAATATGAATATAAATTATTGTAATATAGTGTAATTAAGGAACTAACGTAGAATGTAATTTCTGTAAGAATAATAATAATAAAAGACCAATTGTAATTTGTATTATTTATTAATAAAAAACATACTGGTACATGCATACGTTTTTTTATGTACATAATATTTTTAATACCTAATTATCTTAAGTATTAGGCCTAAAGTGTTTATGTAGTCCTCAAACTTAACTGATGGACACTTCCCCGAGTCAGGTCCGCTTGTCCAACCTAACCGTTCGCCTTGAAATCTCCGACATTTTTCAACGTTTTCTAGAATCCAGTTATATATTGTAAAATGTTCATAATTTTCCGACGGTTCAAAAGTGTATTTCAAGTTTTGTTCATTAATTACATCGATATATAGCTTAAGTGATTTGCAATTAGCATAATAAGCAGCAGTTGAAATAAATTCGTTGCTGTAGTAAATTTTTTTTTGATAATGAGAACTTAAACTGCTTTCAGTCTGCTGCGTTGAGCTTTTCTATGGGAAACAGTTACCGCTTCTGGGAAACAGCTACCTGTTTTTGAGAAACGGGTACCGGTTTTAGGTCTGTTTTTGAGCTGTCTTCGGAAAACAGGTAGCTGTTTTGAGCTGTTTCTGCCTGTTGCTGGAAAAACAGGTATCTGTTTTTGAGCTGACTGCATCAAAGTTTATGCCATTCACATTTTCGGTGATTACAATGTTCTACCGAACAATTTACAAATTGTTGTTGTTGGCTTCAACCAACTCACTGCATAAACGTTGCAAATTTTCGCTATACTAAAATTGAATTTATCTTAATTAATTAATAAGATAAGGATATTTCGATTAAACTACATAAATCGAAACTTTTTATTAATATAGGTACTGCATATACGCCATAGAAAAAAGAACACTTATAAATATGTCAAAAAAATTAAGTGTCCTTAACAATGTTTCGTTTAATAGTATCAAATAAAACCATATCAAATTAATTTCTTGTAAATTCAACAACTGGCGATATCACTAAACATAACCAACGGTCAATTTTACGTTTCATGTCTGAGAGTTACTATTACTTTACTTCCATGTATTTATGCAATACAAATGACACAATTGCATTCATACATTTGCAAATCCCGTTTCAATTTACAAATATGTTAAAGTTTTGTTATACTATTTTGATGCTCAATTAATTTGGTAAATATTAAAAATGTACGTTTTATATCGTGATAGTATTATTTCACAGTAAAAGAATGCCTTAAAGTTTTTCCACATTTTTTTAGTTTTTAGAAAATTTGGAACTGCTGTCCTTTGCGCTGTTATTTGTTTAGTCTATATACAAAAATTCAGAATTTTTGACTTAACCATTAAACTGCTATGTAACCTTATAATTATCACATAAAAAAAACTATTACAAAGAAAAGGTGAGTAACATTATCTAGTGTATGAAATGTAGTAAATAACAATTATGTGTTTAAAAATAAATATACTCTTTTTATCATAGCAGTTTAATCGTTAGGCTAAAAATTCCGAATTTTTGTATATAGACTAAACAAATAACAGCGCAAAAGATAGCAGTTCCAAATTTTCTCAAAACTAAAAAAAATGTGAAAAAAATTGTATCTTGTCAATGGCGCACTCTTTTTACCATACCATTTTAATCATTAAGTCAAAAATTGTGAATTTTTGTATATAGACTAAACAAATAACAGCGCAAAGGATAGCAGTTAAATAAATTCGGAATTTTAAAATCTACTAATGACACAATTGCATTCATACATTTACAAATCCCGTTTCAAAGTTGTAATGTAAATTGATGACTGAGATAAAAATAGAATGATCACATTTACACCTGCATAAAATGCTTCCAAAGCAAAATAACTGCGTTCATTATCCTACAATTATTAATGCAGTAATACCCACGCTCCATCAAAAATTAAAAAACAAGTCATGTTTTAAGTGCTGTTTGTTGTTTCAAAATTGAATTGGGTAATTTAAAGATCATTTAGATCCATTAAATGGATAAATTGCATGCATATTTTTTCTGAGTTTACGTAAGTACAAAAGGTGTTTTAAGTGCTTTTTGTTGTTTCAAAATGGAATTGGCTAATTTAAGTGTCATTTTTACAAATTTTGATAAATTTATACATGAAATGATAAATTGCAACTTATAAAACACAACTACCTTGGAAAAAAATTTTTTCCGATAATTAGGTGCAAATTTTATATTTTCAGGAGCGCATCTTTCTAGGACTGTACTAATTTAAAACTGCTATCTTTTGCGCTGTTATTTGTTTAGTCTATATGCAAAAATTCAGAATTTTTGGGTGAAGGACTGCCAAGTCATGATTTATTAAGCAATTATCAAAGTTTACATAAGCGACAATTCTATTATCAAGTATAATTTTTTTTCAAATTTTTTTTTTTGGTTTGAGAGAATTTGGAACTGCTATCTTTTGCGCTGTTATTTGTTTAGTCCATATACAAAAATTCAGAATTTTTGGGTAAAGGTCTATCAAGTTATGATTTATTAATGTAAGCAATTAACAACGTTTACTTATTGTCATTGACAAGGCACATTTTTTTCACATTTTTTTTAGTTTTGAGAAAATTTGGAACAGCTATCTTTTGCGCTGTTATTTGTTTAGTCTATATACAAAAATTCAGAATTTTTGACTTAACGATTAAACTGCTATGATAAAAAGAGTATAATTATTTTAAAACATACACACACATATAATTTTGTTTACTACAGCATTTCGCACAGTAGCTAAGATAATGTTATTCACCTTTTCTTTGTAATACTTTTATGTGATAATTATAAGATTACAATGTCATTTCTTCCTACATAATTTGTATAATTTAATAAATCATGATAAGAAACTCATTTGATATGAAAATTCAATTTAACTTCTTTTTAAGGATTTTTCGTTTATAATTCACTTTTTCTTCTTAGATGCCTACAAACACTTTATTTTTTTATTCAAATGAATACTGTTAAAGTGCCTTTTCTTTATGCAATATAACATGCACTACTGTAATTAATTATTTACTTTTTAAAGTGTCTTTCATTCAAATTATAACGCACCCTTATTTAATACTTTTCATGCACGGTATAAGTATCCACACTCTCCCTCAACGACCCCAATAATTTTTTCTTGTTTCTACGAATTACAGCTATCTGTATTTGGGAAAAATTATTCAGTTCTTTTTTGAAATACTCATAAAAGCGTTGATATATATATATATATATATATATATATATATATATATATATAAAGCGAGAGAGAGAGAGAGATGTCAGTTAATAAATCTTAAAAATCTTAAAAAATTAAATTAAAATTTCATTACAATTTTTTCATATAAATGATATACATGAGCCAAAGCGCAGTGACAAGTATTTTGTGTATGAAAAAAACAGCATGGATGAAGTTTGGGTAAAGTAGGTTGTTCTTGAAACACCGTAATGCGTTGTTTTAAAAATTTTTGAATAAAATCAGCTTTCTCTCGTCCTTTAACGTACACCTCATCTGTTGTTGATATAAAATCACTAAGTATACGAGGGAATAGACGTGGAGAAGTATATCCATATTCCCACTTGATAAAGTGGTAGTTGTGAATTAACCAATTAGCTTGTTTTTGAAATTCACTATCCAAGGTGTGCCATGGAAATGGAGGCTTGAATACATAATAAGCAATTTGCTCTCTATTATATATCGCTAGTTCCTTAGGTGTAAATATATTTCATGCTGTTTTGAATCCTTGCACATCAATTATAACAATCATTACTTTTCTATATTTATCTGGTTGTCTTCGTTAGCGCGTTGTATATGCGCTAATGCAATCGTGCAGTATTTCTACATGCTACATTTAAACAAATAGAACTGATTTTCTGGTTAGGCACACTATTACAATAGTAAATACGTAAGCGATTTTAATGTGCAAAAACAGTGCTTTAACATATATACTTTTTAGAAAAACATGATGTCGAAGCGAATGATATGTGATTATAAAATTTAAACTTATATAGAAGGGTAGACTCCACGAGGATACCCCAGCAATACCGAGCATGCATAAAGTCTGACAATACTCACAAAGCCAGTTACATGTGTCATTGGTTAAGAATGCTTATTTTGTTATTCCTAAGAACCTTGAAGAGTCTAACATAAGAACTGTAATATGAAACCTTCTCAATACCTTGTCAATAAAATTTAACCTTGAAGATTGGTTTGTATGAATTGTAATATGATACCAATAAATTTTAACCTTGAAGAGCTTAGCCAATACACCATATTATACGCTACATTTTTTAGTCTCATCAATAGCAACTCTCTTCATCATGATGTACCTACCCTTCATTTAATCAAAAAATAGAAGACTTTTTTATAAATTAATAATAATATATAATTTATTTCCAAACAATTATACAGAGATATATGTTATTATTATTTTTTTCAGAAATGTTACATTAGTCGTTTTTCCTACAGTTCCGGCGCTGGTAATGTATATGTCATTCTCAACCAGATATTGCTTAAACTTTTCAATGCGGTCTTCTTTTTTGAAGTATTCATAAAATCGTAAGGGAAGTATGCACTTAAAGTTCTGGGTTTCAATGATAATATGTTTACCATACTTTGTGTCGATAGTATTCATATCAATCACTTTATATATTGCTCCCACCTCCAAGTCTTTTAGGTTCGTGAAGGATTTACAGAAAGTGCTACTGTTCAATGCAGGTAGATCCATCTTTACTGATTCGAGAGCGCTTTTGAATTTTGAGTTGACACCGGAACTGTCCTTCTATATATTACTGCATCACGATTCTTTATGGTAGAGGGGAGAGTGTGCTTTGCGAATTGCATCAGTAAGCTAATCTGCATCTGATGATCAATAACTGCTACCATCAGGAGATGCTGTCCATTCCTGTATATCGCTCCAGGAATGATATTGCTGCTTGCATTATAACGACTTTACTTGCTCGCAATTGTACTAGGACAAAACACTGTTGAGGAAATGACTCATCTGTAATTTACACATGGTGGGGTTGTAGTATGACCTTGGTCTACTTTTAGCATAGACAACAACTTTTCGTTCTTTTTGTTTCCATGAACTGATTCTATTTCCATATTCTTAAGAAATGTAATATGATACACCTGCAGGTCATTAATTACTCTTCGACCTTGAAAACCCTATATTTAGATTTCTAAAAATTGTAGTATGATGGCCTAGCAATTTATATTTTTAGCTTTAAATTTTGATCTAAATGTGTCCTTGATTTGAGTACCTCTTACAGGTTTAAACTTGTTAAATACACACCTACTTTTAGTTTAGTAAATTATTTCACCTTGGCCCAATTTAGTCAGTATAAGCACCATTTGACTTTTTAGCATAGACAACGCATTCTTCTTGTTTCCATTCTATTTTTATACTTCTAAGAAAGGTCATACGATACCCCTACAGGTCAATAACCTTTGACCTTGACCACTCTATTTTTAGACTTCTAAGAATTGTAATATGATGATGATTACATTGGAATTTCTATTTTTGGCTTCTGCTTCGACTTCTAAGAATTGTAATATGATGATGACATTGCAATTTCTATTTTTAGCTTTGAGCTTGACCAGCTCCAAAAATTTATATTTCCCGCCAAAAAGTTTTACCCTGAAAATTCTATTCTTAGATTTTCTATTTTATAGCTTTTCACCTTTTTATATTTCTAAGAAATATGACACCACGGTAGGTCAATAACCTTTGACCACACTATTTTTAGACTTCTAAGAATTGTAATATGATGACATTGCAATTTCTATTTTTAGCTTCTGACCTTGACAAATTTCCCGCCAAAAATGAGGATGGTGACATTGCAATTTTTAGCGAGCTCCCAAAATTTAAATTTCCCGCCAAAAGTTTGACCTTGAAGAAATCCAAAAGCTTACATTTCTCACCACCAGCGGGCGAGTGACCTTGAACTGGTCCAGAACCGGCCCTTAATCACTACTGACGTAAAGAACGTATGAGATTTTGTAGAGTGTCAACCAGAGGAATTCGAGGTAGCTGAGCATGCTTTAAATAATTTAAATCATGAATTTTTTTCTGAAATTAAGAAAACTTGTTAAGACAAATTCATTATTGTTTGTTTGCAACGTGAAGCTATCCAGATACATAAACATCCAAATAACTTCAGAAGGTAAGAAGAAAATCTCCTAGGTTTTGCCATTTTATATTTTAAAAAAAAGTACAATGTTACGTCTTAATTTTGGCTTTTAAAATATCTAGGCATTTTTCTGTTTTTTCCTAGACGTTGATGTAAATGCTTTCCATTTAAATATGTTAAGTTACCACAGTACTATAATAATTTCACATACATACTTGAAATGAAATATAACCATAATTGTACACATTGTGCTTTCACTAAACAAAAACAACTACAATTATTAACCAAGTACTATTCCTTTTTTATCTCTGACATGATCTGTAATAGTTATGTCAGATTTCTATTTTTGGATGCTTTAGCAATTTCAAATTAAAGGTTTCCACAACGTCACACTTACATCGCAACATGATTAAATTTTGCTATATTTGTCCCTTTATTAAAGATTTGTCTTTGACAAAATTCGTCCATTAGAGTGAGTTCTAATTTGTCATCTTCAATGAAGGTTAATAACATTTAATTTATTAAGCTATTCTTTGCTAAAATACAATTAGACTTCATAGTTTGCTTTATACGTTTATCAAACTGTTATGTTAATTGCAGACTTACACATACATACACATATACATTGTTTTCTTGTGTAATTAATTTAATTAAATTTAATAAAATCCGTTAATACTTTTTAATTATTAATACTGTACTTTTAATTATATAAACTGTACTTATAGTTTTGTATCTTGGATGACATTCTGTTTGTAAATATTCGTATACATTATTTTTTGACGTCCTGGATATTTATAATCATTTAAATAAATTATGAGATTTACGATGAAAGTCAATGTTATATACGTTATACATGATTTTATGTTTACTCCGAGACTAGATCCCAAACATACCTTTTGACTTAAATAATTGCTAGTGTATGGTGTGATCCTGTAGATACCTATGCATAACATTTTTGGACCTCAACTCAAAGACACCTTAATACAAGAATAGATATATTAATTTTTGAAATATCTGTTAATACGATATTGTTTCCTGTTGCAATTACGTTACGTTACATAAAAGAATTAATCATTCTTAATGATATACGTATAGGTATAGCGGTACGATTGAAGACATGACCTGAACACACATATATATATATATATATATATATATATATATATATATATAATATATATATATATATATATATATATATATATATATATATATATATATATAATATATATATTTATTTATTTATTGTAAAACCCTTAAAGTTCTATAAGTATACTTCTACACCCATTGCTACAAATTTTAGCTACTTAACAGTTCGGATAATAACTAGAAGAATTTGTGCCTTATGCTCAGTCCTACATTAAAGTGGGTTAGGTTCATAAAATTATCGATTTGCCTTATCAACCAAAAATATTTACATGTACGTAGATATGTTCGCTTTAAAATCGGGGTTGCTTCTTTCTGAAACTAATTGTTAAATACACGGACGCCAATTTGTTTTTCAATATGGTATAAACAAGTAAACCATTATACAATAAAGTTAAAAGAAATTTTCTATAATAACAAAAATTTTATTACACAACCTACATTTAATTATAAACGGAAATACCTTAATGCTAATGTTAGCAACGTTATAACCTAATGAATAATTAATAGTATGAGTAATTAATGGAATGGAATACCTTGTTCTTGGTCACACTGTAGATAATGAAATGGCTGCATGGTGGGCCAGCGTTTTCGAAAGTAGAAGTAAAAGTAAAAGTAAAGGTGAAGGTGTAGGCGAAAGCGAAAGCGATATCGAAAGCGAAAGCGAAAGCGAAAGCGAAAGCGAAAGCGAAAGCGAAAGCGAAAGCGAAAGCGAAAGCGAAAGCGAAAGCGAAAGCGAAAGCGAAAGCGAAAGCGAAAGCGAAAGCGAAAGCGAAAGCGAAAGCGAAAGCGAAAGCGAAAGCGAAAGCGAAAGCAAAAGCAAAGTAAAGTAAAAGTGCTTGAAATGCAAACGTCTCAAACATTGTGAAATAACTTCAAATAAACTCACCGTAGAATTTACAGCACTTTTAATAAAAATATTTAACATAGCAAAAATGGATGCCCTACTACCTTTCAGTATCCCACAAAAACGACGTTCCCCAAAGGTGTGTGCGCATGTATATGTCTGAAACTGAATGTGCGAACGATACGCGTGGAAGGCTTCACTTTAAATAAGTAAATTATGCTTTATGCAGCTACGACATGCAGTACACATGGCATGAAATGCACGTTACTTGCCTACAGAGTGGTGAATTATTAACAACACGTTCGAAGTTTGTTACACTACACAGACACACACACACACACACACACACACACACACACACACACACACACACATATATATATATATATATATATATATATATATATATATATATATATATATATAAATATATCTTTACCCACTTGAAACTACTTTGTTTTCCAACTTTCCTTGTTACGGCACTAACACGAACTTTAAAGTAAGTAAAATAAAGAATTGATTGTTATTTAATAATTTCAATACCATTTATACCTACTTTCCGGAATGACTTTTTGTATATACAGGGTGTAGGTATTTAAACAATGGTAAATTTTACATTAAAAATACAATAGCAAAAAGAAAATTAAAAATTACTATTGACAAAGGTATCTCCTATTACTCGCATGATAAAATACTGCAGGCCATCTGTAATTGTTCACTTAATCCTTTTAAAGTAGTAAACCTGCATGGCTGTAATTCGCTAAACAATATAAGATAACCATGAAAAACTCAATTCTTCAAAATAGGAAGTATTACCAAATTTCCCTTTGTAATATCCTATTTTTAATGTAAAATTTTCCATTGTTTAAATAGGTACCTATAGTATATTAAAAAAATCACAAATTTGCACAAAAAGACACCTTAAACATTAAATAAGCGAAAACGGCGAAATGCCGTTCGCCTAGACTTTCTCATGCACGGAATTAGTTGAGCTTGTTAAAGCTGTTTGTTAATTAATTGATTTCAAAGGGTTCGTTGCTTTAAAGATAGTATACATACCGACGTTGCATTATTATTGACATAAACACATTGCTTAAGCATTGCTTAAAAATACGCAGCAACGACATAATCTACATCCGTAGCCATACAGTTTTTAAATATGCAATTAAACTAACAAACAGTTAATGAATATTGAAAAAATGAGTGAATAACAACCCCTCAAGGTTAAAAGTTAGTTTCCATTTTTCCCTTTATTATAACGTTATTTAATATTTAAGGAGAATGCGCATTACATTGGTGCCAAACTAGTCGGCGTCGAATTAGCTGGCACCGAGATGTCCTGACGTTGAAATGGCCGGCGGCGAATCGTCGGTGCCGAATTATACCAGACCGAGTTGTAAAGCCCTGTACCTGTCTTAGAAGTTAGCATTAGGCCCTATACAAATTCAAACTTCCCGCCAACGTACCATGACACTGGGCGAAGGCCCACGAACAAGTTCCTATACCAAAAGGTCTTTTATCGAGAAAATGGCAGACAAAATGGCCGATTATACGTATAACAAGTCAGGTAAAATGTTGGGAGTAGCTTAGTCTTACCCCCTCCCTTAATGAAGCTATAAGGGTCTAATCTAGACTTAACCACTCCTTAACTCAGCCAAAATGGTCTCTAGACTACGCCCTGGGGCATCCAACACCACTAAATAGAAGGTTATACTGCCAAAAAGGCTCTTAATATGGCCAAAAGGACCTTAAGTAGGGACTAAACCGCGTCCAGGGGTTGAAAAAGACCCCTGAAAAGAAGCCGACCCCTACTTTCAGACCCCCACTCTGTCTCCATTCCGACACCCACCACAAATGGGCGTGGCTTACCCCCACTCCATTTTGTCCTGTGCGGGCCTCATTCTACTGAGGTTCATACATAGTGTTATTTTATTCCGACTATAGTGGACTTCAACATAATTCATCGCTTATTGACAACATATTTAAGGTCGTATGAAATACATTACTAGCAAATAAAAATTTGAAGAGAACTCAAACATACAAATACCATTGTTGCCAACCTATATTCAAAATTATGAAACATGACATACACGATGACAAATTGAGTTTAGGTTTACGTTTTCTAAACTTGGACTCGAGCGATAAAAACTCATCTTGTGAAACTAGATTCTTAATATACTATTACCTATACAGTCGTTAAAGAGTTGCCTTAGTAACTTATTTCAGGGTATACAATCGTATTTAAACCGCAAGCGCAAAATAAAATATCTAAGGTTATGAAAGATAACACCGATAACTACTCCTTGTTCGTAATCTTGTCTGCACTAATGCATTGATTAAGAAATGACTAAGGTAACTGTGTGCATTTCAAAGGCAAAGTAACACTTGCTGACTCATGGTATTAGACTACCATTACGTGTAGCTTTGACTACACTTAAAAATAAAAAAATTTAGTTGATATAGTATAAAATACATGCAAATATATGAGTGCATGAAAATGTTACGTGTTATCGTGTTTTAGTTTCTTACCTACTTGCATTGATAATTTTCGTACTATATAATCTCTAAAAACTATAACAGATATCTGAAAGGTAGGTGAAATGATTTCATTAAGCAAGTTTGTAACGAATCTTTTACGTTCTTCGTTCATTTGGTCGTAAAATATAAGAAAAAAGAGTTTTTAATTATTAATGATTTATAAGTTGTGGTAGGCAACTTCATTTGAATTTTGGTGTAACTTAAGTGCATATTTTCTTAGGGGTTTATTTTCCATATCTTTGACTTCATTTTTTGCGCACGTTTTTTTGCGCACCGCTATATCATTTGATATCCTAAGTGTACTTTTCTTAATTTTCTTGATGTATTCTGTGAATAGAGGAAGCCATTTGTGGGTTAAATTTTGTAAAAAGTGCCATTGATTTAATGGTAAGGTACATTTAGTTCATATTATATTAAAATTTAAAACATTTGCTCTTTGCAGGCACTTTTACTTTTACACTTTTAGAACTTTTACATTTTTACCACTTTTGGTATTTTCGGTGCTTATGATTGCAATTTTGCACTTAATTCAGATCTATATTTAGATCCCATTTTTTATTTGAACTTTCGAGAGAATGCAATAGACCTTGGATTGTTCAAGTTCCATGAAGATAAATTTATAAGAAGTAAAATTCACCTTTGGTATGGTTTACAACGTACAGAATTGTTATTACGAGATATTGCGCAATATTGGTGCAAAGATTACATCACCTTTGGTTTACATTTCTGTATTTGTCTAGATACCAGATTTTATTAAAAAGTTGTGTACAAAAAATTTTCGAACAGGTATTTATATTCAAATAACTTAGTAATTTAAGGCTATTACAACTAGTTTTTAAGATATATTTTATATAATTCTAAATTTAAGTATTTCATAAACATAGTTTGTATATTTTTTTATTTTGACATTGTGGTGAATTTTTTATTGTATTCTCGGTTTAGTTATTCCGAGCATAATCAAAAAATAACTTTACGTCCGAGATAATTTTTATTATTGTTACATCGCAATTACTATATTTATGTTAAGTGAAAATAACCAAGCAGAAATTTATGGTAATTAAGCAAATCAAAAGATTGAACCGGCCTACTTTAAGCAACCAACTGAGACAAGGGCATTATCTTTATTGAGTGTTTGGATATCTGGTTAATTTAACGATTTGTTATGAGAACATGTACACCTATTTATTTATTATTATTAAATTATTTACACCTAGGGCTTTTAAACCATTTAAAACACACATAATAAGTTAGCCAACCAAATAAAGTACCGACGTAGATCGTATAAATAAATTGTGTTGGTATTATCAAAGTTTCAGAAGAAGTAATATCGTAGCAAGTGCAACTAAACATGACATATAGTGTGCCAAGGATAGTGGTCCATCGCCTCATGTTTCTGATACGGTCAATCTCAAGTTATTATTTATTAAGTCTAATAAAATGTTTCAAATGAAATATATTTATCAATTTTGTATGGTTAAATATATTAGACACCGAAATATCCAAATGTATTAAATAGAATCCAATCTTCTGAAATTTTAATAATTTATATGTTTTAGGCCTTTTACTTTTGGCCCTGTACCTTCCTAGTTTCCATAATTTTATGGTACTATTTCAAAAATGACCTAATTTTATGGTTCTATTTCAAAAATGACCTAATTTTATGGTTCTATTTCAAAAATGACCTTCCTACAATGATAATGGGTTACAGGCGTCAGCAATTCGATCTTCAAAAAATGTATCTAGTTCAAAACCTAAGTTGGTAGTAACTTTCAGTAAACTAAATTCATTTCTTATCGAAGAATCGTTGCAGTTTATTCTGAACATTACGTTTGCAGAAATTCTACAAAATTATTTCTTTATTGACTGACGTTTAGTTTCGAATACTTCCTAGTGTAATACATGCAAGTGCAAATATCCTTTGCGCCATGACTTATGACAAAAACAGAGGCTCTGCTACCAATTTTCTGCAATCGCTTGTACTGATTAACACTATATAATCTGTTTACAGTTAATGGGTGTAGATAGAGTTGTAAATTTGATTTTATTCCCACAAAATTATATTTCACATTTCATAAGGTTAGTATGGAATAAATTCAGGTTGAAGGTGTTAATGGAAACTTGCGCCGCCATCTTGGATTTTGACGTCAGAAGACCGCCCACGTGGGGGACCGTATTTTTCACCCTTATTTTTTATGGTTTCTTTTCTGAGGCCTATTTTCAACCCTTTGATGGAATTTTCATCCCTAATTACGACAGCAACTTTTTTGTACGCCACGTGGGGGACCGTAGTTTTCACCCCTTTTCGAGGGTCAACCATAATGTTTTACACACCCACGTGTGAGACCGCATTTTCCACCCCTGCTGGAATTTTCATCCCTAATTATTTTTACTCGTTCACGTGTAGGACGTGTTTTTTCATCCCTATTTTATGACAGCTCACGTATAGGACGCATATTTTCTACCTTATGGTTTCTTTTCGAGGGTGAACCCTAATTAGAGCCTTTCTGTACTTGCTCACGTGAGGGCTGGGGTTGGTCTTGGTGCTGGGGGCTGGAGCTGGTCTTGGGGGATTGGTCTTGGACCTGGACATGGTCTTGGTCTTGGACTTGGAGTTGGTCTTAGTGTTATTTTTGATGGTCATCTAATTAAGGTTTTTTTGGTAGTTTAGCCCCTGGAGGTTAGACAAACGCACACGCATACAATGTTGGAAATTGCATAATTACCCTAATAAGATATTATTATTATTAAAATTATCGATCCTATTATTTTAAAATGGTCAAATGGTATTGGATGGTCTTTTACCTACACGAGAAAACGTTGTATTTCTAATAAGGAGGTAAGACAGCAGTTGTGTTAAGGATTGATCTTGCGTGGGGAATTTGAATGACAGTAAAATTTAATTATAGAACACTTATTTTTATTGTAAATGTCATAATTAAAAAATCATCAGTGAGTTATAAAAAAATTACTGACATTCGGGTCTAATGAAACAAAATTTTTTTATTAAGTTAATTAATTACATAAAAGCTATTACAATATTGTCTTCTAAAACGAGTATTAAAAACTGATTGTTTTACCTGCATTGAAATATGTTTAATATCCATCCAACCGTTAAAATGTTGTACACCTTAATATTTTTAAAGAAACTTGTTACGCATAGCTTAGATGTGTTTTATAACTGTAATTAAAAATCTTTATCACACTTACTGCAACTCGTATTTACCTTCCTCTTAAAATAATTAATAACAAATCGGTTTGAACAGAATGCTATACATACGCACGCAAAATTATTTATTTAAACGCTTTTATTAACAGCTATAAAAAACCACGTTAAAAGTTCGAATGTAATAATTACGTGTTTTAAATTCCACAACAATATGTAGTAAGAAACCACTGTTCATGTTTACTTTTAGCTAATTACCGTGTAATTATATAATCCTGTTAAATTTAATAGTCTAAAAATTCATTACCAATATCGAATGGTTAACATAATTTCTTTTAAAAAACACTAAATCATAAAATTTTATAACACGATTTTTAAAAACACATGCTGAATTAAAAAGAAAGAAAAAACAGTAGGTATTACGTAACGCTTAATTAAAAAAAGTAAGGTACTAAAAAATCTCTTTATTTATCAGAATAGAATGGTTGGGTAACAGGCGTTAAACAATAATTTGATTATCTCGTCATTTACAATTAAACATGTAGTAAAATAGTTTTTTACAAAATCAAACAAACGTAAATTATGTAATCTAAAGTATAGAAACATTAACGTATAAAGTCCACACACATTCAAATGGTAGCCTTGCAGTATTGTTTCATTGTATACGAAGCATATGGAATTCTTCTCTAGGAAACGTAAATGATATCCTTGCAGTGCTCGTCCAAAGGAATCAAAATACTCTGCGTTACCATTCTCGTCAAAGTAGATAGCGGTCCAATGCTGACCTGGTTTGTGTGCAGGATACGTACTTACGATAATTGCACACGGCCTAGGTGCGTGTCTCGGTAGTTGATTAGAAGCACATACTAGCCGAAACACATTCTTCTTGTGGCTGGGAATCGATTTCAAGCATCTCAACACTTGTACCGCATACATCTTTGGAATTGGTATGGGTCCAGTCTTGCAGAAGTAAGGCGTTTTCCAGTGCACACATAGGCTCAGTGATGTTATGGTTTAAACAACTATATTCTTTTGCTTCCCTTTTCAACTATTTAATCGACGAGCAACCAGTCTCCTCCAGGTTTACTATTGGTTTGTTAAGAAACCTTAAAAACTGCTGTTTTTCACGGCCCTTAACGTGAATTTTGTTAAATGGGCGTAACAGTATCAGCAACTCCTCACGGAAATTGTTGTAATGTACATGACCTGACCACCATTTCAGCCCATGATAATTATCCTCCATAAATTTTATCTGTCGTGACATGGATCCTGATATAAAGTAACCTAGAGGTGGTTTTATCAGCATCAACGATAAACGACCATGATCTGTAACCACGGCAATTTCTTTCGGTATGAATTCGTTGTTAACACCACTAAACCCTTGCACGTCCAAGTATACGTCCATCTTCTTTCGGCTGCTGCTGTACACTGAAGCTTGCAGGTTAGAGCTACCACTTTTAATAGCTAAAATCCACAACGACGTTCCGATGTTTATCGTTCTCGATCACGTTATAGAATTCTGTATATACCAAACAGTTAACAGTTACGGTGAGCGCTTATTCAAACCTTCCAGCTGAAGGGAGCCGTTTCTAACTAAATTCCAGTGGGTACTAGCGTTTGCAGACAAGTCAGGTGTTAGGTCAAAGGCCATTAAACAGTAGCCGTTGGGGTAATTACTTCTCGATATATCGTTACCTTTACTCAAAAAATGAATACCCGTACCAGAGAATAAGGTGTGGTACGCTCTTACATATAAACCATTAGCTGTAAGGTCTGGTTGTAAGGCCTTCGTAGGAATGTGTTTTCCGTCAATATATAACGACATGTAGTTAATATTGCTGTGATGAAAATTGAACGGATTTGAGGGGGTAGTCACCGTTGAAGGCTTTATTTGCTACAAAGCCTACGATGTATCGTTTAGGTAACTGACCCAGGAAAACATTATCCAGTGATTTTCGCTGTATGCCTGCAGGTATACTTAACACTTTTACGTCGGTCCTTGTAACAGGGTATTTTGCGGTAGTTGTTTCTAAAGCTTTAGCGTGCGCAATTAGAACAGTTGGATTGATTTGCATACGTCTCACCAGTAAACTAGCGTCTATAATTCGCGTGTTGTAATTTGAAGCGAGTGCCGCCATTAGGCTAAAGGTATCTCTTGAGCGCACAAATTTAGCCTTTAACTCAACACCACATATGAGAAATTTTTCTTGATTAAACAAATCCGAGTGCACGTGACCAATCATCTTTATCTGTTTCCCGGTAGCCGCAAGTGCTTGACGTTTTGAGAAACCGTTATTTGCGTTTCCCAGTGTATTCATCTGTCCAGCTGTATCATTGTGCCATAAAGTACATCCTAGATGCGAACTCTTGGCTTCTTTTCCATAATTTAGTAGCGTTTCGATACATGAACGGTAGGCGTAGGTGTTGTTTGGTTGTGACACCATCTTCTGATTTAAGTAAACCTCCAACTGTGAGAAAAGCGAATGCATCCAATTGTTTACCGGTGCTACATCAGCGTCTGTAAGTGCTGTATCATCTTGCTTCAGAACTTTAGCTGTAATGTACAAGATGGTCTGACTTAAATCTATATAATCGTTTCCATTTCCGAGGACTACAAATTCTATTGGGGCGCATCACTCAGAGCTGATAAGGGCTTGTAAAATATCCATTCACCACTCTCGATACTTGTCTGCGTCGATGGTAAAGCGAACAAATCAAATTCGGACTTGACGCATTCACATGATTGTGCATGTAGAAAAGCCATTGTCTTGAAAATATATCGTCGTAAGCAGGCTTCTTCTTAGCAACAGCTCTCAGTGGAGCCTGATTATTATCGGACAGACGTACTCTTTTATAACCCGAACCCTCCATCATTTTATCGATTTTCTCGTCGGCTTTAGGCTTAAGGTTTCTACCTGCCTCGTAAAATCTTTCTTGAAACGAATCCTTAATAGGTCGATCCTTTATGACGTCACCAAAAATATTACCACCCGTTCTAAGAGCTTCTTTTCCAATAGTCTTTGCGCCAGACTTAAATGATGGTATTATACTTCTAAATATAGCACCTAACCAGCTCCCTATTCTATGACCACGTTGATATGGCCGATACCGTTACCGGCCTGATTCATGTAATATTGCTGATAAGGGCAAACCATTATGGTACTTTCTTAAAATGTAGCTTCAGGCACGACGTTCCAAACTCAAATGGCATTGCTGCACCCGTACCTGTTTTTTTATATTAACCTCGATGTTTTCAATTTCCCGTGTCATTACCGGTATGTAGTGTGCAGACGAAAAAACCACATCTTTATGACCCCCGTAAGCATAGTTTTCTGAAGTAATATTTATTATGCGCATAAGCGGAGATAAAACATCACCCACAATTTGCGGTTCAACGATGTCGCAATAGACAAGCATCTGAGTTGGTAATCCTACGCATATACTATCGGGGTGAGGGGGTATTGGTTCCATAACTATGTTCTGACGCGGACGATAACCCAATTGTAAGGGTAGACGTGAGAATCCGAATAGCGAGAGCTGAGTTTTTAATTTCGTAGTGACGCACTTAGTTAGATTATGATATTCGATTGTTAGCAATTTACTTATTAGTACGTGGTTATTTAGCTCGCTGATAATTTCTTCTATGCCGGCGTAATTTCCCGGAGCGAATCGTATCACGTACCAGCCATCTTCAATATAAATGATCTTCTCGTCGAGTTGAAAATATTCTGCGGCCTTTTTTAATATCGTTTCTAACACGTTTTCGCCAGGTGGCTCTGTTCTATAATAAATTAAATTATCTGTTGCACCTACAGCAGTAAAAGAACATGGGTACTGAATTTCTGATATCCCTACAACCCACGAACCCGTTAATCTTATTCGTTTTGGCAGTTGCGTAATAAAACTTGACGTCATATTACCTGGAAAATACGTCATAGAGCTATTACTCAATAAGGTAAGATAAAACTCCATTTTTATATATCTCTCAACCGCGAAGCTAACACCCAGCTATTAAATTTGTCACTGTATCTACGCCACTTGACCAGGTATTGTTTATATCGCCCGCGGCCCTTCTCTGCTAAAACCTTATCGACGTTGAATAGAGCATCTAAGTCAATCGTAACAACTTTCAATTCTTCTTCGTAAAGGGTACCCTCAACAGGATTGTTATTAAGATCGATTATTCGATAAACTGCTGGTCTTCTTTTTATCACCGCACTAATTGTAAAAACTTCCTCGCTCCAATTCGTTTCATATCCCTTCTCAAAGGTGTACTTAGTTCTGGCGATTCTGACATGCACACCGACTTTATATTTAGGATGGCGTACTGGACCTAACCCTTTCGCGTACAGGTTATTCCACACTTCCAAAATGTTTTTATCGTTTACAGCCGCGGGGGCCATCTTCATACTTGAATGAGGGCTGTAAGCAGTCCCAAGTCTTTCGAGTACATCAATATACCTGTAGGAACTTTGTAAGTGAAACAACGCCACATCTTTGTTTTCAATGTTTTATTAAATCTTTCAACTACAGATGCTTTTAGATCAGTATTATTTGTTACATAGAAATTGATATTTTGTTTCTTGAAAAAGTTTTGTACACTTCTCGCCACAAACTCTTTGCCTTTATCCGTTTGTAGATTTGCCGGAGTATTGTCGCAATCCTTAAAAATATCCGCGAATGCTTTAATTACAGATGAGGCTGTCTTCGTTTTAAGTGCTCTCGCCCATGCCCTCTTGCTAAATACATCAATTACCGTTAGTATGTAGTTGTATCCACTATTGTGTTTACTTAAAGTTCGCATATTACAAAGATACGCTTGCCACAACTCGTAAAGGTTACTCACAATATATTTATTTCGTGGAAACCTTTTTCTGAATGGTTTATGTACCGTATAAGCTTCCTGTGCCTGTAGCCAGTTTTTCACTTCACCATATCTACCCTTTACAGCATTAGTTTAACGCGATATACCAGCGAACCCTGCAGGGTGAGAGGGATCATAGTATACAGCATCCTGTTATGGCCGCCACGAAGCCCAATCTAGTGAAAGTCCCCTTCTTCTTCTTTGAGAGATTCTTCTCGGTGTTTCCCGCGTTTTACTATCAGCATCGTAATTCTCACCTATAGTTGTGAGGGTCCGTTCAACTCTGGGTAATACAGAAACTTCACGCCTTTGCGTATTTCCGATAAACTCTCGTGGTATATTTATCTCTTTAATGTACGTCGCAAACTGACGCCAACCGCGTGGGTTTATGGTTTTTCCTTTTCTTAACGTCTCGTGAACCAGATCGATAATGTTCGAATGTGGTATGATCTCGCCTTTTATTGTGACAGTGCCCCTTTTATCCCAAAAAACATCGCTGCTCGTATTCAGTATACGTTACAAATTCGCGCCTTTTCTTTTGTATGAAGGCGGAAGGGTTGATACCATCTCGTCGTCTGTCAGACCTTTGCGTTGCGGTAAATCTCTAATATCATCAGCAACAGTTTCACCGCTAATTGTTATACTGGTGGGCTGACGTAACTGATTGAAAAGTTTACTTTGAAAAACTTGGTTGTACTGCTGCCATTTGTCACGGTCGGTCATTTTAGTTTTTAAAACTTTATCCATATCGTTACCCAGCTGCGTTAAAATGTTGTTTTGTGTAACATCTGGTGCCTGTAAGCGCTGTATAAAGTCCATCGGTAGAATAATCATCTTCATCAGAATGTGGTCCGTAGCTATTGAAACAGATTACCCAGAATTCCGCCGAGTAATGGTCCTAACAGGAGTGGTAGAAATGCACCACCTTTCTATACAAGAAACTGTTTCTTCTTTTTTATAGATTCGCCTTTCTGTGCCAAGCGTCTTAAAGTGTGCTTATGTTGAGAGAGTCGCTGCTTCTGATCAGCTGACAGAAGTACACGACCTTTTAAAATGTTATGTGCATACTCGCAAATACACTCTACCTGTATCCAAACATTTCAATAAAGCGTCACGTTGACTTTTACTTAATCTGGATAATGCACACAGAATATCAGTGTTCTCGCTTAAAACGTCAGCCATCATATATGATGTAATCTTTATGACAGTGAGACTTAAACCCTTTTTTCGCTATATATACCTGGCAGATACCTTGAGGCCCGAATATGTTTGTTCTATAACGTAGCACATCCGGTGTATTCTGTTTTAAATCGAACAACAAATATCCGTGCGGGCTTGAAGCAGCATCTTGGTACGCGGCTTCTAAAAATTTTGGGTTATCCGACGAAGTCTGTCTTGCTAAATTCTGTATCTGAGCTCTGTCACGTGGGTTCTTAAACAAAATTATGTAATGTGCGTTGAGAGAAATATCCCGCTGTCCACGTCCTTGATGAAATATGTTCTGCGTTAAGAAAAACACACTTAGATTTCAATGATGACAGCCCTTTGTAAAAATATCAACCACAGAGCCGTTAGTTTCTCGCATTAGGTCGTCAATTATTAAAACAGGTTTTTCCCCGTCAAACTGTTCCATATCAGGTAAACCCTTTTGAAATTCCACAGAGAGATCTTTGAATAAAGGCTGCCACTCACTGTAAAACCAGATAATTCTTTCAAAAGCTGTATCGCAGGCGGTTTCGATATTTTTTAAAAAATCAACGGTAAAATACGATTTCCCACAACCCGACGAACCCGCAACTATCGCGGAAAAGGGGTGCTTAAACTGACCTTCCATCTTGAATCGCTAAACGATACTAACAGATAATCTACCAGAAACCTCGTTTAAATAGACTAAATAACATCCTTTTCAATCAGAATGCTAATCTCGTCAGGTCCACGTCCAGCCCTAGCCCATGACCAAGACCAGGTCCAGGTCCAAGAAAACCCCCAAGACCAGCTCCAGGTCCAGCCCCAAGACCAAACCCTAAGACTTATCCCAAGTCCAAGACCAACCCCAGCCCCTCACGTGAGCAAGTACAGAAAGGCTCTAATTAGGGTTCACCTTCGAAAAGAAACCATAAGGTAGAAAATATGCGTCCTATACGTGAGCTGTTATAAAATAGGGGTGAAAAAACACGTCCTACACGTAGGTGTGTAAAAAATAATTGGGGATGAAGATTCCAGCAGGGGTGGAAAATACGGTCTCACACGTGGGTGTGTAAAAAATTGACCGTCGAAACGGGGTGAAAAGTACGGTCCCCAACGTGGGCGTACAAAAAAGTTGCTGTCAAAAAGGCCATAATTAGGGATGAGAAGTCCATCAAGTGGTTGAAAAAGGCCTCCGAAAAGAAACCATAAAAAATATGGGTGAAAAATAAGGTCCCCCACGTCGGCGGTCTTGTGACGTCAAAATCCAAGATGGCGGCGCAAGTGTCTCCCTTCTAATAACCGTTTTAAACCAGATAACTTTTTGCATCTTTTATACTTAAAATTTGGAATTTAAGTATCAATATCTAAATCCACATACTGCCTCATTTTACAAAGTTTCACAAAGATGTGTGTGTGTGTGTGCGTGTGCGTGTGAGTGTGCGTGTGCGTGTGCGTGTGCGTGTGCGTGTGCGTGTGCGTGTGCGTGTGCGTGTGCTGCGTGTGCTGTGTGCGTGGTGTGGTGTGCGTGTGGTGTGGTGTGCGTGTGGTGTGCGTGTGTGTGTGTGTGCGTGTGGGTGTGTGTGTGGGTGTGTGTGGTGTGGTGTGTGTGTGTTGTGTGGGTGTGGTGTGGTGTGTCGTGTGCGTGTGTGTGTGCGTGTGCGTGTGCGTGTGCGTGTGCGTGTGCGCGTGCGCGTGTGCGCGTGTGCGTGTGCGTGTGCGCGTGCGCGTGCGCGTGCGCGTGCGCGTGTGCGTGTGCGTGTGCGTGTGCGTGTGCGTGTGCGTGTGCGTGTGCGTGTGCGTGTGCGTGTGCGTGTGCGTGTGCGTGTGCGTGTGCGTGTGCGTGTGCGTGTGCGTGTGCGTGTGCGTGTGCGTGTGCGTGTGCGTGTGCGTGTGCGTGCGCGTGCGCGTGCGCGTGCGCGTGCGTGTGCGTGTGCGTGTGCGTGTGCGTGTGCGTGTAGGTGTGTGTGTGCGCATACGTGAGCGTAGGTACGCGCGTGCGTTTGTGAATCCGTGCTTGCGTGTGTGTATGTGTGTTAGTATTCACATTAACTCCAGAACAACACGTACTTGATTAGAAATTCGTATTTACGCTTGGTTTCATTTCTCCAGAACCTGATCAAATTTTGAGAGAGAAGGGTTATTAGGAGCAATACTGGATTTTGTCAAATATTTCTGGAAAAGATTCATATTTCAAATATTAAAAATGCCGGAATATAGATGCTAAAACCGAAAATAAAATATGTTTTACCCAATTTTTTGGCACGGTGGGTAATTTGACCCCAACAAATTCCTTCAGTGGAATTTATTTTAATACGCGGTTTTACAATGTTCCCAACTTTTTTATGAACGTATTACGTATTACGAATGCATAGTATCGTAGTGTGTATACTGTGATAGCACGCTGGAATATAATGACGCCACTATATATATATATATATATATATATATATATATATATATATATATATATATATATATATATATATATATATATATATATATATATATATATATATATATATATATATAGGTCGCACAATTAAAGATGATTCGGTTCGCGCAGATACGTCATTGCGTTCTGTAACAATCGTCAAGTGTAACATCTTAAAATCACATACCAGGGGCGGCGTAATTAATCGTTGGTACATGTACAAAATCACATTTAAAGTTATTTTATTAATTTAATAATTTATATACATTCCTAATCTGTTTAAAAACATTCTAATTTCATTAACTTAAGAAAATGTGTTAATAATTATATTTGTATACATACAATGACGTAATATACACTTGAAACAATTTACCTGCGACGCCACTGAACTTCTCGAATTGCCGCGAGTAGAATATTTGAAAACGGACGAATGCGCATCTGACCTCCAAATCATCCTTAGCTGTGCGACCTATATATATATATATATATATATATATATATATATATATATATATATATATATATATATATATATATATATATATATATATAAAAGTATTTCTGAGCTTTCGAAGGTAATGTTTCAGACGAGAAAGGAAAAGGAAAAGCACACGAATTTTATTCCCTCCCTAAGGGGCGGGGGTGGACAGCTTGAGCTTTCCAAGCTCCTTCAGCCATAGATTAAGTGTGTATGCATGGTGGGATTAGGGATAGGTGCAGTCAGGATAGGATCGGAATTAACGGAGTTATGTTTCTGAGAAGAAGATACTAGCCCAGTATTCGCCTAGATAGCCGCACATGATGTGTGTATACATAGTGACCATGCCGCTATAAGTGTATGAGGAAAACCCCCCGTAAGAACCTTATATAGGGTAGACGGTAACGCGAATCGAACCCTAATGTTAAGTAGATGGTGATAACACAACTCCACTAGCTCGGTATAAATTACTATTTAGAAGGCTTGTTTTTAGATTGAGATTCTAATTGCACAAATCAGTTGAAATTATCTTTGGCAGATATTTTTCAATTATTTAAACAATTTTTTTGCATTTTCATACGCGTATTTTAAGCTGCCCTGACTAGCATTTTCTGCCATTTGGTTTACGGTGGATTTTTTGTTTCAAATCATAGTAAATCGTTAAAAACCTTGCAATTTAAGTACACATTCAAATTGTAAAATTGGCGAGTTGTGCCCAAAGGCAAGCAAATGTTATCTTCATTTACGATTTTCACACCCACAATAGTACCTTCCAAACAGCGGAAATATGTCTACAGATACTTTATTTTTTGTTTTTGATATTTGGACGGCATGCAAATATACGTTCTGTGCATTTATATACAATAAAACCACAAGAAGTTTATGTTCATATTCAGTGCATTCCTATCATACTATTGTAATTTTAATTCAACATACCTGATCTAGCATTTAAATGCGGTTGAACTTTTAACCATTTTCGGAGTTGTTCCAAGTACTCTTTAATTCTTTCTGGGTGCTCATTTAATTCATCAATTGCAATTTTTTGCAATTCTTTAGAGATTGCACGGATTTCCATTTTACTGAATTTTTGTATGATATCTACAGTTTGCTGGTTTGAACTATTACCTTTGTTTCGCCCTCGCAATTTAGGTAAATAATTTTCAAGTTGCGTTCCTTTGTTGGTCAAAACTACTAAATCGTGGAATTAAGAAAACATGAAATAGATAAATTTGAATATCAGCACATTTGCTGGAAGAATATAGACATACCTACATTTTGGAGCATTTATATAAACTTTTGTAGAGGCCTTGAAGTTACGTTAAGTTATGTGGGAAACGCGAGGTAATTGTACCTGGATAAATTTAAGTAAATGTTTTGAATAATTAATTGTAACTTCGCATTTACATTTTATTTATAGAAGGAAATTAATAATTATTATTTTATGAAAACTTTAATTACATTCAGGATCATTGAAGATTTTCTTCTTAGAAAATTCAGTTCAACCATCATTGTGATTGAACGTCATTTTAGAAACCTCTTATTTTAGATCACTTAATACAGTTTTAAAAGAGCTGCACATTAATACTGAACCAGTACTACTGTATACGTCAGTTTGGCAACTACTCATTAGTATTAAGTAAAAAAAAATTAAGGTGACATGTGGATCTCACGTAAAATATTCATTAATGTTAAGTTACGATTGGTGGAGCACATAAAAAAATTCCATTCGGCGATTTTAACAATGTCTGAATTTGTTGAGCAAAGAATTTGCATTAAATTTTGTTTGCAGAACGAATTTTCGACTGCCGATTCGTTAAGAATGGTATAGAAGGCTTTTGGTGACAAAGTTATGTCGAAAAAAAATGTTTATAAGTGGTACAAAGAGTTTCAAGAAGGCCGAGAACGTGTCGAAGATGAAAACCTACAAGGACGACTATCAACGTGGTCCGATGAAGCTCACCGGAATAAAATAAATGTTTTGGTACTCAATAACTATCGATTAACTTGTAGAGACCTTGATGATATGGTGCACACCTCGAAAAGTTCGGTCAATACCATTGTAAAAGATGTTTTGGACCTTAAACGCGTCAAATCTCGATTGGTACTAAAACACTTGTTTTGGCTGAGTTAGGGTCATAATTCCTGAAAATAGATTGTTATCTAGGTACCCCCACCATTTTAGGCTCATTTCTAAGAAATCAATTTTCAAGAACAAAGGCGATGTTCAAGCAATTCCGCCAACGCTTCAAGGTCAAAGTCAAGGTAACACCTCTGAGAAAAAACAAAGACGGTCCATTGTTCTAGCCGAGTTAGGGTCATAATTCCTTAAAATAGATTTTTATCTAGTACCCCCACTGTTTCAGGCTCAATTCTGAGAAATTAATTTTCAGGAACAAAGGCGACCCATAGTTCAAGCGGAAACTTCAAAGTCAAAGTTTTTTCGCTAAAGGCCATCATACACATTGCCTACGTATATTCCTCAAGGTAAACAAGCCATTCTTGGCTGAGCTAAGGTGTTGATTCTTATAAATCAATTCTCAGGGGTACTAAGTAGATTTTTTAAGGCGTGGGGGATTCTACCTTTCAGGATCACCCAAGCAAATCTTGGCTGAGCCAAGATGGTAATTCTGAAGGTCGGAGGTATCATAGAGGTTGTCGTTGTCTATGCTAAAATGTGGGTCAAAATTCTTGTATTGGCTAAATTGTATGTGGATTCATAATACTACTGTCCTAAACCACCAGGATGAAGTAGTTTCCCCAAGAACTGGATCCGTTTCCCAAAGACAGATAGCCGTTTCCCAAAACAGGGAAACCGTTTTCCTACTGATTAGATGCTTAGGATTGGCTGAGTCATATGCCTGCAATTTTCAAGGTCATTAGACCGATTCTGGACCACTCTGAAGCTAGTTAAGCTTAAAGGACAGCAGCATCATGGTCAAAGAAGTCTTCACCACTCTGAAGTTAGTCTAGGTCGAAGGGCAGCAGCATCAAGGTCACAGAAGTCTAGAATACTTTAAAGTTAGGCAAGGTCAAATCTAAAAATAGAAATTAGAAGGGTAGTAGCATCAACGCCAAAGAAGTCATAGCTCGATTATGTACCACATTTTACGAATTTCTGTGTTGAAGTTCGGTTAGCCTGTTCAAGTAATTTGGCAGAGTCAAGGTGTTAATTCTTAGAAATCAACCTACAGCTCATAGGTCGATTCTGAAAAAACATGTATTGCTGGTAAATGTTGTCTCAAAACAAAATTATATGTATTAGATTTAAGGAACTGTATTGCATAATTAGAAAATAAAGACTTTAAGTGTTGTGAATATGGTGTCCTTTTTCATATAAGTTAAATAAACGTAGATTTCACCAGCTACCCCCACCATTTGCTTTAAAATTCAGGGTCATGCCATATTACAATTCAGAGAAATCTAAAAGAAAAAAATAATTTTCAAGGTCCTAATCCTGTCCGATCTTGTCCGAACTTATTCGTATTTTAACCCCGAATGCAACTGATGCTTCTATGTAAGGAGTGTGCAATCATGATGAATAATTCTACGATAAACCTAAAGTGCTGTGAAGAGCAATTATATATTAGGTAAAGTTATAAATAGATGTCTGGCACTTGCATAAAAGGGAAACTTATTATTCGAATAGTGCGGTTTAATTAAACTACACATGCGTTGTTGTGCATTTAAAATTCTGAAATTGTATTCCAAGCGATTTTGAAAATTGTGCAGGTGTTTTGCGAGTACTCACAAGTAATTAAAAGTTAGGTACGGGGTTACGCTACAGAGACAATGATTGTAGTAGTTGATGTACAGGGATTCAAAACGGCAAAACATGTATTTACACCCAAAGAGGTAGCAGTGTATAATGGAAATCAAGCAGCCCATTTTGTGTTCAAACCACCATTTCCGTGGCACGTCTTAGATGTGGAATTTCAACGACAAGCCATCTGGTTAATCAATAATCATCACTGCATCAAACGGAGATCTGGATATACCTCTACACATCTCTTTACACATTTTACTTTGTGAACTAATATCGGTAACAGATGATGTGCACGTTAAAGAACGAGAAAAAGCCGATTACATTCGAAAAATATTGAGATAGTCAGTTATAGAAATTGAAGAGCAGCCAGCTTTACCCAAAATGAAAACAACTTGTTTCTTTCATACACAAACCACTTGTAATTGTGCTTTGACGAATGTGCACTTTTTATACAATAACTATGTAAGGTAATATCAGTAAAAGGTTAAGAAATTGCGTGCTGATAGTGGTTACAAGTAAAGGAGAAAAGTTTGTAATATTTACAATAAAATGCAATTATTGTTATTTTAAGTGTATTATTTAATGTAATACAACATCCTCCGATGCAAACTATTTCTATGTTTATACCCCACCCTCTCTATCTAGGGAAACAACGTTAAGGAATCAAGTCAAATTTTGGCATTCCTTGGAGGTAAAATTCTTGGAAATAGCAAATTAGTGTTCCTATTACTCAATTCCAACAATAGGGTCAGTTCGTGGAAACAAGAGGGTTGTTGCCTATGATAACGTATGTCAAGGTTCCTGTATTGGCTAAATATTATGCTAACAGTATCCTACTATCCTAACCACCAGCAGGAGGTGGTTTCTGTAGGACAGATAACCGTTTCGCAAATACAGATAGTCGTTTCCCAACACAGCTAACCCAGAAGCAGTAGTCGTTTCCCGCCACAGAAAACAAATTTAACCAGTTCGTGCAGGGGTAAAGTTTATTGATCTGAGGAGGTTAAAGTTTATTGGTTCGAAGGATGTAACATTCTTAGAAATCAACTCATGGGAAGGTTGTTGTTTATGCTAAAAAGGTTAAGTGATGGCTAAATTGAGTTAACTTTTGCCGGAATTCTTAGAAATCTATAAATAGGTCAAGGTACAGATAGACGACAGATTTTTATAGAAAAGCTGAACAATCCGCTTAAATCACCTACTTTTAGAGGTAGCTTTTCCAATAGATAAAATAAGTCAACAGAATTGTCGTCCAAGACTAGTTTGTAGCATATTCTAAACCGTTTTCGATGGAAATGACTTTCTGTGTTTGAAAAACCTAGACAGAAAGCAGTAAGTGCGGAGGAGTGAGCGATTGGAGACGTTAATAAAGCAAGTAGGTAAAACTCGATTTGTAGTGTTACATAACGAAAACAGAAACTGATGAAGCTGTGTATCAGCAATGAGGAATATGTAAAAATAGTGTATGTAGTAAAGGTCAAGACGTGCGGGGAACGTATAGTGTTGGAAACGGAACTGTACAATTAAAAATATTTGTGTGCTGTTTTTGCGTATAAGTTAAAGAGGCGTAGACAGTAAAATGACTTTAAAAAATCTTTTGGTTTTTCGGTGTATTTTATCCAGTTCTTTATTGGTTTGCAACGTTTAGTTTAGTTTTTCCGATTTTCAGGTGGGGTCGGTGTGCCCCCATTAAGTTTATTATCATTCAAATTCTTCTCAAAGTATTTAACGTTTTATGGGGAATTAGTGCAGTATAACAGTTGTAGAAATAATGAAACTTGTAGTAAATTTTGTCTACTTTAATTCCTACGAAGCATTGAAAAATGCAGATATTTAGCCAACGTTATGATTAGGACTGTACCTAAAATTTCAGCCCTTTTTATTCCTAAATTGAAGACCCTGGAATGCAGGAAATTAAACGTAATATTGAGACCGCAAACTGTACGATATTGGAACAGTTATCTGAATTAGGCATTAAACAGATTAGCTGTAGAAATAAATTGTGTTATATATATTGCGATTAGAAAATATAGACTCGTTGCACATGTCTAATTATTGGTTAGAAAAGAGAGTCAACAATGTATAGATATAAAATAGACATAAGAATTGTAATGCTGCTTAAATAACATTCGTAAAAAATGTTTTAATGACCCCTAAATTAACAAGAAATTCGATTTAGTTACAGATTTATTAGTTTTAATGCAGATCCCTAGACAAAGAAATGTGCTTGTTTTATGTCAATAAATCGATTTTCATTATTAGTAAGCATTATAAGAGGTTTTCTGTGTTTTAAAGGGGATAAAATAGGCTTGCATTCATAGAGGTGATGCACGTGGTAGTGATTTTCTGTTAACATTACCAGAATTATATGTAAATAATGTTATGTTTAATGCGAATGCTCATTCATTACGTGTTGCTCATAATGGCGCCACCTAGTAAACGATTCCGATTATCACTGGGGAATAAGAAAGTGACGATATTGGAAAATATCTTGGTGCAACCCCCCACAACAGCACCAGTACTATACACACTACCTCCAGTGATTACGATCAGAGATAGCCATCCGGAAGATTGTGAGGTTGACTATTCTCGATATTTTGAGAAGTTGTAACAACAATAATCGGCGCCAGTATAATAACTTTCGATAAACAACGCCAAATTGTAATAACAAAACGTGGTGATGTAATTTGAATATTCTAATAAGGTAATAATGAAATTAGGTAAAATTCTCCCTAAACACAAATCATATAACTAATTGAGATACTTACCTTTCATCACTAATTTGTGCCGTCGACTCCAATCGGTAGATTAATAAAGGGCAGGTTCTAATAAACTGATTTGCTCAAATACCTAAAATGCTGCTTGATTCCAATCTGCTTAACTATTTTCTCTTATACTAAATAATAAAAAAATGTAATGTAAATAAAAACAATAAAATTATACCTCGAGCGCCAAACTATCATTATTATAGGAACAGTTAAACCTAGTTAATGAACAATAATAGCGTTTATGACAATAAAAGAAGTATTAACGTGCAATTAAGTTTATTTATCATCTCGATGGATGATTAAAAAAATAAGAAGTCTTATTACTATTCTTAAAGTATAAAAAAATCATTAAATAATTACCTTCGTAATTTTTGTACTTAACATTTTATAACCTTAGAATTCACATGAGTCGGAATTGTCAACTAGGTGAGGTCAGGATTGCACAAATGTTGGCAATATTTACCAGCCACACCGCCAAACTGCCAAATTGGAACTATTCTTAAATTTATTCATGAAAATTTTCTATCCAATAATTTTTATGGCATTCGTTGAGGTTCTTGTATCAAAAATTCCAATTTAAAAGGTAATCAATGTTAAATTAAAGTGGCATCCACATTGATACAATAAGAATGAAGAGAAAACGTGCGTAAGTAAGTAAAGCAAATTAAGTTCTATTAAAATTAAAAAAATAATAGTTATAATAATGGTAATAATAGTAAAATACCATCTTAAAAATGCATTATAAAATACCATATAAAAGTAAGTGCCTTATAAAAGTGCCATAGTTAAAAAAAATAGTGCCTTATAAAAGTGCCATAGTAAAAAAATAGTGCCTTCAAAAGAGCAAATGCTTTAGTTTTAAATATAATTAATTAAAAAATAACTTACCATCTAAACCGATGGCACTTTACTCAAAGATTTAGGGAAAACCCCCAAAACAATGCTTCATGCTATAACATTCACCAGGAAGTGAAAAAAATGAAGGCTTTCCGAATAACTCAAGTAGGTGTCCCCCCACGCATCTGCGCATAGAATTAAGTTATCACGCTTTGCGCGGTCAGCATCCAATTTCTTACGGAAAGGGAAACATAAATCTTTACGAAATATTACACTTAAAAAGATATGTACTATCAAATGCAAAACTTAAAAAACTTTTTCTCATATTTACTAATAAATGAATAAAAGATCTTAAATTAAAGTATAATTTAGTACAACACGAAAAAGGGTTGTTACACACCCCCTCCTAAAATTTGGACTCGGAGATCACCAAAGCGGAGATTCCAAACACTAAGCTAACAAATGAAATTATTAAAATTTAAAAAAAAACAAAATGTTAAGCTAATTAAAATATAAGTAAAATGTAAAAGAAAAATAAAAAGGAAATGTACGAATAAGTACAGAAAATGTGGTGATGTCGGTCAGGAAAGACCCCTCGCAACACCATAAAAGATATGACGCGCTACCACCCGCACACGCCACTAGTCGAGAATAAAGGACCCGAAACCTTAAATAAAGTAAAAACTTTAACTGGTGGGGTTAGTGAAGCAAACCACCATCAGAAGAGCAAAATGATTAACCGGTAAAAAAATTTGAATCTAAGGAAAAAACGAACGGAAACCTATCATGACCTGAAGGGTCAGCGGGTGGGGAACCCGGGAACAGTTATCGTGCAACTATAAAAAATCAAGGCAAAATACCAGTCCACTCGAGAGTATAAAAAAAATCCTTCCGGACTAACAATAAATAATCGGGAGACTTGAGGCCGAGAGAGAGCGGTTCCATTACCCTACCCCGGTGATCTCAAACCCAGCCACCTAGGTACATCATACACAACTACCACTGTCACGTTCGATACGTCAAAAGCGGTAAACCAAGATACGACTATTTCATGGCAAATTAGCTCAGGATGCTTCGTCGTGGAGAACAAGAGAGGCCACTCTACCCTTCATGAGATTCAGGTTTCATGTTGTTCCACAGTCGTTGTCCAAGACTAAACATACCCTAACTAACACGCACGTTTAGTAAATAAATCGAAATCTAGGTGAGGTAACAAAGAGAAATATGATGCACCCTTACGAACACAACAACCCCCCCCCCTCTAAAACTACCAAAACGTCATAATCAGGAAGTGAACTAATCGAGGTTGACACGAGGCGAACCGAAGTCCTCAAGCACCGTACAAGAATAGTAACACTACACAAATCAGGAAAAACGAAATAACTAAATCAATCAAAAAATAAAACTGTATACAAGCATTAATAGTTTTCTTATCAATAGTTAAGAGTTTATACGTCAAATTAACGATCAGAGGTAAACTCAAAATAGTTATCTTCAATTTTTACTATTTCAACAATAGCAAATTGTAAATCCAATAAAGGAAGATAGTCTGCCTGAGAACTAATGTCCCACAAAATCGGCAAAACAATCGCACAATGGGATCTAAATATCAACCATTGTGCTAAACAAATGTAGCAATAATAAAATAAGTGGTTTGCAAAGCCACAAAAATATTAAATAAAATAATGTGCGAAATAAGCACAAAATAATCAAATTATTTTGAAAAATTATCAAAATAATTAAAAAATATAAATAAGAAAACCAGAATGTAAGAATCTCAAAAATACTAAGAATAGAAAATAATTAAAAAGAATACAAAAAAATAAGAACTAATGGGGTTTTAAATCTTTAACATGATTAAAAACAGGTGAAAGTTCATTTAAATCTTGAACTAATTGTTCACGGTTAGTAATAAATAAATCATCCTCTTTAAAATCTTTTAGTCGACCATAAAAATCTCCAGAAATAGGAACTGTCCGACCAAACGCCAAAAAGGAAGGCGAAAACGGTCAATAACTTGATTTAATTCAAACACTTGATCATTATTAAGATCATCAATACTCTTAATCATAAAAAAATTGTCTCCGCAGAGTTTGCAAAAAAAGAATTTTCACTAAAATCAGCTTTAATCTCAAATAAATGACAAAAATCTACCCCCAAAGTAATTGCAGTAGTAATAAATTCAGAAACAATAACGGAAATTGTTTTAGTAATAATAAGTAATAAAAACAGTCAAAGATAAATCTACACTTCCCAAAATGGATTGTAAAGAACCATCAGCAATAATCAATGATGAAAAAGGCGAATTCCTATTTAATTTTAAATCATATTTATCAATCAAATACAAAGCAGGCTTACCTAAAATTGTTACGGTAGCTCCACTATCTAATAAAGCAACAAAATTTTCAATAAAAATCTTTACGTTAATATTTAAGTTGGCATCATTAAGCCTTTTAAAAACTTCTCTTAAAATAGCAATATGTTCCTTGAAAGTACCTAAAAAAATAATAATATCGTCTAAATAAACAAAAACTGATTGGGATAAATCATGACCTTAGAAATGAATCCTTAAATCGTTGTAATGTACTAAGTGCGTCTTTTAATAATTCCTGTTAAATAAAATGTAATCAAATAAATTTGGATTAATCCTTTCTAAATTTAATTTACGTCTCTCACCTACTGTCAACCTTTCCGCTTCATTGACATTTAAAAAAATTTTAATTCTACTAAAATAACTCATCACTATATAAAACATCCACTAAATAGTTTAAATTTGACATGGTAAAAAATTATATAACACAAACAAGAAATTTCACGAAGTATAAACACAATAAAAATATCAAGCGTAATAATAAATGGTTTAAATGGTTACTCTCCTTAAAATCAACTCTAACAATCAAAACAAACAAAAGCGAAAATAACCAGCATATGAAATAACAGCAAATCAAGTCGCTTTTTCGAGCCCCAGTGTAATATTAATTCAAATGTAATAAAAATATCAAATATAAAGTCATTAAAATATTAAAGTAATTAAAATGTCAAAGTAATAAAATTTCAAAGTCCCTGCTCGCCCGCGCCAATTTGTAACAACAATAATCGGCGCCAGTGTAACAACTTTCGATAAACAACGCCAAATTGTAATAACAAAACGTGGTGATGTAAATACTCAATTGTTATGATGTAATTTGAATATTCTAATAAAGTAATAATGAAATTAGGTAAAATTCTCCCTAAACACAAATCATATAACTAATTGAGATACTTACCTTTCATCACTAATTTGTGCCGTCGACTCCAATCGGTAGATTAATAAAGGGCAGGTTCTAATAAACTGATTTGCTCAAATACCTAAAATGCTGCTTGATTCCAATCTGCTTAATTATTTTCTCTTATACTAAATAATAAAAAAATGTAATGTAAATAAAAACAATAAAATGATACCTCGAGCGCCAAACTATCTTTGTTATAGGAACAGTTAAACCTAGTTAATGAACAATAATAGTGTTTATGACAATAAAAGAAGTATTAACGTGCAATTAAGTTTATTTATCATCTTGATGAATGATTAAAGAAATAAGAAGTCATTACTATTCTTAAAGTATAAAAAAATCATTAAATAATTACCTTCGTAATTTTTGTACTTAACATTTTATAACCTTAGAATTCACATGAGTCGGAATTGTCAACTTGGTGAGGTCAGGATTGCACAAATGTTGGCAATCTTTTCCAGCCACACCGCCAAACTGCCAAACTGGAACTATTCTTAAATTTGTTCATGAAAATTTTCTATCCAATAATTTTTATGGCATTCGTTGAGGTTCTTGTATCAAAAATTCCAATTTAAAAGGTAATCAATGTTCAATTAGAGTAGCATCCAAATTGATACAATAAGAATGAAGAGAAAACGTGCGTAAGTAAGTAAAGCAAATTAAGTTCCATTAAAATTAAAAAAATTATAGTTATAATAATGGTAATAATTTAGTACAACACGAAAAAGGGTTGTTAAAAGTGAGTATTTACTGCTTTTTTTGCCTCACATTATTAATGTATTTTCTTAATCTATTCTAGTATTACACCAGTTGCCACCACATCGGAAGCACAACCACCTCCGCTAGTAAGCGCTGGAGGTAGTGGATCCGACTTTGCTCAATATTTTGAGAAGTAAGTATCGTGTATTACACCCCTTGCAAACACATCAAACGCAGAACCAAAATTACAACATGTGGGAAAATCTCCCCCACCTAGAGGAGCAACGGGCTCATGCACCTAAGCCACCTATTATTATACAAGGTCTTACTTCACTGAAAGATTTTAAAACTAAGAGTGTGTAGTGGTTAAAAACTATTCTTGTGGAGTATATGTTAATACTGAGGTGTTGGTTGTGGGCTGCTTTAGCTGAAGCTAAGCAGCGGTTAGAAGACATTAGACTGAGCAAGCAAAACACTCAGAAACTGCTGGCCACACTAGAAAACCTAGAAGCGTAAATATATATATATATATATATATATATATATATATATACATATATATATATATATATATATTATATATATATATATATATATATATATATATATATATATATATATATATATATATTATGTGTACAATATAGTTTAGAAATTTCTACTTATAAAGGTATTTTATTTCTGATCTAACTACGTTCTTTACTTTTAACTAGGAGAGTGAATATTTTCAAAGTAATTAGAATTATTATTACATCTCATTTAATTTCCATTTTATCAGTTAGAAGGTTGTGAAATTACACATAAATTTTATTTATGGTCTAGAGATATGTATGTAGTTAGGAGGTATAAGAAATAATATAGAATAACAATTTCCAAGATGATATTTTTTATTAATATAAACATATTTTGTTATACACATAAATTACATTCTTTTACTAAAACACAAAATACTGCTCTTTATCTACCTTAACTCTAATTGATTGTAAACATACATTTCTTTGACCTTATGTTGATATCACCTTACTACATCAACAGCAGACATTTAGCGTGATCTGTGTGACACTTACTTAGGTAGAACCCGTTGATTTTTTCTTGTTTTATTTACATGAGCTGTTACTTAAAACGAGTAAATTAAGTGTTCAAACTCTTACTCTTAATTTTATGTTAGAACTCGCCTAGTATATCTACTCTTTACAAATTTTGGCATGTAGCAGATGTGATAAATATAAGATTCATATTTCAGATGTAGTGAAAGTTATTTTATTTCAATAACAAATAAAATTCTATATATTATCTTATCGGTATATAACTAAGGCACACCAGAACAGTAACTAAGGCATAAGTTGAATGTGTCCTACCTGTATGATTAGCTTAGTTGAATGATATATTAGTAATAACTAATAAGGTAGTTGATAAGAATGAAAATGTTCTTGAGCTTGAAAGCAACTTATCATTACTGAAGTGTTATCTAAGACTGAAGCAATCAAGCAACGCTTTAATAATAGGTGGGGGGTAATCTACAAAAGTTAATATGGCAACCTATTGAATCATGTTTCAATGACCGGTTACTTACAGAGATTATAATAGTTAATAGGAATTATATTATCTATTATTATTTTGATTAATTAATTATTAATTATATGAATTCAGAATGCGGAATGATACAAATGAAAGATAGAATTTTAGTAGTCTTAAGAGGATGCTTTCCTGCTGCAACTATAGTACACAAATTGGAGTATTATTATTTTTATTTTATTTTGCCACCATAATGTTCTTTATACGCCCCAAATGCGGGCGTAATGTGGTCTTTATAGCACGGAAATGCCATTGTTGCTAAGCAGCGTGATTGACAGCAAACACATGACATGATATGTCACGTAAGTTGAAAAAATTATTGAAACAACAACCTTACTATACAACCTTTATTAATAAAAATAATAGTAATGAAACTTATTCTTTATAAAAATTAAAAATACAGTTGGATGGATTTGAAATTGTAACTCCAGATGAGCCAACACCAAAGCTGACAGTTCTTTTACCGTTTTGTGGTATACTTATAGCAGCTGTACCAGTAATGTTTTGAATTTTAATGTTATTTTGCAGAGAATTCTCTACATATGATTCGGCTACTTTATCCGATCGCTATCCACTAAGCTGCTTCAGTGGCCTTGTATCACCGCCGCTTTCTGCAAAGATCGTCGCCGCACTCCTGCGAAAGCAGTGCCCTGTCTACTTATGGGCATCCGGTAGATTGCCTCGAAGTATAAGTTTTGGTTTTCTTGATCTTCACTAATAGCACTGATCCCTCAGTTGTTACGTCCTGTACAGCCAAATCGTGCAGTTCTTCGCGACCACATGCTCCAAAAATACCAAAGGCTGTGACAACCTATAAAACACTATAATTTTTATAATGAGAATTGGAAAAAAAAACTAAAATCGTTATACCTTAACTAACAAGTACGTATGATCAGGCGCCTTCAACATGATTCTTCAATTTGATGCCGTTGCAATACATAGGACTTTTTAGCTTGATCACCTACAGAATTATTCTTCATGAATTCTGTGAGCATGGAAAAACGAGATATATCAACATCTTCCTTCAACTTGAACATCTTTTTCAATTTAGAATATAGACACCACAGTGACGACAGCTTATATATCTTTGACTGCAAAAATAGATATTTATTAAATAGAGATAATTGACTAATGTATATATACAATCCCTTACCATTTGAGACAAGTATGCCATCACAACTTTTTCATCACATTTTGTGGACACATTTTTTGTGCTCCGCCACGCGCTAAACTTTTCGTACTCTTTTATGTATAAATATTTCGATTTACTTGGAATTATTTTTGCCTGGGCGGCCTCAAATTCATCTAAAATTTCTTGTGAATAAGTTTTTGCGTTTTCACCTTCCATTTTAGAATGCAAATTATTTACAAATAAATAGTACCTTAGCAACAATTTAGCAATATCACAGTATCTTAGTAACAACAAATTAGCCTACTGTCGACTTTATTTCACTGCATTTGCATTTAAAAACTTACCGAAAATACTTTTTAATTTTTTAATATTTTGTTCCAGTTTCATGGTGCAAAATAAAATAAAACATTGTATGTACCACGGGCATAATTGTAGATTATGGCTCTCAGGAATATAAAAGCCCTCCGCTTCGCGTCGGGCTTTTAACATTCCCTCGAGCCATAATCTTCTGATTATGCCCTTAATACATAAATATCTATTATTAATTAATTAATAATTATATGATTAATATGAGTTCGGAATGCGGAATGATACAAATGAAAGACTTTTAGTAGTCTTAACAACTCAATGATGTAAAGGTTAAATTAATTTAATGGATGTGTGATGTGCAGGTGTAAGTGTTATTGGGTTTTATTTAGCAATATTTTTTTTTAAATTTAAAGAAACTATGTTATATTCAGGTGAATCATGTAAAAAATTTGAGAAATTAAACACCCTCCCCATTAATTTGTATTGTATTCGGGGAAAAGTATATTACCATTTGTAAAGCTAATAACTCACTTTAACATATTAATATCATGAAAATTGCACTTAACATAAAATTAAAAGTAAGATTCTGAAAACTGAATTTACCAATTTTATGCTCGGTTCCACAAACATTTAAACTGCGATTAAATTATTTAAGCCTATATTATTTAATCCCAAATTTATAAATTCAAATAAAAAAAAACATTTTTCTAAAGGAAATTATTTTAATTAATGCCTACCGGTTTCGTACTCTTCAACTGCGTGCATCGGCAGGACAGGTATATGTCAAAATGAGGGAAATTATGAAAACAAAATTAAGCCGAAATCTCAGTTTAAATGTTTGTGAAACCGGGCATTAGTTGTTAATGGGGCGGTTCAAGGTATTTGATTAAACCTTTCCCTATAGCAACCACTATCGCCTTTAACATCCTATCCAGCACTTTGAACACATGCCCCGAAACAATTCCATGCTTATATATTATTCATCTATCCTAATCTTGCTCCAGAAAAAACAAACACTAGTTAAAAATAGATACACTTATAAACGTTTTAGCACATTTTGTGTATTTATTTTGACGCACCCTGGCCAAAGCATCCACTACACTTGTACCACCCAGGCTACCTTACTGATATCCATTCCACCTCACAACGGTTTTTGCCGCACATAAAAAAACGTATACCGCCACTAGCTAAAAAATATTTACACTTAAACGTTATAGCACATTTTGATGCACCCTCGCTAACCACTACACCTAACACTTTGGAGTCCTCGCTTGACCTTCATCCAAATTTGTGGGTGGTAATGCTAAGAAACAAAAATCAAATTGAGGAAATTATTTAAAGTACCTGAATTTTGCAGAACTCGAGCTCTCAACGCTGCAGTTGTAATTACACTCTTAACGAGCTACCGTTTGTGTGCTCAAACCACCATTTTCCGCGGTAGATTTTAACAACACCTGGTTAATCAAATGACACATCTCCTTCTACATATGATTCGTTTATATCGGTAACGAGCGAATCATCACGCACAACTTCTTGCATGACGACATACACTGATAATAAAATTTAACAGAATTGCTGTAGAATGAAAAAAGCAAACATATGAAGGCATCGCGTTGTTTTTGGGGAAATGTATTCCTATACAAGCAAGGCCAGCCACAGCAAAAAAAATCGTTGATTAAACGAATGCGCAGTAAAGGTATTTCTACATTACTCTTTTAATGTATACAAAAACTTTCTGTAAGGTTTAAAGAAAATTATCTGCATCAATAAAGTGTACTAAAGTTAAGAATTAGATTTGATATTATATATAATTGAAAGCGTTTTAAGTCTCCAAATGTTATTTAAGCAACATTACAATTCTTATGTCTATTTTAAATCTATACATTGTATATGATAACCAGAACGTTATCAGAATGCGAGTGGGGAATGTCAATTTAAAAAGCTTAATTATTAAGGTACATTTTTTTTAAATTACATCACCTATACGTACAATGAAAACCCATTCAAACGCCTACTAACAATAAAACCATTTATTAACATAAAAACAAGCAGATTTATTTGTCTAGCGATCTGCATTAAAACTAATAAATATGTAACTAAATCGTATTTTTTGTTAATTTAGGGGTCATTAAAACATTTTTTATAAATGTTATTTCAGCAGCATTACAACTCTTATGTCTATTTTAAATCTATACATCGTTCTAGACAGTAATTAGATATGTGCAACGAGTTTATATTTTCTAAGTGCATATATATATATATATATATATATATATATATATATATATATATATATATTTCCTGCATTCGAGGGTCGTCAATTTAGGAATAAAAAGGGCTGAAATTTTAGGTACAGTCCTAACCACAACGTTGGCTAAATCTCGCCATTTTTCAACGCTTTGTAGAAATTAAAGTAGACAAAGTTAACTACAAGTTTCATTTCATACTTTCATACTTAGAGGATGACTTGAATGGTAATAAACGTAATGGGGGCACACTAAAAATCGGAAAAAACTGATTAATTACTAGACACGCCACACCTAAACGTTGCAAACCAATAAAGAACTGGATAGAATACCCCGAAAAACCATAAGATTTTTTAAAGTTATTTTACTGTCTACGTCTTTAAGTTATATGCAAAAACAGCACACAAATATTTTTAATTATACACTTCCGTTTCCAACACTATACGTTCCCCGCTCTTCTTGACCTTTACTACATACACTATTTTTACATATTCCTGATTGCTGATACACAGCTTCATCATTTTCTGTTTTCATTATGTAACACTCCAAGTCGGGTTTTACCTACTTGCTTTATTAGCGTCTCCAATCGCTCACTCCTCCGCACTTACTGCCTTCTGTCCAGCTTTTTCAGACACAATAAGTCATTTCCATCGAAAACAGTTTAGAATATGCTACTAACTAGCCCTGGACGACAACTCTGTTGACTTATTTCATCTATTGGAAAAGCTACCTCTAAAAGTAGGTGATTTAAGTGGATTGTTCAGCTTTTCTATAAAAAACTGCCGTCTATCTGTACCTTGACCTATTTATAGATTTCTAAGAATTCCGGCAAAAGTTAACTCAATTTAGCCATCACTTAACCTTTTTAGCATAAACAACAACCTTCCCATGAGTTGATTTTTAAAAATGTTACATCCATCGAACCAATAAACTTTAACCTCCTCAGATCAATAAACTTTACCCCTGCACGAACTGGTTAAATTTGTTTTCTGTGGCGGGAAACGACTACTGCTTCTGGGTTAGCTGTGTTGGGAAACGACTATCTGTGTTTGCGAAACGGTTATCTGTCCTACAGAAACCACCTCCTGCTGGTGGTTAGGATAGTAAGATACTGTAAGCATAATATTTAGCCAATACAGGAACTTTGACTTACGTTTAGCATAGACAACAACCCTCTTGTTTCCACGAATTGATTTTATTGTTAGAATTGCTATTTCCAAGAATTTTTCCTCCAAGGAATGCTAAAATTTGACTTGATTCCTTAACATTGTTTCCCTAGATGGATAGAAATAGAGGATGTAGTTTTACATCAAGTAATACACTTAAAATAATATATACCGAGCATCCCAATAAAATGTATACACTCTTTAAATGACTATAACACTAACAATTATTATAATAAAAATATAAAAAAAAACTTTTCAAAAATGAAAATAATGTTAACAAATGTAGAAACTAGTCAATTATCGAAAATGTTCAAATTGTTGGCCATTGTGGTCCATGCACAGCTGATAACGCTGATTGATTGAATCCAAAACGTTAATAATCATTTCAATTGGTATTTCGGCATATTCTCTTTCAACAGCTGCTCTCAACTCATCGATTGTAGCTGGTTTTGTAGTGTAAACATTGTATTTAACATGCCCCCACAGAAAAAAATTCATGGGGGTCAAATCCGGTGAGCGTGGAGGGTACTCTTCTCCTCTGCACATTTTCCTTGGTACCACTCACAAAATTAGATTCTGCGGTTATAATCATCTTCATTGAGAGCGTGCACTAATCTAGGAATAAAACTTCTCCATTTGACACGCTTCAAAATGCGATGGACGCTCGATTTTGAAACTCCTGTCTCACGAGCCGCATGCCGGACAGATTTTCTAGGTGATTGCTGAAATCTCTGAATGACTTCTCCTTCTCTTGTGGGGCTGGTGGATGATCGTGGTCTTCCGGAATGGTTCTTATGGACATCCTTAACAGTTCCTTCTTTCTCAAACTCTTTGCACTTCACTTACGTTCTCAGTCTTCCAGTAGCACTTTAGAATGAATTTTCTTTCCTCAAAGTTTAGACTCCAGCCATTATTTTAAGCAGTCACAATTGAAAAAAAAGTGTGGTTGTTATGAACTGGTAAAGAGTGTATACATTTTATTGGGACACTCGGTAATTGCATTTTATTGTAAATATTAGAAACTTTTCCCCTTTACTTGTAACCCCTGTCAGCACACAATTTCATAAACCTTTTACTGATAATGTCTTACATAGTTATTGTATAAAAAGTGCACATTCTATAACTGACTGTCTCAATATTTTCCGAATGTAGTGATATTAGTTCACAAAGTACAAGTGGAAAGGGATGTGTAGAGGTATATCCAGACCTCCATTTGATGCAGTGATGATTATTGATTAACCAGATGGCTTGTCGTTGAAATTCCACATCTAAGGCGTGTCACGGAAATGGTGGTTTGAACACAAAATGGGCTGCTTGATTTCCATTATGTATTGCTAGCTCTTTGGGAGTAAATACATGTTTTGCCGGTTTGAATCCCTGTACGTCAACTATTACAATCATCGTCTCTGTAGCGTGACCCCGTACCTAACTTTTAACTACTTATTACTCGCAAAACATGCACAATTTTCAAAGTCGCTTGCAACACAATTTCAGAATTTTAAATGCAGAAGAGCGCATGTGTAGTTTAATTAAACCGCACAATTCGAAGCATAAGTTTCCCTTTTATGCAACTGCAAGACATCTATTTATAACTTTAACTAATATCTAATTGCTCTTCACAGCATTTTCGGGTAACCGTAAAATTATTCATCATGATTGCACACTCCTTAAATAGAAGCATCAGTTGCATTCGGGGTTAAAATACGGGTAAGATCGGACAGGATCGGGACCTTGAAAATTATTTTTTTCTTTTAGATTTCTGTGAATTGTAATATGGCATGACCTAGAAATTTAAAGCAAATGGTGGGGGTAGCTGGTGAAATCTACGCCTCTTTAACTTATGTGAAAAAGAACACCACATTAACAACACTTAAAGTCTTTATTTTTTAATTACACAATACAGTTACTTAAATCTAATACATACAATTTTGTTTTGAGACAACATTTACCAGCAATACATTTTTTTTGACTTCAAAGAATTAACACCTTGACTCTGCCAAATTGCTTGAACAGCCTAACCGAACTTCAACATAGAAATTCGTATAACGTTATAAATACGTCTAATGGTAGTGGTATAAATTTTAAATAATATCATAAAGAAATCAGTGTAAAAATGTTCCCCGAACAAATCGTGAAACTAACTCGAGATACAAACCATTCTTCTAAGAGTTCTGTTCCTGTTTATAAATTAAATCTAAAATTTAATAGTAGTGAAAAAGAAGTTTTTACATTTATTCAAAGATGTGAGGAAATGATGATTGCACGAAACATTTCAAAGTCGGAGATGCTTTCATCTGGTATTGATTTATTTTCAGGAAAAGGTCTAATATGGTTCAGAGCTGTTAGCCACTAATTCATACGTGGGACCAACTTATTTCTAAATTAAAAAGTGACTTTTTACTGGAAGGAGATGACGAAGTTTTGTTAGATGAAATTAAGAATAGAAAACAGACTTTTGATGAAATTACAACCCTTTTTATTTCTGAAATGGTAAATTTATTTTCAAAATTAGATGTTCCTCCTTCTGAAGGTGAACAATTAAAGATTATTATGAGAAATTTACAACCTTGGTTTGCTACTCAGTTAGTTTTAGTTAATATTAATGATATTTTCCATTTAGTCGAGTTATGTAAACAATTGCAGCAAGTGAAAGCTCAGAATTCAAAATTCAAATTTAATTCTAGTTCAGATTCTCAAAGACAATCTGAATTTCAAACCCAAATCTTCTACATTGAGTCAAAATATTAAATCTAAATTCAATTTTACTGGTACTAAGCCAAAAAATTTAAATTCAACTTTTAATAATCCAAAAATTAATACAGCTAAGTCTTCAACAACATGTTTTAAGTGTAAACAATTGGGTCGTACCTATCACACCTGTGATAAGGATGATGATAAAATCTTTGCTTTAAATTTGGTTATTCCGATGTTACTTTTACTGATTGCCAAAGTGCAAATTTTCAAAAAACTTGTAATTGAGAAGTGTTCTGTTAGTCGGCACAGCATGTTTTTAAAGAATGGTTAATTACAGTTAATAAATTTTATGGAACTCCAAAAATTTGTTCCAAATTTGTTGAAAAAAATAATATTAGACCTTTTATTAATGTAAAGATTTTTAATGAAAATTTTGTTGCTTTATTAGATAGTGGAGCTACCGTTACAATTTTAGGTAAGCCTGCTTTGTATCTAATTGATAAATATGATTTGAAATTAAATAGGAATTCACCTTTTTCAACATTGATTATTGCTGATGGTTCTTTACAATCCATTTTGGGAAGTGTAGATTTATCTTTGAATGGTATTACCAAAACTATTTCTGTTATTGTTTCTGAATCTATTACTACTGCAATTACTTTGGGAGTAGATTTTTTTCAATTATTTGAAATTGAAGCTAATTTTAGTGAAAATTCTTTTGTTGCAAATTCTGCGGATACAAATTTTTCAGTGATTAAGAGTATTGATGATCTTAATAATGATCAAATTTTTGAATTAAACCAAGTTATTGACCTTTTTAAAACATTACCAAATTCCAAATTAGGTAAAACAAATAAAGTTTTTCATTCAATTAATACTGTTGATGCAACACCAATTAAACAACGTTATTTTCCATTATCTCCTGCTATGTTGGAGCATGCGAACAGAGAAATTGCTGACATGTTAGAGCAAGGAATTATTAAACCCAGTTCTTCTCCTTGGAATTCTCCAATGGTTTTGGTACGGAAGAAGTCAGGTGAATTTAGAGTTTGTTTTGATGCGAAGAAATTGAATTCTATTACAAAAAAAGATGTTTACCCTTTACCATTTTTAAATGATATTTTGGATAAATTAAGAGATGCTCGTTATTTAACTTCAATAGATTTAAAGAAAGCTTTTTGGCAAATTCCTTTAGACCCTGAGAGTTGTGAACTGCTTTTACTGTTCCACGTAGAGGATTATTTGAGTATACTGTTATGCCCATGGGACTTACCAACTCACCTAGTACTTTACAACGATTTATGGATTCAATTTTAGGTCATGATTTGTTTATTTGGACAATATTATTATATTTTCAAGTACATTTAAGGAACATATTGCTATTTTAAGAGAAGTTTTTAAAAGGCTTAATGATGCCAAATTAAATATTAATTTAGATAAATGTGAATTTTGTAAACCTCAATTATCATATTTAGTTTTGTTATCGGTAAGAATGGTCTTCATACTGATCCTTCAAAGGTGGAAGCTATTACTAAATTTCCTCAACCAAATACTTTTACAGAAGTTAAACGTTTTATTGGAATGTGTTCTTGGTATAGACGTTTCATTCATGATTTTTCCACAATTTTAGCTCCGATTAATAATTTATTGAAAGTTAAGAAGAAATCTCAGAAAGTTTTATGGAATACCGTATGGAATACCGAAGCGACCGATTCATTTTTGAAAATTAAATCTCTATTAGTTGATGATCCTATCTTAACGAGTCCAGATTTTTCTAAAACACTTTATTTACAATGTGATGCTACCAATTGTGGTGTTGGATGTGTTTTAACTCAAGGTGAAGGAGAGAATGAGGTTGTCATTGCTTATGGTTCTCGTACTTTAAATAAAGCCGAGCAAAATTATTCAATTACAGAACGTGAGTTACTAGCTGTTATTTTTGGAATTCAAAAGCTTAGACCTTATATTGAAGGTACAAATTTTAAAGTTATTACTGATCATCATCCACTTATTTGGCTCAATAATTTAAAAGGTCCTTCAGATCGATTAGCCAGATGGAGTGTTAAACTTCAACAATTTGATTTTGAAGTTATTCATCGAAAAGGTAAATTAAATGTTGTTCGTGATGCACTTTCTAGAGCCCCTTTGGAAGTTAGTTCTTTAGAATTTTCTGCAGTAGTTTTAGACGATTGGTATAAGAAAATGTTAGCCAATGTTTCTAAAAATCCTGAATTATTTCCTGATTGGAGAGTGGAAGATAATAAACTTTATAAATTTATTTCAAATGATTTAACATTTCAAAAATTTCTTCAGCACATTTTGGTGTTTTTAAAACTTTTTCAAAAATTAAAGAATTTTATTATTGGCCAAAAATGAAGTTCGACATTTCCAAATACATCATAAATTGCAATGTTTGTAATCGAAGCAAGTCTTCACAGTTTAATCATTATGGTTTTATGGGTAAAGAGAAAAATGTCTCTTATCCTTTTCAATGTATTTCTATTGATTTAGTGGGTCCTTTTCCAAGATCGAAGAGTGATAATACAGTTTTATTAGTTATTTGTGATTGGTTTACTAAATTTACTTTGATTCACCCAAAGCGCAGTGCTACTGCTAAAGGTATTTGTCAATATATTCAAAATTATGTATTTCTAGTTTACGGTGTTCCTCAAATTTGTATGGTGGACAACGGTCCTCAATTTAAAAGTGCACAATTTAAAAATTTAATGAGTTCTTAAAAAGTTCAATCCATTTGGTTTAATGCAAGTTGTCATCCCCAAGTAAATTTTGTTGAGAGAGTTAATAAAGTAGTAGGTACTGCGATAAGGTCTTATATTAAAGATGATCACAAGAAATGGGATGTTGAAATTCACAAAATTGCCCATGCCATTCGTAACGCTGTTCATGAGTCTACTAAATTTTCACCTTCCTTTTTGGAATTTGGTAGGGCAGTTCCAATTTCTGGGGATTTTTATGGTCGACTAAAGGATTATAAAGAGGATGATTTATTTATTACTAACCGTGAACAATTAGTTCAAGATTTAAATGAACTTTCACCCGTTTTTAAACATGTTAAACAAAATTTACATGCAGCTTACAAAAGAAATTCAAAATCTTACAATTTGCGACGGCGTCCATTAAAATTAAACGTCGGCGATTTAGTTTGGAAAAAGAATTTTACTTTATCTGATGCGGCTAAAAATTATAGTCAAAAGTTAGCTCCAAAATTTATTGAAGCAAAAGTTATTGAGGTGTTAGGTCCAACTACGTACCGATTAGCCACCTTTTGATAATAAACCCTTAGGTGTTTTTCATGGTAAAGATTTAAAACCCCATTAGTTCTTAATTATTTTTCTATTCCTAGTATTTTTGGGGCTCTTACATTCTGGTTTTCTTACTTACATTTTAATTATTTTGATGATTTTTCAAAGTAATTTGATTTTTGTGCTTATTTCGCACATTATTTTATTTTATATTTTTGTGGCTTTACAAACCACTTATTTTATTTTTGCTAGATTTGTTTAGCACGATTGTTGATATTTAGATCACATCGTGCGATTGTTTTGCCGATTTTTTGGGACATTAGTTCTCAGGCGGATTATTTTCTTTTATTGGATTTACAATTTGCTATTGTTGCAATAGTAAAATTTAAGATAACCATTTTGAGTTTACCTCTGATCGTTATTTAACGTGAAATTTTCATTCTTAACCGTTGATAAGAAAACCAGTAATGCTTGTTTACATTTTTATTTTTTATTTGATTTAATTATTCTGGTTTCCCTGAAATTGTTTCGAAATTCTAGCATTTGACGATTCCTGATGTGTCTAGTGTACTATTCTTGCACGGTGCTTGAGGACTTCGGTTCGCCTCGTGCCAACCTCGATTAGTTCACTTCCCGATTGTGACTTCTTGATTATGACGTTTTGGTAGTTTTAGGGGGGGGGTTGTTGTGTTCGTAAGACTGCATCATCCTTTTCTTTGCTACCTCATCTAGATGTCGACTTATTTACAAAACGTGCATGTTACTTAGGGGTATGTTTAGTCTTGGACGACGACTGTGGAACAACATGAAACCTGAATCTCGTGAAGGGTAGAGTGGCCTCTCTTGTTCTCCACGACGAAACATGCTGAGCTAATTTGCCGTGGAAACAGTCGTATCTTGGATTTACCGATTTTGACTCACCGAACGTGACTGTGGTGGTTGTGTGTGATGTACCTAGAAGGTTTGGTTTGAGATCACCAGGGTAGGGTAATGAAACCGCTCTCTCTCGGCCTCAAGTCTCGCAATTTTTATGGTTTGTCCGGAAGAATTTTTGACTCTCGAGTGGAGTGGCATTTTGCAGTGATCTTTTTTTTTCGTTGCACCTGAAAACTGTTCCCGGGTTCCCCGCCCGCTGACCCTTCAGGTCATAGTTGGTTTCCGTTCTTTTGTTATCTTAGCTTCAAATGTTTTGTTACCGGTTTTTCATTTTGCTCCTCTGTTGGTGGTTTGCTTCACAAACCCCACCAGCTGAAGTTTTTGCTTTATTTAAGGCTTCGGGTCCTTTGTCTCGACTAGTGGCGTGTGCGGGTGGTAGCGCGTCATTAGCTTTTATGGTGTTGCGAGGTGTCTTTCCTGACCAATGTCGCCGCGTTTTCCGTACTTCTTCGTACACTTAGTATAGGATTTTGTTCTATTTAATCTTTTATACGAATCAAATAAATTTGGATCAATCCTTTCTAAATTTAATTTACGCCTTAATAATTTACGTTTCTCATCCACAGTTAACCTTTCCGCACCATTAACAATTTAACTGTACTAGCGGCTCATCACTACGTAGAACATCTACTAAATAATTCAAATTTGACATGGTAACGAATAATACACGAACAATAAAATTTCACTAATTATAGACACAATAAAAATATCCAATCGTAATAATAAATTATTACGATACCTTTAAAATGGTCAACTCTAACAATCGAAACTGAATCAAATAAGAGCGAAAATAACCAGCAATAATGGTAATGAAAGCAAATCAAATCCCATGGTCGATGCGCCAGTGTAAATAAATGTAATGGTAATGGTATAAATTTTAAATAATATCATAAAGAAATCAGTGTAAAGACGTTCTCCGAACAAATCGTTAAACTAACTCGAGATACAAACCATTCACCACAAATATGCCTTTGATTTAGTCAGTAGATTAAGGTAGGGTGGTTCAATCCTTTGATTTGCTTAATTACCTCAATTTATGCTTGATTACTTCTACTGAAAATGAATAATAAAAAATTGCAATATAACACTAATAAAAATGATCTCGGACGCCAAGTTATTTTTCTAATTATGCTCGGAATAACTAAACCGAGGTCTACACTAAACATTTTATCAAAATGTAAAATAATAAAAAATATACAAACTATGTTCATTAAAAATTTAAAGTTAGAATTATATAAAATATATCTTAAAAACTATTTGTAATAACCTTAAATTACTAAATTATTGATATAAATACCTGTCACTAAATATAATACTTCTTGAGAACCCTGGTATTACAGAAATAAATGCGGAAATGCAAACCAAGGTGATGTCATCTTGGCATCAATATTGCGCAATATCTCGAAATAACACTTTACGTGGTAAACCACATCCAAAAATTGGAATTTTCCTTCTAATAAATTTATCTTCATGAAATTGAATAATCCGTTTATTGCATTTTCTTGAATTTTTGAATACAAAAATTGCAATCGTGAAATCATTTGTAATTAAAAAAAGTAATTGTAATAAAAGTGTAAATCAAAGTAAAAATAAAAGAAAGTGCCTGCAAAGAGCAAATGTTTTAATTTTTTGTATAATGCGCTAAAATATCTTACCATCAAATCAATGGCACTTTCACAAAATTTAGGTGGAAGCCCAAAAAATGCTTCATAATCAACACAACCTTCATCAGGAGGTGAAACAAATGGATGCTTTGAAATTAGATGATGATATAGCGGTGATATGAGCAGAATAATTTAAAGTGGGAGTATAAACCTTTAAGAAGTATATACCCATAAGAAGATATGCACTTAAGTTACACCAAAATGCAAATTAAGTTGCCTACCTCATAGCTACAAATCATTAATAAATAAATTTTCTTATAGTTACAACTGAATGAATGAAGAACCTAAATTATATTTTAATACAACTCAGAATGGGTTGTTACAATGTCGTCCAGAATCGAGCTAATTTCTATATTTAGATTTGACCTTGCCTAACTTCTAAGTATTCCAGACTTCCTTGCCCTTGATGCTGCTGCCCTTCGACCTAAACTAACGTAAGAGTGGTGCAGACTTCTCTGACCATGATGCTGCTGCCTTTGATCTTAACTAACTTCAGAGTGGTTCAGAATCGGTCTAAGGACCTTGAAAATCGCAGGCACATGACTCAGCCAATCCTAAGCTTAATCACCAACATGCAGGCGTCCAATCGGCTGGGAAACGGCTACCTGTGTTGCGAAGCAGCTGTCTGTTTTGGGAAAAGGCTCCTCTGTTTTGGGAAACGGTTATATGTCTTTGGGAAACGGATGCAGTTCTTGGGGAACTACTTCATCCTGGTGGTTTAGGACAGTAGTTTTATTAATCCACATACTGTAAGCATAATCCTTTTATTACAATTTAACCAATACAAGAACTTTGACCCGCATTTTAGCATAGACAACGACAACCTCTATGATACTCCCGATCTTCAGAATTACCATCTTGGCTCAGCCAAGAATTGCTTGGGTGACCCTGAAAGATAAAATCCCTCACGCCTTGAAAAGTCTATTTAATACCCTGAGAATTGTTTTATAAGGATTAACATCTTAGAACAGTCAAGAATGACTTGGTGACCTTGAGAAATATACGTAGGTGATGTGTTAGATGCCATGAGCGAAACAACTTTGACCTTGAAGCGTCGGAATGAACAACGGATCACCTTTGTTCCTGAAAATTGATTTCTCAGGATTGAGCCTGAAATGGTGGGGGTATCTAGATAACAATCTATTTTTAAGAATTATGACCCCAACTAGGCCAGAACAATGGATCGCCTTTGTTTTTTCTCAGAAGTATAACCTTGACTTTGACCTTGAAGCGTTGGCTGAATTGCTTGAACATCGCCTTTGCTCTTGAAAATTTATTTCTCAGAATTGAGTCTGAAATGGTGGGTGCAGCTAGAAATTGATCTATTTTTAGGAATTATGACCCAAACTCAGCCAAAACAATGAATCGACTTTGCTCTTTTCTCAGAGGTGTGACCTTGAAAATTGTAAGCATAGACTTTGAAGCGTCGGCTTAGTTCTTGAAAATTGATTTCTGAGAATTGAGTGTGAAATGGTGGGGGTAGCTAGATATTGATCTACTTTTAGGAATTATGACCCTAATTCGGCCAGAACAATGGAACGCCTTTGTCGTTTTCTCAGAGGTCTGACCTAAAAATGGGGGGATGCAGCTACCTGTGTTGCGAAACAGATTCCCTGTTTTGGGAAACGACTCTACAGTTTTGGGAGACGGCTATCTGTGTTTGGGAAACGTCTATCTGTATTCGGGGAAGGGAACCACTTGAGGTCAATGCACTTTTCCGGGGGGCGTGACCTTGCAAAGTAAACTTCCAAGAACTGCTTGATGTCCTTGAAACATGCTTAGCATAGACAACAATCTGTATGATACTCCAAGAATTGATGGGGACGTGACCTTGAAGTTTTCATGTTAAATTAACACTCAGCCAAAGCATTGATTGGCGACCTTGAACACTTCATGGCCTTGAAGACCGATGCAGGAAACGTTGCCTTTAAAAACTTTGTACTTTTGGGGTAGACCATGTCATGACCTTGAGGAATATATTCAGTTAATGTGCATGATGACCTTGAAAAACCATTGACCTTGATGTAGACAATCTGCAGGAGAGTTTCAATGACCTTCAAAAGTAGCCTATTAACTTTTCTAGTTCCTTGAATGACCTTGACTTTGAGGAATATACCTTGATGCAGGTAATGTATACTATGACCTTGACCTTGAAAACCATTGATCTTGAAGCGGGCTGTGTGTACTTTAAGAACTTAATCTTGGCAATGAGAGCGAACTTGAAGAGACTTGACAGTGTTACCAACCTTTTCTGCCACCTGACCTTGAAGCGGTGACATTGAAGCAGGCAATGTGTGTACTCAATGATCTTGAAAACGAGAAAATTTATCCCTATTGTATACGTGACCTTGAAAAGCATCCTCCTATTATCTCTGTGAACACAGACAACGCTCGTGACCTTGAAGAATATGCGAGCATTAAATGTTCCATCAGCATACCAATGATTACAGTTTTCCATAAAAGTTAAATTTCTTTGGGTGGAAAATATCAAAATTCCATCTTCGTTTGCACCACCATCGAATAAAAGAAAAGGCTCGCCGTTACTGTTTCTGGTGTATTCTTCCGGAATAATAAGCTCTGTCAAATTTCTAGGATTTGACGGAATAGCTTCTTTTTTTGGCGTATGTGTTGAATAGTTCGCTTTAGTGATAAAATTGAAGGTAACTGCCCAGTTGCACCCATAGAAACTTCTTGTGAAACAGTAGCTATTATGTTTTGTGTTGTTAGTTCAACTTGTTGCGCCATTTCTTTCATTCTGTTACAAACTTTCTCTACTTCTAATTTGGAAACACCTGCAATATGATTATGACTTGTACTTTTCACTGCATCATTCCTCACTGTGTGAACTCTGCCGTCACATTTAAACTTATTGCATTGGGTACATTTCTAAATTGTCTTTCCACCAATAATTTTTTACTTTCGATGAATAAATCCTTTGTACACTAACATATCGACACCTTTCTGACTTTTAACATAAGTTAAGGCCATCTTGACAAAACGACAACTTCACGAATAATAAATTGGAATGTTTAACCAAACCCTTATTATAATCTCAGGTAAATTTAAAAACAAATTAAGTAAAGGGTTCATTAAGTATTAATAATATTACTGGATTTACATAATTACACTAATATCTCTCATTAGAATCATATTATCAAGCAATTAAGTAATGGTCATTAAGACAATCATAAAAAATTTTTAATTTTACTTTAAGTATAAAGAAATTGTTACAATTCATTCACTGGACTTATACCGTGAATTAATTATTAATCATATATAAGTTAGCTATTGATAACGATATTATTAATGTGCTTCCCAAGAAATTCGGTAAATTGCACTAAATAAGCAAATTAATTTTTAATGATATTCTATTTAGAATATTCACAAAAATACAATAGTCAAAATAAGGAAATAAGTCTAATCATAATGATTAATTGTGATACAGCAGTGGATTCGAAGGCAGTGATACTGTGGATTTGTACAAACCTTTTTTTCTATTAATAACAATAAATTAAATAGTATGCTAAAATATTAATTTAATTTTTCATTTTGCATTGTTGAAAAATAACCAATCTACTAAAATAATACAAATAGACCCGTAAGTATAGCTTCAGGAAACACTACAAATAACGACATTTTCCGATGCGACATTTTTTCGCGCAATCAATTGCCCACGATCTTTTTTCGTCGGCGCCCTTTATTCGCCGGCGACCTTTTGATATGCGACCAAATGAGCGCGACATTTTTTCGTGTGACCAATTATGCGTGACCTGTTTTCGCGACACCCCCTGGACCTACGAATTTTGGGGTTAAAACTAAAGCAGCTATTTTTTTTAAATTTATTTCTTAACAAATATTCTCGACGACTTAATAATTCATAAAACCTAATTTGTATTATTAGGTCTCAAATATTTTCTGGACAATTTGAAAAAAAAAGGCTCCGTCTAGTTTTAACCAGCAAAATTTAAGAGGTAATTGAAAATCACACATTAACAGAAACTGTTATACACCAGTCAAGAATACGTTGACACATGTTTGCCAAATTATTCGTGCATAGCTAGGAAACGAAATGACATAAAATGTGTGAGTTTGAAAATTGGTAAAAGCATAAAGCGGCGAAGGGGTTCCTAACAGGTTTTACATGATTGACAGTAAATAAACCATCCGCGTAAATTGTAAAGTAGAAGGTGGATATGTAAATCACGTTTTTTTGTTGTGTTATTGACTATGAATTAGGCTTTTAATACTATTCACGTTTGTTGCGCAAATTTCACTAAAATAGTCGCATCAGATGAAAAAACTTACTCGGCAAATTTAAAAAATCATATTTGATAGGAGGGAATAGTAGTAAGCATCATGTTTTTCAAAAATCCAATATTGCAAACTGGTTTCTTACCCAAAGTTTTTACGTTGTTGAAAAAAGCTTAAATAACTCTTGATACAACTCAACAAATTTACTTAAATCCTCAAGGCCGTGTCAAACTTTTCTTTGTTTGACAGTAATTTTTAGTGACGCTATTTGTTTGATTTCACAAAAAGATAAACAAGTATAGAATTTAATTCAAATGGGATATTATCTCGTATATTTAAAATGTAATTACAGTTTATATAGTCAAAAGGAGGCACAATTAAAATTATTTATAATAGTGCTATCATAAGTTCTCCTGAAGTAACGCTACAACTAAATACCTAAAACTTTATGATAATTCAATTATTCAAAAACGTAAGAACCTGGTATGCAGTGTGTAACAAAATTACACAATTTTTTTAGCGGACTAAATGAATGCTTGCGCTAACTAGTAGTAGCAACAAAAATAAAAAAGATTATTAATAGGTATATAAATGAATTATATTTACGACGTATCATGCAGTACTTCTAATGTTGAAAATATAGATTACACAGTTATTTTATATACAGAAATATTTATAAAGTTATATTATACAATCCAAATATAAAAAAAAAAACGCTTCCCAGGCGCACTAGCGAGCTGAAAATTTATGAAAATAATATGATTTTGTTTCCATAAATTTTAATGGTTTCAATTCGTTGAAACAAAGAAATTATATGATGTCACCACCTATCCTTAAATTAGAATTACATTGCAATATTAACTAATATCTCTATACACAAATATTATTCTTCAAACCTCTTGTAAAATGTAGGTAAATAGTAAAATAGGGACACCTTCCGACGTCACAAACCCCGCCCCCTTGGACACCCTTCGCCGACATTTTGTTTTTTTGTGACGTCATAGGCCACGTACACTTTCACCACGTGACCCTATCAATTTCGCACCCATTTTTTGACGAATTCATTTCGGGGTCATTTTCAACCTCCTTGATCGAATTTTCACTCCTAATTAGGGACTTTTTGGCTGTATTAAGAACCTTTTAAGCAGCCTTGGAAGGTAGACAAATGCAATGTTCTGATTGGTGGTCCTGAGGACAGACCAGATCACGCCCCTTTTTCCTGGTTAGTGGTGCGTGCGTCCGCCCCTCTAGTTTATGATGTTCCTTAGCCCCCACCAGCCTCTGAGCTCTAAAAGTCACTGCATTCTGATTGGTTACGGCGAGAAATTTGGATTTGTATTCTAATAAGAGGCCCTTAAACTGTTTTGTAAGACAGGTATAGGAACTTGTTCTTAGGTATTCGCCCCTTGTCTAGCTCCCACTTGTCTGTATGAATGGCTCTATCTGCTGATTTATTTTTAAAACGCAAATGTAGATTTCAGTCATTATCAGTATGGTGCGGAATCTTAAACTTAAACACAGCATTGTAATAGTACTAGGGCCTCCATACCAACCCATAAGACAGCATTACGTCTCTGAAAGCTGTCCTGGAGTAATACTTACATTGCACGGACCGCCTTTCTCAGCTGGTATAACGGAGATAAAAAAAACAAACAGGTTTTGTTGGTTTATTATTATATGCGAGTCATTAACTTCAAAGTTTAAACCCACAAATACGTGTCCGTATAACGGTATTAATTAATTAATCAATTAAAAAAAATAGCGTAACATTCATACCTTTACCTAGTTACACTAAACAAAATGAACTGGGATCGAGTCTATAGAATAATAGTTGGCGCTATTGTAGAGCTGGTTTATAACGTCATCCTATATGGATAGTAATGCATTTAAAAACTTTAATAATAATCTTTGGGCGCAATATTAAGTAAAATATATGTTAAAAATAATACGCATATCTTTAAGTGTGTATTCTTTCAGTAATAATAATAACCTCATAGCCTCGCTAAATTCGCTATCTGTGTTTTTTATTTATGAATAGTTGATATAAAACTGATTACCAGTTCACAGTCACGTATAAGTTACATACACAAATAGCAAACTACCTCTCTCTCACAGGTATTGTAATTTTTTTTACCCAACTTTCGCGTTAATTACAAGCTCGTTAGTGTGACATTGCCTGCTTATATGAATTTTATTTACACATTTTAAAAATGATTTTCACCTGGATCGTGTAAAGTCAGCGTTCAGCGACAGTATTTTATAATGTGTATGCAAACAAAGCTCATCCCGAGATTATAAAAACCAGCCTGTATTTTGATATTAAATTTTTGATGTTTACATTATAGAAAACAATTATGTAAAAACAAACAGACTTTGAAATTACATAAAAACGGACAGACAGGTCAACATTTATTTCCAATATTGATGACTTTACCAACCTTATTCGATTTTAACACAAAAAACAAAAAAACAAAGTGCAAGTCTAGGATAGTAGTATAGCTATGTTGGTTTAGGGCCATTTTACAGTGTTGCCATGACGTTAGGTCATGCAAGGGTATTCGGCGTTGTGAGATTTAGCGTTGTTGTCAGTTCATTGTCCTTTTCCAAGGCCAAAGTTCATTGATCTTTTCAAGGTCGCGCAATTCTCAAAGTTCATTGACCTTATGATCTCTGTTCGTGAAAGTATGTCAAGAGGTTCTTGTATTGAGTGAAGTTTTTCGCAGGTCAAGGAGAGTAGGTATTTGAGAAGTTGAAACTTGTTTTCTTATGATTAAGGTCAAAAAGAAATTTAAAAATCTAAAAATAGACATCACACATAATTCTTAGAAATCTAAAAAAGTAGAATCTTCAAAGTGACGTGCAGTGGTATCATATTACAATTCTTAGAAATATATAAATAGAATCAGTTTATGGAAATAAGAAGAAGAACGACAGGTCGTTGTAGTCTATGCTAAAAAGTAGACCAAGGTCAAATGGTATATTACAATTCTTACATATCTACAAATAGAGTGCTCAATCTGAAAGATTATTGACCCGCAGGCTAATCACATTACATTTCTTAGAAATATAAAAATAGGATCAGTTTATGCAAACAAGAAGGTTTTTGTCTGTACTAAAAGTAGACCAAGGTCTAATGGTAATTATACTAAATTCAGTCAAGGTCAGATAGTTTTATAAACTAAAACTAGGTGAAGATGAGTATTTGACATATTAAAACTTATTCAAGTCAAGGACACATTGTTCTTATATAAATCGAAGTAAGGTGTTTTGGGATCAGTCATTTAGTTAGTAACTTGTAATTATTTAACATGGAATTAGCAGGGTTAAACCAAAGCGCCTATTGGAAACCCTTTAAGAATGTGTATGGTCTTGAGATATCTAAAGAGTATAAAGTGATGAATGTATCAATAATTAATATTAAATATGATAAACATATATTGATGGAAACAGCTGATTTTAGATGTGTATTACCTCAGCGCTTTTATGAGTATTTCAAACAAAAAGAAATTCGAATTGAATAATTTCAAACGTTAGTAAACATGAAGAATGTGTTCATAAGTAGTTTGGTTGCAGTCAGGAAAACAACAAACATAGCAGTATATTTTTAATATCGGTGCTACATATGTAAATTACGCATGAATCATTTCTTAAACAGTGTTCAGTCATAATACAATTGCGAGCAAGTAAAGTCGTTATAATGCAAGCTGCAATAAAATCATTCCTGGAACGATCCAAACTCAGAAGTTCACTATTATATATGGATACCCACATAGTTGCAGTAACAATATGAATAATAATAATTTAACACTGAGTTGTTGATGCCATCAAAATAGTGATGGTAGTAATAATAGTAATAAAAGAGAAACAAGATGATGGTTATTCTAACACTGACTGGCTATCATTACAACATAAGGAAGAAGTGTATAAACAAGCAGTTAATGAATGCTTAATCGATTGTTTTTATTATAATCTATCGAATGGTACTCATCATGCAAAACATGCAGAAATTGGATACAGTACACACTTCAACCTTGCACCAGTAGTGCGTATGGGGTGTGGCATCTATGACAGAATTGTGAAAACTGTTATGATAGAAAACTGTAACTGCTGTTCTTGCACATTCAATGCTCATAATGTAGAAGAACTGTTCAATTTAAAGAATATAATAAGTTGTAGATTGGAATTTCTTGAATGTTACAATTTAGTGTGTCTCTATGAAAAGTTCATACAATTTTGCTCCTTCAGCTCAGTCGACGATTAAACGGGCCATGTTCTAAAATTTTGATTTGCTTTAATTATAAAATGTGTGTATGTGTGGACTTAATATGTACAGTTTTGACTTAAAAATAACGTTTCTGTTAGTGTTGGTCTGAACATTTCACTCGCGCACACATCACATAATTAATTGTCTATGGGAAGAACACATACATATCTTCGAAGTATCACGTTTTTTAATTCCAGTTGTGGTTTTTACTGAAACCGTACGGACCAAATTGTCGATTCCCGGGTGTAGTTCAATTATGCGCTCCACAGGCCATTGAAGCTGTGGTAGATTGTCGTCCTTTAATAGCACTAAATCGTTGATTTTGATTGGATTCTTCGACGTAATATTCCATTTTGCTCCTACTTGGACCTGGTTTAAATATTCCTTCGCCCATCTCTTCCAGAATATTTTTCGTAATCGCTCGACGTATTGCCATCTCGATAACGTGTTCAGCTTAAGTTTCGTGCTATCAGGTTCCACAAAAGACTTCAGTGAGTCAACGATAAGGAAGTGACCGGGTGTTAAGGGATTAACGTCGTATGTGGATCGGAGGATATTGGGGTTAAAGGTCTGGAGTTTAAACAAGCTTCGATTCTGACCAACAATGTGTACATTTCGTCATATGTCAAAGAAGAATTTCCAATAACTCGTTTTAAATGAGTTTTACATGACTTTTCAGCCGCTTCCCACAGCCTTTCGAAGTTGTGTGATTGTGGAGGTATAAAGTTCCATTTAATGTTCGGATTTAATAGTTCGGTAGATATTTTGTTTTCTGATTTGAATAATTTATTTAATTTGATCCCTTCATTGTTTGCTTCTATAAAATTGGTAGCGTTGTCAAAACATATATATTTTTTTTACTATCAACTTGAGAAATCACAATTATTTAATGCAATACTTAAATGAGAAGTAAAATTTCTAACCCTAGGTAAATAATGAAAATAAAGAACAACTTCGTAAATAATGATTTTTGGTATCATAAAAACAAAACGTTGTAGGTTAAAATTTTAATACTGAATTATATCATTTGTCATTTTGACAGTTTTAATTTGTCTGTTAGTTTGACAAATAATGCCCAGTCTACCTGATATTTTAAAAATGGATAGAAAATAACACAATAATAGTCAAAATCTAATTCAATCAAATGACAACCTTAACAGTTTTATTCTCACGTAGTAAAAAAAATTTTATATACACCTCGGTTGAGAAGGCCATCATAAACCTCACACATTAAAATTGCTCGGTTAATAATGGCTCACTTCTCTACCTAGGAGTATAATATACTATTATACGACCACGGCGTGATATAAAACGTTTTAATGCGTTTGTGGATCCATCTTCTGTTAAAAATCCAAGGCTAATTCTAAGTAAATTGCTCGGGTAGCAAAACAGACAACTACTACTATGTATGCTTTGATGTTACGTTTGCTGCGACCTAACGATTCCTTTATTAAAATTGGACCAGTGTAATCTATTCCACTATTTAAAAACGGACGTACTGGCTCTACGCGTACCTTTGGCAAATCACCCATTAGCTCAGCACACGGTTTTGGCGTAGACTTAAAGCATTTTATGCAATTATGTAATAACTTCCGTACAAAATTTCTACCACCAGTGGGTCAGTATTTTTCCCGTAAGGATGAGTGTCAATAGTAGCCCTAAATGCAGGAGTCGTTCTCCGAAAATTAAAATTTCTGTTATATGATTTTTGGATGGTAAAATTATGTTTTTGTTGGAAAGCGATTGTAGACGAATGCCTCAATGTTTCACCAACCCTAAGTAGACCATACTTATCAATGAACGCATTTAATCAAAGTAAATGACTATTGCGATCAAGAGGTTTGCAGTCATTGAGTAGCTGGACTTCGCGATTAAAGGCTTGTTGTACGATTTTAATAATTGTAACTTTCGATTGCTCAATTTCGGAGATTGTTAAATTACCAGTTCGTTGTAACGATTTATTTGTAACATTATGCACGAATCTGTAAATGTAAGATATAATTCTAATTAGTTTACTGAAATGCAAATATTTTTTGAACGATAGTAGTGTAGTTTTCCTTTACGGTTTGTAGTGCGACAATAATGGCACGTTTTTTCTCTGAAACGTCTTCCCCCACGTTGTATTTACTTAATGTAAGGTTTTCGGTTGTTAGAAGGTCAGGACCTTCCGACCGTAGTTTATAATGTATAATACTATTTACAATGGTACCTCGCAATATTATATCTGCTGGGTTTTATTTAGTATCAATGTGATACCACTGATTGAAGTTCGATAATTGAATTTTTTCTGATATATTTGCAACGAAAGGTTTCCAGTTATTTGGAGTATTTTCTAGCCACGATAAGGACGATTAATGCGATTAATGTCCATTTTTTGATTTTCGTTAAGTTTTTTGCATTAAAATTGTTAAAAGTAGCGCAGCACAGAATTCTAATCGAGGGATTGTAATCGTTTTTAATGGGCAACCTTTGATTTGGCACAAATTAACCTGCTGTTGTAAATACCCTCGGTGTCAACGGTTCATAAATAAATACAAGCACCGTAACTATTTTGGGATGCGTCTGCGAAACCATGCAATTCTAAATTAATTGCGTCATTAAGATTAATATTTCACTTAATTGTTTTGTGAATTCTTCCCAAGACGTTTGAATATGAATGGGTACCGATTCATCCCACCCAATTTGAATTGGCCATAAACGTTGGAGTAAAACCTTCGTATTAATTATGATTGGGCCTATTAATTCTAGAGGATCAAACAGACTCGATGTAGTGCTTAATATGATAAACTCTGTTTGTTTCTTGTAAGGAGAGCCAAGTCAAGTGAATATTTAAAAATGTCTGCCTTGCTATCCCAATTGATTCCTAACACCTTTGTTTCCTGTTTGTCTAAGTTTACTGAATTGTTATTATTTACCGCGGATGGCCTTAACACCTCCTGAACATTCTCACCACTATTGTCGTAATTCAAATCCGCCCTTGTTCAACAAAGCTATTAATTCTTCGCGCAATATTATGGCGTTAGTTACATTGTCCGCTCCAGTGAACAGATCTTCTACATAAAAATCGTTAATACTTACGTTAGGTGGCAACTTAAAATTGGGGCTTGTTTACGTTTTCGCGCCATAAGATTCTTTGGAAATCACGGTGATCTTTATTAATTAATACTTGACGGAACATTTTTGCACATCAGCCTTACAACGCTATTTTATGGGTACGAAACCGTATTAATATAAAAAATAAAACGTTCTGTTTTGTAGGACCGACGATTAAAGCATCATTTAAGCTTAATCCTTTCGACGATTTCGCCGATCCGTCAAAGACGACACGAATTTTGTTTGTGGATGATTTATAAACAGCATGATGAGGCAGACCAATTTTTAGAATTAACACTATTGTCTGGAATTAATTCCATGTGGTTAAGGTCTAAATATTCCTTCATAAATCCCACATAATCGTTTCTTAAACAGGTATCTTTGTTAAAACGTTTTTCTAATGAAATTAGCCGCTTAGTGCCGTGTCCCTTGAACCCCCTAAACTTTAAATTTGACTTAAAGAGTAAACTTACAATGGATCGACCGGGCGACGCCGTATCACTTTAGATTCGAAATGTTTTTTGCATGTTATTTGTTCTGTGTTTAAATACTTTATACCTTCTTCACATTGTTCAATTTCCCAAAATTTTGCTAGTTGTAAATCTATTACGTCGTTTATTGTTGTCGCCGCCAAGTTTGTCACAGTTAAATTTGACGCTAATTCCCTTGGACCGATATTGCCGCCGACAATCCACCCCGACAGCGTTTTCTGGAAGTACGGTTTTATTTATTTATTACCGACCTGCATTATTTCTCAAAAGACTTCGGATCCTACTAATATATCAATTGGTGATGAAATACTAAATTTATCATCTGCTGGTTTAATATTTTTAGGTATTTCTAACTTATTTAATTGAAAATTTTGTAATGGCAGAATCCGAGTGATGTTTGTTAATAGAAGAAAGTTGATTTCCCTTTCATAATTGTTAACTCGCGACTTAATTTTAATTTTTGTACAGTGTTTAACGTTAGTTCCCGACTCGTTAATACCTAGAAATGGATAATTTATAGGTTCTAAATTTAAGTTTAAATCGTTGTAGCTTGAATAACATAATTCTAATTCTACTAGATTCGTTTGAATCTATCGTTAACGAAAAGTGCAGTGAGTGATTCGCATACACTGGTAAAATGCGTACCGTTACAATTTGCACACCCTATCTTAATCTCCAATGTACTTACATTAACCGGTGTGAAGATAGCGGACAATTTGTAGCACAAAAATTCCGATCACACACGAGCGTCGACCTTGAGCCATCCTAAATATCTTTATACATGCCATCATCTCACTGATACATTGCATTGCAATAAAAGTATTCTTCATCTAATTAATTTTAAAATAAAAGCGTTTGGTAATAATAACTATGACTGTAAAAAGAATATACAAAGGAACAAATACTCCATTTCTTTCCAAATAGCATGCACGGGTTCGAAACGCGTTTTCAACGTGTGATGACTAGGGATGGGAATTGTAGGTAAATACCTATTTACGTAGAGTGTAGGCATTCAAGTTTGAATGATACTATAATCAGTTTTGTGAGCAATTCTTTAATTTGACACACATATAATTTTGCCTAAAATGCCTATTTTAAAAGTTTATGGATTATTTGCCTTTTTTGGCAACTTTTTAACCTAAATTTTATGTTTTTGTACCTATTTGTATCATTTTGCACTTACATTGGTACCTTTTTTCTTCAAAGTAAACAACTTTTTGTAATATATTGACTACAAGCACAAATATTGGTATGTGGTGTTTTGCATAGAAATCCGCTATCGAAGCCGGTAAAATAAGTTACTACTTGAAAAATTAGGTTAGAAGTTAGGTTAGGTGTGTGTTTTGTTCTGGGTAAAATTTGAGTTGATTTACGATGCCAAAAATAAAAGTAAAGGACGCATGGTTTAACGTTGAAAATAAAGGAATTTTTGCTTTTGACCAAGTTGAACGAGGGAAGGTGTTCTGTCGAGCATGCAATAAATCCGTAAGGGTTAAATTTTTTAATATTTCGTAAATTTAAATTCTTTTAGATTTTATGTACCAAAAAGTCTCATTTCGACCAACATAAAAAGACAAGTATACACCAGGAGGCTAAAACAAATAGTAGGCAACTGTTAATTTCTGAATCCACAGAATCAATTGAAAAAATACATTCGCTTTAGATCTATGTTCAGCATTGGTAGCTGCAAATATACCTTGGGCTAAACTGGACTGCCCACAGTTTAGGGTTTTTTTAGAAAAGTATTGCAATCGACATATCCCTGATCGATCCACACTTAGCAAAACGTACCTACAAAAATGTTATGTAAATGTAAGAAACATTACATAAATTTTTCAGTCAATTTATTATTTTAATATTGAATATTTGAATAATTTTAGTGTATTGAAAACATAAGAGCAGATATTGGTAACAGCGATATCTGGATATGCGTGGACGAAACCACCGATAGAACTGGCCGTTATATTGCCAATTTAATTGTTGGCAAAATTACAGATGAATGTGGAAGCACTGCACATCTACTGGCTTGTAAAGTTCTTGAAAAGACAAATCATGCAACTGTTGCTCGTTTTATTAACGATTGCCTTTGTAAGATTTATTTATCATTATTTACATGTGTTTTCAACAAATAATTTGCAGTGTTATTATGGCCATCTGGTATACAGTATTCAAAAGTAAGGCTTTTATATTCGGATGCAGCATCCTACATGTTAAAGTGTGCTACCAGTCTTTTGGTATTTTATCCAAAATTTTACATTTTACATGTTTGGCACATGCTTTACATCGTGTTTGTGAAGTTATACGTGAAGAATACAATGATGTTAATGCTTTAATATCCAATACAAAGAAAATATTTTTAAAAGCGCCAGCTAGAATTGCACACTACAAGGAGCACTTTCCAACAGTCCCTTTGCCTCCAGAACCCACAATAACCAGATGGGGCACCTGGCTACGAGCAGCAGTTTTCTATTGTGAACACTATGATTCACTTAAACAGGTATACCTAAAATATTGGCGGTGTTAAAAAATCTTAGATTATAGTTTGATGAATAATCTAGGTTGTAATGGACTTTAATCCAACTGATGCTGCCGCTATTAAGAATTCACAAAAATTATTTACTATACCCACAGTGCAGGAAGATCTTATTTACATAAGTACTCATTTTAAAATTATTGAAGAAAGTATAACTAAACTAGAAGCTCGGGGATTACCTTTAACAGAGTCAATGGACATTTTCACCAAAGTGTATACCAATTTAAAGGCATCGCCTGGAAAAGTTGCTAAAAAAGCATCAGACAAATTAAATCAAGTCATTGCTAAAAATCCAAGCTATGAAACTGTATATAGTTTGTATAAAATGTTTTCAGGAGAAAAAGTATCTGTTGACAAACTTAAAAATAAAATTGCTGTTTGTGAGGCTCCAAATTTTAAATATATCCCCGTCACTTCATGTGACGTAGAGCGCTCTTTTTCACTTTATAACAATATTTTAACTGAAAATCGTCAGAATTTAAACCCTGAAAATATTGAAAAAATAATTGTGTGCTACAGTAGCAGTAAAGTGTATTACTGAAAAATTATGTATTTACTTACCTATTAGAGATATTTTAGTTTTGTAAATAGAGGAGCTTGTAGTTTTTTAACATGCAATAAATTTTACCTTTGTTCATTAAAATTTTTTTGAACTATTTCACCTAAAACGTAAATTTTGCATCCTAAAACGCATTTTTTTTCTGCCTTTTTGCCTACCTATTTTCAATAATTTTGTACCTAAAATTCCCATACTTAGTGATGACCCTATACAAATATTTTAAAAGTACATTAAAAGGCATATAAAAAATAAATACTCAATTTGCTTGCAAAGGTGATGAAAAGGTAGAAATGCATTTCAAGCGCGTTACGATTCCATACCAAAATTGAACTTTAACTTTTTTTCGGATCAAGGACGCGAAAAATTAAATTTTACCTAGTATATTCTGAAAATACATTAAAAACACATCTAAAAATAAGTACCCAATTTCCTTGAAAAGGGGATGAAAGGGTTAGAAGCGCATTTCAAACGTGTTACGATTCTATCACAAAATTGAACTTGAACTTTTTTTCGGATCATTCAGGAGAATGATTGTCAATCATTTCAAATTCCGAATTGTTTGAGATATTTGCAGTAAGTAGATCATTATCCTGATTTATTGTAAGGGCTGTTACTGAACAAGAATAAAATAATGAGTTATCCTTTAGTGCAAAATAATTGCTGTCGTGAATTTTGCACCAAATTCTATATATTTTCAATCTATTATTAGTTGTATGAAAATGTAAACTTTCACCATTAACACTCATAATAAAATACTTATCTTTTATGGGGTTTTTTAATGGTGTACTTTAAATTATACAATCTAAACGTTTCGATAACACTTACAGTTATCTTCGTCAGTAGTAATATTTGTAAAAAATTGTTAAAGATGTTGTAAACAATTTTGTCAAATTTGAAAAATTAAAACTTGACAAAATTGTTTACAACATCTTTATCAATTTTTAACAAACATTACTACTGACGAACATAACTGTAAGTGTTATCGAAACGTTTAGATTGTATAATTTAAAGTACACCATTAAAAAACCCCAAAAAAGATAAGTATTTTATTATTATTAGTTGTGTCTTTAAGCTGAATTTTTTTACATAATGTGCTATATATAGAATTTTTGTTTCTGTATGAACCTTTAAATTCTGGAGCAAACTTACCTTCTTCGATTAATATTTCTTGCAAACTTTTGGTTGTTAAAATAACCTTACGGTCAGAATTCAATACAACGTTATATTTATTTGAGTAGAAATGTTTAAACTTAATACTGTGATTAATAATCTTATAAACTGTACTAGAATAGCCAAAATTACTTCCACTTAAACACTTCGAAATTAAGTAACAGGTTTCTAAATGTACTGGAGTTTTAAAATCACATGTAGGATTTTTTTTATAAAGTCTGTCAGCTATAATACTGAAAGCCTTACCATGAGACATTTTCTTATTTGCCATCTCAAATCAAGTATTTTTTCTTGTTTTTTTTTAGTTTTTGAATGAATTACAATATAAAATTTAGTAGAACTATTAACATGTAAGCAACCAAATAAATCTAAGAAAGTAATAGAATAATTTTTAAATCAAGAAGATAAATTCTGAAAAAGCAACATAATATGCGTCGCAATACTGTAGTAAGTACTTACTGTGTACGTTTGCGGGGAAAAAGTTTAAATTATGTCCTTATACACATAAACTTAAACTAAAGGGAGTAGTAAGTTTTCCTGTCCACCTAATAAATAGGCAAATTTAGAGTGCCACGACACTACATATAAACATATATACACGTACTCTTAATAGTACCAAAAAATCACATAATTTTAATAAACCTTTATTCTACAAAAATTAAGCCACATTTTAAAATGTACAGAACACAAAACCGCTCAAGCTCAGGTATAAGTATAACTAAGTAATGTTTGGAAATGCATTCAAATTTAAATCTATATTCAGGGTTCCTGTGTACTTCTAAAAATTCCGAATAAAGCATTTTCCTCTTAAGATAATTTAGTATTCTTCTATTAAGAATTAACGTTTGGGTACCTATTGCTGCAATTGCTAAATTAGCGCCCATGCTGTGCAAGTAAACCCGCCAACTTGCGGATTATCTTAAATTCGATGTAGGCAATCACTGTAGTCAATACACCGAAAATGCAGCATCGGATTAAAGACGCCAAATGTATGTTTTCAATATTTGTATCAGCAAAATGAAGGATAAACGTATCTACATGACCTGCTGTCTTTAAGTTATTATACTTCATCTTTAGTTGCATTCATTACCTTAGCAAGAAAATGCCGTTTGTATTTTTTTGTATAGCTTTTTTTATGTGCTTTATTAACGTAAATTAACCAAAGTCTAATCTTATATAACGCTCTTTTAACATTTAATGTGCAAATTGCTTTCCAATTTCAGGATTACAATTATTTTGTTTTTAAAAATATTTTATGCATAGTCTTTAATAACTCTTTTTATCTTCTAGATTATTTGAAAGATTTTCTTTAAGTACGTACCTTGCTGTTACCCTGTGCCGTTTTAAATTAATTTCATTTTAAATGCAGTTGGGCCACCATTTATATGTATTAAACGACATTATGTTCTTTTCCTTTTTATTTCAGGCAACCCTTAATAATTTCATATTTCCTTAGTTAAGTAGGTATCTAAGACAATTTGATATGGAAACTATAAAAAATTGCATATATAACAGGAATTATTTAAACTGGTCTGCTAAATATTAAAAGTATAATTTAATTTCTCTTTAGGAAATTAATTACTTATTATTATAAATCTCATGGATAAGTTTAAACCAGTATAAATAACCATTAAAAATAGTGTACCAAGATACAATTAAATGCACAGGTTATAAACGATCTACCAGTTAATAATGGTTTTTTATTACCTCTAAAAGAAAAATTATTTTTCTGTAGCAAACTTAAATATTTTGTTTTATTTTGCCATTATAATTATTGAAATTTTAATTATTTATAATTGAATTACCCTACAAACCTTAGACTAGATAGTGTAAGTTACGAATTAACATCGTTGCCTAAATATCCCACATACAGACCTGGTCAGGATTTTAGTGTGTATACAAAATGCGCATTCCCACCTCTACTCTCCAATTTAACTGCAATCTAATTACAAATTTTAAACACCAAACGCCAAACATGGAAAAACAGACAAATATTTTAATGAAACCAATACTTGTACAAAAGTTAATTTTTTTGGCCCTTAGGCCTTTCAAAACCATTATTTTGTTACTCAATAAAATAAAAAATTTTTAATGTGAAAGGCTTGACATAAAATAAACATGACAGATCTAAACATGAATTATGTTATTAGTCTTATTAGAGGTGAGGAGAACATTTAAAAAAAAACAGCGTATTAAAAGACCTATACGCACTAAAACATGGCCCGATCTGTATACTCAGCATAAAATATACAAAATATAACCGTTCATCACTGCAAAAAAGTACGTGCACATGATCGGTGCAGTGTGCATTACTTAAAATTCGTTTCTAACCCTTTCATCCCATTTGCAAGGAAATTGGGTAATTATTTTTAGATGTGTTTTTTAATGTTCTTTCAGAATACAGTAGGTAAAATTTGATCTTTCGCGTCCTTGATCCGAAAAAAAGTTAAAGTTCAATTTTGGTATGGAATCGTAACTCGCTTGAAATGCGTTTCTAACCCTTTCATCCCCTTTGCAAGGAAATTGAGTACTTATTTTTAGATGTGTTTTTTAGTGTAATTTCAGAATATACTAGGTAAAATTTGATATTTCGCGGCTTTAATCCGAAAAAAAATTAAAATTCAATTTTGGGATAGAACGTAACACGCTTGAAATGCGTTTCTAACCCTTTCATACCCTTTGCAAGGAAATTTGGTACTTATTTTTAGATGTGTTTTTTAATGTACTTTGAGAATATACTAGGTAAAATTTGATCTCTCGCGGCCTTGATCCAAAAAAAATTAAAATTTTATTTTGGGATAGAATCGTAACACGCTTGAAATGCGTTTCTAACCCTTTCATCCCCTTTGCAAGGAAATTGGGTGCTTATTTTTAGATGTGTTTTTTAATGTACTTTCAGAATATACTAGGTAAAATTTGATCTCTCGCGGCCTTGATCCAAAAAAAAATTAAAATTCAATATTGGGATAGACCGAAACAGTAGAAAGGGGGCACCTTGGCCGCCATCTTGGATTTTGACGTCACAAGACCGCCCACGTGGGAGACCGGATTTTCCACCCTTATTTTTACTCGCTTACGTGTAGGACGTATATTTTCACCCCTATTTTTGCACATCCACGTGTGATACCGGATTTTCCACCATTATTATTATATATCCACGTGTGAGACCGTATCCTTTCTTTTCGAAGGCCCTTTTCAATCCTAATTATTTTTATATGCCCATGTGTGAGACCGTGTTTTCAACCCTTATTTTTTACACACCCACGTGTGAGACCGTATTTTGAATCCTTTCTTTTTCATCCCTAATTAAAGTTTTTGATTTTTAATGGCATACGTGAAGGACCGTATTTATTACGCTTATTTTGAGATGATGATCTTTTAATTATTTTTATTAATATAAGATGATGATCTTTTAATTATTTCTATTAATTAATCCTAGGGAAATTCTTAATCTGATAGCTTTAAGATGATTATGATCTTTAATTATTTTATTAATTAATTATTTTTAGCCCTGGAAAATGATGTAAAAGATAGTTTATTTAATTCTGTATTTTACTATTAACATTTATTAGAACTTGTTTATCAGATATTATTTAAAGAATTGATTAGATAATAATAATTAAGTACACAATGACTGTATTTCCCCATTTATTTTATTAGCGTATTTTTTACCAATGAGATTGTTATTACATTTACTTTAATGCCTATCTACAGGTTGTATTTAGGGTGGGGCTGGTCTAGGGTTAATCTTAGGGTTATTTGGTGGTATTAAGGTCCTTCCTGCTATATTAAGAACAGTGCCCCTGGAGGTTAGGCAAATGCACACGCATACAATGTTGGAAATTGCATAATTAATAAGATATTATTATTAAAATTATCGACCCTATTGCTTTAAAATGGCCACATGCTATTGGATGATCTTTTACCTAAAACGTTGTATTTCTAATAAGGAGGTTCTTTGCGACACGTGTAGGGCTTTGCAACTTGTTCTCAGGCCTTCGCCCTGGCCCCTTTGAGTAAAATTGATTTTAGTGCCATCTAGCGGCGTAAAGACTAATGAACATTTTCTATAACAGAAGCTGATGATGCACACCTCTCTCTTGCTCTATCTTGTTTCTTCCTCCCCCTCTCTTTCTCTCACACACACACACACACACACACACACACACACACACACACACACACACACACACAAACAATTCAATTAATTAATCAATCTCAAACAAAGCACGCTCGATCACCAGATCAATCTCAACCAATCAACCGAAATTATGTCTTACAGTTTTGCGGAAATCAGATTACAGCTGAAACTGAATACATTCAAGTCTAATTAAATATGACGTGAAATAATAAATAATTTCTACCCTAATGGAATGATGCTTTATGTATAGGCAGATCCTCTAAACAGCCACCACCTATACATTCGGAATATCATATCTGATTTATTTGCATGTTCAATTACTTACACACAAAGTTGTTTCATAGTAATGTGTTAATTAACATTTGTAAAAATCCATTAAAAAGTAATAATTACTTATATAACATAAAGTTACATTAAAATAACATGTTTTTAAGAATATCAAGTTGATATAACGGAAATAAAAGGCAAAAGGTTTTAATGGTTTATTATTATATAAGTGAATTAACAATAACTACAACTTTAAAATCCACGAATGCGTACTTACTATTTTGTAGAGCTGATCTTATGACGTTATCCTATAAGCATGATAATACATTTTTAAAAATATTTATCGGTATTTTTGTTAGCAATATCAGGTAAAAAACATATATTAAAAATAATACGCTTACCTTTAGAAGTTTTTCCTTCAACGCTGCCATATGCTAAACTAACATTTTTTATACAACGAACCTCACTAAAACACGCTTTGTGAATGGCTGAATATAAAACACTCGATTACATACCGGACATTAACTATTTAGAAAGTAATACAGAAAAACCTGAATTCGTATTTAATAATTATGTTGTACTTACAAAAATTTACATTCAAAACACAAATATTTTAAAAACGTCTAATACCACTAATGTTGCATCATAATAATAAAAACTCATTCTACAGTGATTACACATTAAATACTTAAAATATGTAACTTTATACTACGTCTATTATTACATAGAGATGGGATTATTCTTAAATTTAATTGATTTCGATAGAGCTCTGGAAATACTACAACCGTTCGAAATCTTGCTTCGTTCGTTCGTGCGTACGTGCGAGCTTGCGTGCGTGCGTGCGTGCGAACGTGTGTGCTTACGAGGGTGCGTGCGTGTTTTTTCGTTTGATCCTCGTGCTAAAGCAGTGCTAGTCGATTGTATGTAGTTGTAGGCCCTATTGTGTTGACTAAGAGCTATAATTGGAAGCGTTGCTTGCTATACCCTGGCCGTGGAGTTATGTTTAATTAGCTTTTTTTTTGACAGATGTATTTATTTATGATAAGATCAGGCTTGCATGTAAAGTAATATAGAGGTGAAAGTAACTAGCTAATGTGTTTTGCTGCTACACGTATCACAGTATTGAAGATTCTGTTTATGTATTAGAAAAACGTAGTACAGCTTCGAAACAGAGTGCAGATAAAAATTGAAGAAAGTGAATACGGTACAACTTCGGCGAGCAGACTTAAAGGTTTTAAGTGTGTACAGCATTCCCAGAGCAGCGTTGAAACCATTTAATTTGGAGCTAACCTCGTGTCCATGTAATAATGTCTGATAAACTATTAGGGTTATTAGCTTGCTTTATAGGTTACAATATAATCGTTCAAGGTGCAGATGATGAGGAGATTGTATCTCAAAAAAAATCTCGTTTGATCTCGTGAGATGTGTATAGCTTTTCTTAAGAAATACCTGCGAGGCTGTGTCATTCAAAAATAATCTCATGCAAAAAACATCAATAATCGTTAGCAATGTAGCTGTATCCGCTATTATGCTTACTTAATGTATTACTAGTATAGCTTTTTTGATATCGAGAGAAGAAGCAAGATTTCGAACGGTTGTAGTATTTCCAGAGCTCTATCGAAATCAATTAAATTTAAGAATAATCCCATCTCTATGTAATAATAGACGTAGTATAAAGTTACATATTTTAAGTATTTAATGTGTAATCACTGTAGAATGAGTTTTTATTATTATGATGCAACATTAGTGGTATTAGACGTTTTTAAAATATTTGTGTTTTTGAATGTAAATTTTTTGTAAGTACAACATAATTATTAAATACGAATTCAGGTTTTTCTGTATTACTTTCTAAATAGTTAATGTCCGGTATGTAATCGAGTGTTTTATATTCAGCCATTCACAAAGCGTGTTTTAGTGAGGTTCGTTGTATAGAAAATTTTAGTTTAGCATATGGCAGCGTTGAAGGAAAAACTTCTAAAGGTAAGCGTATTATTTTTAATATATGTTTTTTACCTGATATTACTAACAAAAATACCGATAAAGATTTTTAAAAATGTATTATCATGCTTATAGGATAACGTCATAAGATCAGCTCTACAAAATAGTAAGTACGCATTCGTGGATTTTAAAGTTGTAGTTATTGTTAATTCACTTATATAATAATAAACCATTAAAACCTTTTGCCTTTTATTTCCGTTATATCAACTTGATATTCTTAAAAACATGTTATTTTAATGTAACTTTATGTTATATAAGTAATTATTACTTTTTAATGGATTTTTACAAATGTTAATGAACACATTACTATGAAACAACTTTGTGTGTAAGTAATTGAACATGCAAATAAATCAGATATGATATTCCGAATGTATAGGTGGTGGCTGTTTAGAGGATCTGCCTATACATAAAGCATCATTCCATTAGGGTAGAAATTATTTATTATTTCACGTCATATTTAATTAGACTTGAATGTATTCAGTTTCAGCTGTAATCTGATTTCCGCAAAACTGTAAGACATAATTTCGGTTGATTGGTTGAGATTGATCTGGTGATCGAGCGTGCTTTGTTTGAGATTGATTAATTAATTGAATTGTTTGTGTGTGTGTGTGTGTGTGTGTGTGTGTGTGTGTGTGTGTGTGTGTGTGTGTGTGTGTGTGTGTGAGAGAAAGAGAGAGGGTGAGGAAGAAACAAGATAGAGCAAGAGAGAGGTGTGCATCATCAGCTTCTGTTATAGAAAATGTTCATTAGTCTTTACGCCGCTAGATGGCACTAAAATCAATTTTTACTCAAAGGGGCCAGGGGCGAAGGGCTGAGAACAAGTTGCAAAGCCCTACACGTGTCGCAAAGAACCTCCTTATTAGAAATACAACGTTTTAGGTAAAAGATCATCCAATAGCATGTGGCCATTTTAAAGCAATAGGGTCGATAATTTTAATAATAATATCTTATTAATTATGCAATTTCCAACATTGTATGCGTGTGCATTTGCCTAACCTCCAGGGGCACTGTTCTTAATATAGCAGGAAGGACCTTAATACCACCAAATAACCCTAAGATTAACCCTAGACCAGCCCCACCCTAAATACAACCTGTAGATAGGCATTAAAGTAAATGTAATAACAATCTCATTGGTAAAAAATACGCTAATAAAATAAATGGGGAAATACAGTCATTGTGTACTTAATTATTATTATCTAATCAATTCTTTAAATAATATCTGATAAACAAGTTCTAATAAATGTTAATAGTAAAATACAAAATTAAATAAACTATCTTTTACATCATTTTCCAGGGCTAAAAATAATTAATTAATAAAATAATTAAAGATCATAATCATCTTAAAGCTATCAGATTAAGAATTTCCCTAGGATTAATTAATAGAAATAATTAAAACATCATCATCTTATATTAATAAAAATAATTAAAAGATCATCATCTCAAAATAAGCGTAATAAATACGGTCCTTCACGTATGCCATTAAAAATCAAAAACTTTAATTAGGGATGAAAAAGAAAGGATTCAAAATACGGTCTCACACGTGGGTGTGTAAAAAATAAGGGTTGAAAACACGGTCTCACACATGGGCATATAAAAATAATTAGGATTGAAAAGGGCCTTCGAAAAGAAAGGATACGGTCTCACACGTGGATATATAATAATAAGGGTGGAAAATCCGGTATCACACGTGGATGTGCAAAAATAGGGGTGAAAATATACGTCCTACACGTAAGCGAGTAAAAATAAGGGTGGAAAATCCGGTCCCCACGTGGGCGGTCTTAGACGTCAAAATCCAAGATGGCGGCCAAGGTGCCCCCTTTCTACTCGTAACACGCTTGAAATGCGTTTCTAACCCTTTCAACCCGTTTGCAAGGAAATTGGGTGCTTATTTTTAGATGTGTTTTTTAATGTAATTTCAGAATATACTAGGTAAAATTTGATATCTCCCGGCCTTAATCCGAAAAAAAATTAAAATTCAATATTGCGATAGAACGTAACACGCTTGAAATGCATTTCTACCTTTTCATCACCTTTGCAAGCAAATTGAGTATTTATTTTTTTATATGCCTTTTAATGTACTTTTAAAATATTTGTATAGGGTCATCACACGTTGAAAACGCGTTTCGAACCCGTGCATGCTATTTGGAGAGAAATGGAGTATTTGTTTCTTTGTATATTCTTTTTACAGTCATAGTTATTATTACCAAACGCGTTTATTTTAAAATTAATTAGATGAAGAATACTTTTATTGCAATGCAATGTATCAGTGAGATGTGAGATGATGGCATGTATAAAGATGTTTTGGATGGCTCAAGGTCGACGCTCGTGTGTGATCGGAGTTTTGTGTGCTACAAATTGTCCGCTATCTTCACACCGGTCTTACATTAATAATAATTTAGATAGAATAAACTAAATTAAAACAGTTTCTAAAATATTTGTACCTATTCTAACGAAATGATATCAGCTTAATTTTATTTTAATCTATTACGTGTGTAACATAAAACGTATTAAGAATGAAAAACATTGTGTTTTAAAACAATCAAAGTATACAACAGTTAGATAGGCAAGAGGATTTCACATTATAGTGATCGATGGAGAAATGATTGGGGAATAATGCCTTAAATTATTTCGCGTTGCTCATAAGAAATTCTTTAACTTCTAATAACTTTATTGATACGGTAGGTACATACACAAGACTTCATTTGAGTTAATAGTTATCTCAAATGAAAAACTGTACAAGAAACTGTGTTACAATTGTATATACCTCTAATGCAACAATTATCAACAGTGAACGAATAGTGTAAAACAAAAACGTTACGTAAATTTTAATCTCTCTTGAAAAATATCTCCCATAAAGCTTACAAACTTCATACAAATGTCTTTTGGGTTAATTTATGACACGTCTTTTTTCGACTTGTTTATAGTTTTACAACAGAGTTGATACTTGATAATCCTTTTTAGCCTGAATTATGTTGCATTTGTAAATATATAGCTGTTAGGCGCCCGTCTTCGTTGCAGGTGTTGAAGGCCCGCTTTCGCCGGTTCTGATTGCAATGAGATTTATGACATTTCTTTTAAAAATGACGTCCAAGGAATTTGTGGAAAAATTATTATTTATTTTAATAGCATTGGATTATTAAGCAAAATTATGTTTTACCTACTAATTATCAGTTGGCTCTATACGTTTCTCAACCTACAGTATTAATAGCAGGCTTATGTTTGCCTTTTCATATTTATCATGTCTCATAAATTTGTTACATCTCATGTAATTTCTTAACTATTTACCATTTACTGAGTATGTAAACTGTAACTGTTATATAAAAGTTTAAATTTATATAAAACATAAATAAAAGATACACCATTTAAACTCAAAAGCTGAGCATTTTTATTATGTGTAGGCATTGTGAAAGATTACATTTTCATATTCCCAAATTAAGAATATAAAATACGACACCACTGTATAATGATCATGCTGTAATATTACTGTTAGATTAAAATTTCTGTAATTCAGCCATAGCATATTTCATATTTGACACTATGTTATATAGATTAATTGTACAAAAATAACCATTTTTTGATTTGACATATTTCTTAATTCTTTAGGAGCTTAAAAAGCTTCCCGTTTGTACGTTTTTCGATTCTGATGATAATAAGAGTCGCACGCTATATCGTTGAATCAACCTCAATGGCTAATGATTGCGAGAATGATTGGAACATTACTAAATAATTGTCCATCTAATAACGATAATAATTCAAGTTTGTTAAGGTACCTAGGCCTAGATTGCCACATTTGTTCCGCACTCAAAAGTTCTTCGACTACTTAAGAATAAATTATTACTTTTAAAACAATGCATAAAATAAGAAAATGTAAACTATCACCATTATTCTGCCGTGCTAAGCTTAAACGTGGTATCTCCAATTTTCGCTTAAATTAAGTTAACGGACTGTAGTAGTAAATTATTTATTTTTTCACCATTTTTCATAGCTTTAAAGTGGTATATCCTCCAAGGGGCGGCGCAAAAAAGCCGTGGAAAAAAAAAGCCGCGAAAAAAAAGCCTGGAAAAAAAAGCCTGCGGAAAAAAAGCTGCGGAAAAAAAAGTCGTGGAAAAAAAGCCGACGGAAAAAGAGCCGACGGAAAAAAAGCCGCGGAAAAAAAAGCCGCGGAAAAATCCACAATTTATTGAAAATCTTGATAAATTCAATACCAACAGGAACTGAATAATGAGTATCTTATCTTAATGGTAATTGCTTGTACCCTATATAAAACAATCTTTTACAATAAAACGATCTATTAATGTATTTGTAATTATTTCCCTATTATGTACATAACCATGAACATCTTTAAATCGGTTGCACTTGCAAAAATATTTACTATTTAGTTGTTTCCTTTATTGTATGTTGTAGCGTAATATGGAAATATTTAAATCGAACAAAGGTGGAGAAAAGTTGCGTTTTAGTGGTTACTTATATGTGTTGCATAGAGAATGCAGAGAGCTTAGAGAGCTTATACGTTGGAGGTGTTCAAAGCGTAGCTCTTTTAAGGTAAGTAAACTATTAATTATATTATAGTTTAGCACAGACAACTAATCAGACCCGCCACCGTGTACAAAATTTTTGTCATCGTTTTTTAGTATAATTATCGTAATGAGACGGCGCCGTCATTTAGATTAGTAGCTGAGAAATAAGTTTTGGGTACACTTAAAAATGACCAATTGCATGGTGTATTCAACAAATATAACTATAACATAAACAATCATGAGTAAGCGTAAGAACTTACGTATTATATAACAGAACAATCTTAATGCATGAATGGTTTTTATATAAATGTAGCTCATATATGCACATTTGCTTTTGTAGGCTCTAATTGTGTAATGTCCTCATCAGTAACGTGACCCTTTTATATACAAGTTGTTTAGGTATCTCTGATTAAGGGAAGGATCATCAGTACCTAAACTTAAAAAACGATTTCCCAGTAATTGTAATTTCTATTCTTAAAAAAGGTCAACGTACGTGAACGGTATATGTAGCACTAATAAGAAATGCGACTTAGCAGACAAGGTATCGCAATTCGTTAAGCTAGCCATAAGAACCTTCCTTTTCCTTTGGACCGATATGGCACATTAACGAACTTGACCTTTTCTTTTTGATATGCATTACAAAATTCGCAAAATCTCGTTACCAAAAATGCTAATGTGATAACGTTTTCATTTTATTTCTTAGTGTAGAGGTTCTTTGACGACGGATCTAAACAAGACTGTTCCAAATGTTACTACACAGCACAATCATCCAGCAGATGAGGAATATGTGAAGGTGGCAAAAACAGTTTGTGAAATGAAGCAAAGGGCTAAAGAGTCAGGGAGCAAATCCGCACAAATTTTTGCTGAAGCTGTTCAGACACTCGAAAATACAACACGAGCTCGTACGCCTCTTGAAGATTCCATGAAGCGAACATTGCGAAATCAAAACTCAAAGAATTTACCACCGATGCCGGCTACTCTCCAGGAACTACTCATTGAAGGTCAGTTATGTTACTCTTGTCAATTCCTATATCATTTGTATGAACCCCTCAATTGTATTTGTGTGGAAAACGAATATTATTTGTCACTTTCTTTGGTACCTTACTTTGCCGTTTAGTAAACCGCTTCTGCAGCGAACAATACAAAAACAATAATTTACATAAATTTGTGATTTTGAAATAGGCAGTTTGTTTTGGCACGATCAGATTTTGTATTGTGAAAAACTCGTATATTTTATAATTACATATTTGAGTATTCAAAGTTACATTACTTTTTTTGTAGGTCACTGGACCATGTCCCGAGGTCCCAATCCGGAACGCTTGTTACTACATGATAATGGACCGAATGCAGAAGAACGCATAATAATTTTTGCGACAGATTCCTCATTACGGTTCCTCCAATGTTGCTGCAACTGTACGTAATTAGGATACGGCTAAGAGGTCTTCTTCTCACTGCAGCATTTTCTTTGTTGCAAAGGAAAAGTCAAACAACCTATGAAAACATGCTTAGAACATTATTACAAAAATGCGAAGAAAGGAAATTATACCCAAATCCGACAATTATCCACGTGGATTTTCTGCCACTTGAAGATGTGCACAGGGGAATAAATTTTCTTCGAGAGATAGTACCTGCAGCAGCTGAAGATTTGATAACTTATTTCGATGGTACATATGTATCAGGTACATATAGAAGGATAGGAAACGAGCAAGATGGTCCATTGCGAATGCGAAATATCGCCCCAATGTTTCCACCGCCGCTATGGAATGTCCATCACTCAACGCTGGAGGATGGGGATCGTACTAATAACCAAACAAAGGGATGAACAACAGATTTTCAAATTTAGTTGAAGAAAACCATCCCTCTGTGTGGAAAATCATTGAGAAAATTCCCCTCGAAGTCGCGGCTTACAGCACAAAGATCGAACAAAGAAATTAAGCGTGCAGCAGAAAAAGAAAAAAAGAAATGTCTTCGAGGTTATGCAAACACGATTGAAAAATTTGTGTCAACAATATGTAGATGGAGGGAAAAATACTGAAGAATTTTTATCCGCCATTAGTCACAACATAAGATTTCGTACTCAGGAGTGATGCTTTCTATATAAAATATAGTACCTATACTAACTAAAGATATGATAATCAAATCGTTCATGCGTGGTAAACGTTTGTTTTATTTTCTTTTTCTGGCTGAACGTTAGAGTGTACTTCTTAGAATTTACGGTATAATAAATAATAGCTGAGTAACCTAAAGGCATTCCTTCCCTTTGGTTCTATGCGGTTCATATTTTGTATTTTTGTCTAACGGGATAGAAACAATATAACTGAGTATGTCATAAGGGCCTTCTGTCCTTCCTTGCCGTTATTGGGCTGACTACCTAAGGGGATACAAGAAATGTAAATATGCAATTTCATTGAAATCCGTTAATAAATAACTTTGTGAGAAGGGCCCGTTTGCCCTTTGGGCCGATACGGCCTATTACCTAATGGTGTTTTCTCAGTTGACATATAATTGGATACACTAGACTTTTCATTAATATGAGTTTTGTATCTTGACATAAAATAAATATACTTCCTGGCTGTTTTTTCCGTGGCTTTTTTGTCCACGGCTTTTTTTTCCTAGAATCTCCTCCAAGAAACTGAAATAAACGATATATAAAATAGTGGTATTTCCATTTGACATACCTATTAGGAATCTAAAACGTGGTAATAGCCATTCCTTGACTATAAAGTGGTATGTACAAAAAATAATAGAGATATCACTTTTAAGCCAAGAATTAAAAACTTTACTTAGTTGATCATACTTAACAACAAAGGGTTATATGCCATTTACTTGTATGTTTATCACATTAAAGCTATGTTTTTAGGATGCATTTTTCCGGAATAAACATTTTGTGTAAGAAGTTTTTAGCTACACGTTTCAGTTAGAATAATGCTAGCTACAAGTACGTGAATATCGTTTGTCCAGACTGATTTTTGTTTTGACAAAATTGTGTTGTTACTAAGTGCCACATTAAAATTGTTTGTAGACGCTGACAATAATTAATAGGTACCTGGTAAGTTTTAAATATGGTTTTAATTTTCGGTTGGAAATATTAAGGTTTTGTAGAATTTGGGAATTAGTATGAGCAATTAAAAAATCTTCGTAAATCGGACATCTTTGATTATATTGGCCCAATTACATGTGTAATTGCTCGATTGATTTTTTTTAAATGAAACTTCTGGGGGCCGTGTTGGTAAGTTGACTGCAGTCAAATTGTTATTGCCTTTGAGTTAAAGGAAATAAGAGACAAACTTGATAAGGGGAAGGGCAAAATCTAAAAATTTTAAAGAGTAGACGTTTCCACTGAATAGATGGGTTATAATACGTTTGTATGCATTGGCGCACCCAAATTGAAATTTTGGAATTTAAAACTTTTGAAAATTGATTAAAAACCAAATATTTTCAAATTTCGATTATAGACTGGTCTTCTATTAAATAGGATTTACGATGGAAGTTTCATTTGCCTCGTGGCTTATGTAGATGACTCACATGTGTTTTTACTTTCTCAAGTAAATTTGGTTACAAGAATACATATTTGGTTCAGATTTGTCAAGCAAATGTAGAAAATCAGATTCGGTTCTCCCAAGAGTAATTTAAATAAAGAAATGGTTCAAAGGACAAATGAATATGAATTGAAGCCCGGCAGCTTTAAGGATGCTAAAAACCAATAATCTTGGATCCGAATAATAAAATGAAGACATAATCCCAAAGAAACTTATACAGAATTGAGGGAGGTAGTCTTTGATGAACCTCCAACCTACAATTTCCTAATCCAGAAATTAAGTTTTTAACCTTAGCAAAGACAACAAAAACGTGGAGCTTCCAACCATCCTTTTAAGATGAATATCATTTGATCATGATCAAACTTCTAAGAAAATTTCCAATCATCCCAACTTATTTGTACAGATATTATTGAAAAGCATGTTCATCCAATAATATTGACATTTTATCTGTTGTTGCTGATTAACCGCAGAAATAGATCAAAAGGTTACAGTTCAATGATTCTTTGAAGAATTATTTAAAAGGACATGGGTTCTTCATAAGTATTTCTTTAGCTATGGTGAAAAGAATGTCTCAAAAACCCAAAAAGAACAAGTGTTGAATATACCAAAAGGGTAATGTTAAAGGGAAACGTTTTGAACAATCCAGAAAAGAAAAAAGTGCAAGAAAGAATTATGAAGCATACAAAATAAAACCTAGTTGTAAACAACTTCAAAAGAAATGTAGTTTTTCCTTCACCGTTGCCAACAAAAAGCCTTAATGATCAATACTAAATGAATTCCAAAGAAGACAATTTATTTTAAGTGGTTATATTTATGATGTTAAAGACAGAGTTTTGGAAAATTCAAAAAGAAGTCACTTCAATATTTTTCAAGAACGAGAGCAGATATCCAAGTGTAAAATTTTCTTCCTGTCAACTCTATATATAAAAAAATGATCAAATACAAGACTGTTTTGGCAAATCAAGAATAAAACATCTATTTCCATCAAAATAGCCCAAGGCAAACATTCCAAAACAGCTAAAATTGATAGAAATCTAGGTAGGTCACATGTAATCGTTTCATTAGTGTCTATTCCGCAGAGTAATCCCCGAACAAAAGATATTCCCAAGTGACATAACTATTAACATAATGTATTCTGATTTTAAACAGAAGCACAAAATAACTTTCTCTTATGAAGTATTTGGTTTAGAAAGAAATGAGTATTTCATTTACCAAATTATAAATGCGAAATCTTGAAATTTTTACAATAACATAGCAAAGAAAATCTATATTGATTGATATTTTTTCATGTAGGTCTCATATAAACAAAGCAGATGAACCCTGAATTACAGAATGAAAAGTTGGATAAAAGGAATATTTTGGAGTCTTTAAAAGTTATTATGCTTCATTACAGAAAAAAATTATTTTGTAAGAATTATAGTTTAATCAACCGTTTCCTTAGGAATAAACAAAACATTTATTTCCTAAATTTTTGAGGCTTTAGCTAAGAAAAGAAAATTAATGTTTATATTTTTTGAAATGAGACTTAAACTATAGTATTATTTAAATTGTTTTAAAACACTTTTGTCCTTTTTAATTTATATGTAAATTTCAGAAATCATTACAAAAGAAATCTGTTTAAAATATTTTAACCCATTCATTTAATATTACTTTATCAAGTAGAACTTTTGAAAAAAATATACGATTTCAAAGATTTTGTAATGTCCAAAAGAAATAACAAAAAAAGTTAATGTTTTGATATTTTTTTAATGGAAAATTATCTTTAAAATTAAAAATTCCAATATTACCTGAAAGACATTTACAAATTTAAAAAAGGCAAACATATTACTTAAAAACCAATTTTCTGGTAAAAATTAAATTTTAAAATGAAAATATAAAACATAAGATTACCAAAAAAAACTTAAGGAATTAAAAAGAAAAATAAATAATTAATAATTTATCATTTATAGATATAAGTTTTAAAAATTTGTATCAAAATTCAATTTAGTAAATTTGATGAATAAAAACAGAATTTGTTTATTTATTATAAAAACGTTGTTTTCACTTTTGTTTAAATATATATTTTTATAGAATTATTATTTTTTATTTTACAAAATTAATTTATTAATTAACTCATATGTATTAAAACAATAAAAAAGTATATTAATTTAAATTATTTATATTTAGCGACTATTGAAAATAAAAATTTTTATTTTTTAAGTTATAAAAAAGACAAATTTTATAGTATTTTAAGTTGTTCCTGAAATGAACATAAATCACAAAAGTTTGATATTTTGTTATGTGAAAAAGGTTGGAAAATGAAGTTACCTTAAAAATCGATTTTCTCTATTTTATCTTTTGTGGAGTTACCACCTTTAAGCACAGCACGGCAGTGTTACACATAATAAAAATAATTATCTTTTGGATTTTAAATGGTGTATCTTTTAATTATATTTTGTATAAATTCATACGTTTCGATTTTTAAAGATATTACCACTTACTGAGGACGATAACTGCAACTGTTATCGAAACATATCAATTTATATAAAATATAAATAAAAAGTACACCATTTAAAACCCAAAAGATAAGTATTTTCAATGCATAAAATATTAATATGCTGTATCAGTACTAGATCTATAACTTTTAAGAGTTTATTACATGTACTTTTGTTCATTTAGTAAAAAATATTAACACATCTAACTTCTTGTAGGAGTTAGATAAAAATATGATTTTTTAATGTATAATGGTGTATCGATGCTTATAAGCATTAAGCAAAGCATTTACCTCAACATCCCTTTTTCTAATTTTTCCTTTTCAATGGATTTAACACAGTTCAAATTATATATAAATATTCAATAATAATTAGTGTCGTATTTACTTAGATTCTTATACAAATTTTATAGACAATGACGTGTACGACAAAAAGTTATATAATTGTATTGCGAAACTAGAACGCATTACTAAGATTTATATTAGAAGAAATTCAGAAGGTAACTTAATACTATTCTGTTGTTTTATTTCCGTACACGTGTTATTATTTGTAGAATTAGAACCAAAGCAGGGCCATGGTATAACATTATTAACTTAAAATTAATATTTGTAGAACACTTGCCAATTACATTAGAATCAAATGAGGACGATTGCGACTCTATAAATAAGATGTTGAAATAATTTTGAGAAATTTGAAAAATTGAAAAACCATTATTATTATTTTATTGTTCCTATTTTATTAATTGTTCTTTTTCTACAAAATTTCTTGTAGATCCAGAAATTTGATATTTCTTTCCATGTTTGTTTTGAAATGCTACTCTCTTACTACTTCCAGCTGGTTTGCCCGTTTATGTAGTTCATTTGTTTTACGGGTCTATACCACTTCACTGTTCAATTAGAACTTATTAACTGTTCGTACTATCTGTAGTTGTTTTGTGATCGGCTATTTTTCTGCCCCGCTCATGACAATGCTCTGTGCTATGCTGCTAAAATTCTAATTTCATTTACCTTTTCTTCGTTTTCGCCACATGAAACAGTATGACATTATCGTTAAATGTTTTGTCTCGCCCAATCTTCATCTGCATGTCTCCTGAAAGCGTATATTGGTTCCAAATACTTGATTGTCGGTGAGCGTTCATTGAGTTTGCCTCTTCCGCTCAAGTCCTTACTCTCCGTATCGTTTCGAATATGTTGTTTGGCCTATCTTTACTTTACGCCATATACGTTAGTAGAACCAAGGCACTAGACGCCATCTTGGATTTTGACGTCACTTCCGGTTTTATACGACCACGTGGGGGACCGGGTTTTTCCAGCCTTATTTTTTATACGCTTACGTGAGAGACTGTATTTTTTACCCTTATTTTGAGATGATGATCTTTTAATTATTTTTATTAATGTAAGATGATGATCTTTTTTAATTATTTTTATTAATATAAGATGGTGATCTTTAATTATTTTTATTAATTAATTATCCTAGGGGGATTCTCAATCTGATAGTTTATAAGAAGATGATGATCTTTTAATTTTTATTAATTAATTATTTTTAGCCCCTGGGAAATTATGTAAAATATAGTTTATTTAATTTTGTGTTTTACTATTAGTATTTATTAAACCTTGTTTATCAGATATAATTTGAAGAATTGATTAGATAATAATAATAATCACGTATACACTGACTGTATCTCCTCATTTTACTTTATTAGCGTACTTTTTATCAAATGAGGTTGTTATTACATTTATTTTAATGCCTATCTACAGGTTGTATTTAGGGCGGGGCTGGTCTAGGGATGTCTTAGGGCTGGACCTGAGGGCAGGATTTGGACTAGGTCTTGGACTTTGAGTTGGTCTTAGGGTTATTTTTGATGGTATTAAGGTCCTTCTGGCTATATTAAGAGCAGTGCCCCTGGAGGTTAGGCAAATGCACGCACATACAATGCTGGAAATTGCATAATTAATAAGATATTATTATTAAAATTATCGACCCTATTGCTTTAAAATGGCCACATGCCATTGGGTGATCTTTTACCTAACACGCTGTATTTGTAATAAGGAGGTTCTTGTGCGACACGTGTAGGGCTTCGCAACCTTATATAAGATAAGTGTACAGCTTAGCCCCTATCGTAGCCCCCTTGGTGCAAATGTATGTTGTTCTAACTTAAGCTTACAGCTGTAGGCCCTCGCCCTGTCATACAAAAATTGTATTATAATAAGGAGGTTCTTGTAAGGCAGGACTTGTATCAGGGTCTGTGCCCTGGCCCCTTTGAGTAAAAAAATTGATTTTAGTGCCATCTAGTGGCGTAAAGACTAACGAACATTTTCTATAATAGAAGCTGATAATGCACACCTCTCCCTTGCTCTATCTTGTTTCTTCCTCCTCCTCTCTTTCTCTCTCTCTCTCTACACACACACACACACACACACACACACACACACACACACACACACACACACACACACACACACACACACACACACACACACACACACACACACACATAAACAATTCAATTAATTAATCAATCTCAAACAAAGCACGCTCTATCACTAGATCAACCTCAACCAATCAACCGAAATTATGTCTTACAGTTTTGCGGAAATCAGATTACAGTTGAAACTGAATACATTCAAGTCTAATTAAATATGACGTGAAATAATAAATAATTTCTACCCTAATGGAAAGATGCTTTATGTATAGGCAGATCCTCTAAACAGCCACCACCTTTATTTGCATGTTCAATTACTTACACACAAAATTGTTTCATAGTAATGTGTTCATTAACATTTGTAAAAATCCATTAAAAAGTAATAATTACTTATATAACATAGAGTTAAATTAAAATTAACACGTTTTAAAAATATCAAACTGATATAATGGAAATAAAAGGCAAAAGGTTTTAATGGTTTATTATTATATACATAAATTAACAATAACGTTACGATACACCACTTCATAATAAATTTTCTACTTCATACATCATGAAACTACTGTGTTTTATTCTAGTTTAGAGTAAGTAGTTATTAACTATTAAGTTAGTTTCGTGGTGTGTTAATGTCATTTTGAACCGTTACTGTGATCTTTCTATCAATTGCTTAATAACTATAAGTTTAAAATCCGTGCGTACCTGCTATTTTGTAGAGCTGATCTTATGACGTTAACCTTCTTGTGCGCAAACGTACTCGTCAATGTTCGGGTAGAATCGGTTATCTTCGGGGATGTCTGAAGTATTGACCTAACCACACTCTAACATGGCCCCTAGGGGGCATGTTTATAAATCTAAACGTCTCTTTTTATGGTCGAGGTATTTTCTCCTAAGACGCCGTCTTAGGAGAAACAGAATGCAGATAAAAATTGACGGAAGTGAATACGGTACAACTTCTGCGTACGGGCTAAAAGATTTGAAGCGTGTGCATTTCCAGAGCCGTGTTGAAACCAGTTAATTTAGGGATAACCTCGCGTCCATGTAATAATGTCTGATAAAACTATTAGGGTTATTAGCTACTTTTATAGGTTGTTACAGCATAATCGTTCAAGGTGAAGACGATGAGATGATTGTATCTCAAAAATCTCGTTTGATCTCATGAGATGTGTATAGCTTTTCTTAAAAAATACCTGCGAGGCTGTCTCATTCAAAAAATCTCATGCAAAAAAACATCAATAATCATTAGCAATGTAGCTGTATCCGCTATTATGCTTACTTAATGTATCACTAGTATAGCTTTTTTTGATATCGAGAGAAGAAGCAAGATTTTCACACGGTTGTAGTATTTCCAGAGCTCTATCGAGATCAATTAAATTTAAGAATAATCTCATCTCTATGTAATAATAGATGTAGTATAAAAGTGACATATTTTAAATGTATTTAATGTGTAATCACTGTTTAATGAGTTTTTATTATTATAATGCAACATTAGTGGTATTGAACGTTTTTAAAAATATTTGTGTTTTGAATGTAAATTTTTGTAAGTGCTACATAATTGTTAAATGCTAGTAGCGGTGTTCCGGTTTTCTGTATTACTTTCTAAATATCTGATGACAGGTATGTAATGGGCTGCTTATATCCAGCCATTCACAAAACGTATTTTAGTAAGACACGTTGTATAAAAATTACTGACATTCCTAATGAAACAAATTTTTTTGTAAGTACATGTTTGTTAAATACGAATTCAGGTTTTTTCTGTATTACTTTCTAAAATAGTTAATGTCAGGTATGTAATCGATAGTTTATATTCATCCGTTCACAAAGTGTGTTTTAGCGAGACACGTTGTATAAAAAATCTCAGTTTAACATATGTTAGCGTGGAAGGAAAAACTTCTAAAGGTAAGCGTATTATTTTTAATATATGTTTTTTACCTGATATTGCTAACAAAAAATGCCGATAAAGATTTTTTAAATATATTATTACACAGGTTAACGTTATAAGATCAGCTCTACAAAATAGCAGGTACGCACGGATTTTAAACTTATAGTTATTGTTAATTTATGTATATAATAATAAACCATTAAAACCTTTTGCCTTTTGTTTCCATTATATCAGTTTGATATTCTTAAAACATGTTAATTTTAATTTAACTCTATGTTATATAAGTAATTATTACTTTTTAATGGGTTTTTACAAATGTTAATGAACACATTACAATGAAACAATTTTGTGTGTAAGTAATTGAGCATGCAAATAAATCAGATATGATGTTCCGAATGTATAGGTGGTGGCTGTTTAAAGGATCTGCCTATACATAAAGCATCATTCCATTAGGGTAGAAATTATTTATTATTTCACGTCATATTTAATTAGACTTGAATGTATTCAGTTTCAACTGTAATCTGATTTCCGCAAAACTGTAAGACATAATTTCGGTTGATTGGTTGAGGTTGATCTGGTGATAGAGCGTGCTTTGTTTGAGATTGATTAATTAATTGAATTGTTTATGTGTGTGTGTGTGTGTGTGTGTGTGTGTGTGTGTGTGTGTGTGTGTGTGTGTGTGTGTGAGAGAGAGGGAGGAGGAAGAAACAAGATAGAGCAAGGGAGAGGTGTGCATTAACAGCTTCTATTATAGAAAATGTTCGTTAGTCTTTACGCCACTAGATGGCACTAAAATCAATTTTTTTACTCAAAGGGGCCAGCGCACAGACCCTGATACAAGTCCTGCCTTACAAGCACCTCCTTATTATAATACAATTTTTGTATGACAGGGCGAGGGCCTACAGCTGTAAGCAAGTTAGAACAACATACATTTGCACCAAGGCTGATAGGGGCTAAGCTCTACACTTATCTTATATAAGGTTGCAAAGCCCTACACGTGTCGCACAAGAACCTCCTTATTACAAATACAACGTGTTAGGTAAAAGATCACCCAATGGCATGTGGCCATTTTAAAGCAGTAGGGTCGATAATTTTAATAATAATATCTTATTAATTATGCAATTTCCAGCATTGTATGTGCGTGCATTTGCCTAACCTCCAGGGGCACTGCTCTTAATATAGCCAGAAGGACCTTAATACCATCAAAAATAACCCTAAGACCAACTCAAAGTCCAAGACCTAGGTCCAAATCCTGCCCTCAGGTCCAGCCCTAAGACATCCCTAGACCAGCCCCGCCCTAAATACAACCTGTAGATAGGCATTAAAATAAATGTAATAACAACCTCATTTGATAAAAAGTACGCTAATAAAGTAAAATGAGGAGATACAGTCAGTGTATACGTGATTATTATTATTATCTAATCAATTCTTCAAATTATATCTGATAAACAAGGTTTAATAAATACTAATAGTAAAACACAAAGTTAAATAAACTATATTTTACATAATTTCCCAGGGGCTAAAAATAATTAATTAATAAAATTAAAGATCATCATCTTCTTATAAACTATCAGATTGAGAATCCCCCTAGGATAATTAATTAATAAAAATAATTAAAGATCACCATCTTATATTAATAAAAATAATTAAAAAAGATCATCATCTTATATTAATAAAAATAATTAAAAGATCATCATCTCAAAATAAGGGTAAAAAATACAGTCTCTCACGTAAGCGTAAAAAAAATAAGGGTGGAAAAACCCGGTCCCCCACGTGGTCGTGTAAAACCGGAAGTGACGTCAAAATCCAAGATGGCGTCTAGTGCTCTGGTTCTACTTACGTTTGTACTTTTCCTTTAATAAATATTTTCGTTTCAAGTTATTATTTTGTAAAAAACCCTAATCCTATATATTAAAATAATCGGGTTATTTAGTATACGCAGATTGCGAGACAACCGCTTGACGGAGTCAGAATTTTATTATATGGTTTTAATTTTCAGAAAATGTCTATTTTCAAAGGTTTTTTTACAGGTTTGAGTAGAAGAAAATATGTCATTTTATGTCTTAAAAATAATGCCACCCAAATGGGAACCATATCTTTATAAACACTCTTCTAACATAGATTGAAAGTTTTCGGTAATTCAACGGAGCAGGATAGGCTGAATACGCTCAGAAATCTACAAAGAAAATGACATGCCGAAAAATCAAGATATTTTGCTGCCAAATTTTTATTTGCCGAAGTCAATGTTTCCATGATTTGATTATTGTTTGACAGTTACTGGAATTGAAACAGAAACATGGAGAAGTGCCAGGCGTTCAGCGTGCGTTTTACGTAAAATAGTTTTATAAAAATGGTGAGTTTGTGACTTCGGTACAATGATTATTTCGTAATAATCTCAATGTTCCACGACATGGAAGTGTGCCGTCTGCTCATGCAATTATACAGTGGGTAAGAAAATTTGAAGAAACTGGCTCCACATTAAAATTGAAGCATACAGGGAAAATACAGTGTGTAAGAGCGGAGGAATGCATTGATAGAGTCCGAGTAGCACTAACACGTAGCCCATTGTGTTCAGCAGTAAAACATGATTCTGCACTAAACATTAACGACACCACATCGTTACGACGAATTTTACATAAAGACTTATCTTTCCACCCTTACAAAATTCAAGTTGTCCAAGGGTTGAAAGGTGGTGATATGCTTGCTCGCAGGATTTTCAGCGAAGAAATATTGCGACGTGTACATGATGATAAAAACTATTCGCCGCATGCTTATATCAGATGAAGCACATTTCCCTTTAAACGGATATGTAAATAAGCAGAATAATCGCTATTGGAATGACGAAAACCCAGGAGAGATACACAAAAAGCCGTTACGTAGTCCGAAACATACAGTGTGGTGTGCAATTTAATCATCTGGTATTATTGGGACATATTTTTCCAAGACGATGGAGGAAACACCACAACTGTTACGGCAAACCGCTACACACACATGATCAGAACACTTGTGACGGAAGAGTTACCTAGGTTTCCAGACATCAATTATTTTCAGCGGGACGGGGCTACATGTAATACTGCTCGCGTGTCTATGACTGCTTTAAGGAAACTTTTTTCGGACCGGCTTATTCCTAAACATTGCGACACTTCATGACCCTCAAGATCCCCTTATTTTTCAGCATGTGGTTGTTTCCTTTGGGTATTTCTGAAGAGCAAGGTGTACAGTAGCAGACCACAGACCTTACCGTAATTAGCCATAAACATTACACCAGAAATTGAGCGAATTCAACCTGTTATGCTCTGCCGAGTAGTGGAAAATTTTCAATCTGGATTAGAAGAGTGTTTACACAAAAATAGCTCTCACTTGAGCGGAATTTTAAGACATAAAATGCCATACTTTCCTCTAGCCAAACCTCTATAAAAAAGTTTGATAACACATTTTCATAAAAAAAATTGGGTATTTCAAAATTTCCCGCTTCACTGGCGGACCCTGTACGCTTGTATTTAATTTATTATGCGTTTGATTATCTTCGTTAAATTTAATTTTAAACGTTAGTTCCTTATTAAGACTGAAATGTTAATACTACGTATTTTCAGATATATGTTTATATAATACGTTAGTATTAAGCAAAATATTCTAGCCAGGCGACCTAGAGGTCACCTTGGATTACTTATTTTACTTTTTGAACTACTTCCTAACAGCCAAATCGGATTCCGTCCCAACCGAACATGTCACTATCCCTTGTTGAAGCTGCTTATGGAGACCATCAGTGCAGTCAATAACAAGCAATGGATTCTGACTGTGCTTCTGGACATTAAGCAAGCATTCGACAGGCTATGGCACGCCGGTCTCCTCCACAAGATCTGCACCCTTAACACTCCCGATCCCTTCCCCAAACTTCTACTCTTGTACTTGACTAATCGGTCAGTCCGAGTCAAAGTAGGCAACACCTTCTGCAATCCGTTTCAACCCACATCAGATGTACCTTAAGATTCTGCTTTAGTCCCGATCTTTCACACTATCTTAAAATTTCGACATTCCTGAAGCAACACAACCCGGAGTAGTCGTTGCGCAGTTGCGGATGACACTGCCTTCTGGGAGGTGCATCGCAGCAGCGGCACGGCCTCCCGTCTCATATCCAAAACCCTCTGGAACCTTCCCAACTGGGCCAACCCGTAGAGTCTCCGTCAATCTCACCAAACCCAAGCAATCCTCTTCCGGCATCCTGACTGCCACGAAGATAAATTTCCAAGTCTAGCCCTTAAACCACGAAAGCCTCCCACTCCAACAAGAATTCACTTACTTAGGTATCCTCTTCACTAAAATCCTGAACTGGATCCCTGATGTACAAATAACACTTAACAGGATAAGAAACCGAGTAAACATGTTGGGCGCCCTCCGGAGTAAATCAGAGGTTACCACCCCACAACACTACAACACAACTACAAAACATACATAACATACGCCTTGTTGTGGATTCTCAAGCACTCATATACACAAACATAAACCCTAATCACCTCTCCTCTATCGCCTCTTGTAAACTCCGAATATTCAGACGCATACACAGCATACATTTCAGGTACTCTAACGACCTCACAATACAACACGCAAACATACCATTCATCACACACAAAATACAAACATTACAAAGAAACTTTGCACACGAAAGAATTTTTGGCGACACAATCCCAACCAGAGAGATCCTTACCATTTCCAAACTGAAATTTACCCCCCCCCCCCATCGCGGTTCTACCACAACTCCTTGACGACCTTCCCGAGGAGAGAAGAGAAGAAACCCTAGATAATACTCCAAATGCCCTCCGCATTCCCCAATATATTCGATGACGACCTCGCAAGATACCGGCAAACGAAAGTGGATTAACCGCAGACAGCACGCTATAACCAGCCTAACAACACGCACACTTGAACCGAATAGCATAAATATCCAAAAATTTTTCTCTCTGAAGAAATTTGCTGCATTTCTGTAAATTGCAGGTTCTAATCAATCTGAAGTGTAAGAGAGTTGAGATTTTTCTACATAAGTGTATAACTGCATGAACAATAAAATAAAACAATTATGTATCTTGTGATCTGTGACTGATCGGTCACTTGGGAACTTGGGAAAACAATTTTTCCGTATATACAACAATGTAACACATTTTTAATCTTAGTCAACAGACTTCAAGATGGTACATTATCAAAATCAAAATATAGAAAAGCTAAGTTCTCTACTACTAAAGCATAGCAAGTGACAGAAATTTGTTAATCCCTAGTCTAAAAATTTTGGAAATGTCACTTGTACTGCAATTAGGGTTTAACTTACAAACAATTAAGTTATTTAGAAAAGCAATTTTAATCTTATTATCAAGACAAGGGAGAGAATTTTACCACGTAGGCCAAGAAGGGGAAGAAATAAAAGAAGAGGACGTATAAGAGGCAATATTGAAAGTAAAAAAAAGTAAAGCGACGGAAGAAGGAGAAGGGTTGGTATGTAGAGGGAAAAATGTAGCAATAAAGATGATGGAAATAATTTACAAAATGTGAAGAGGGGAAGGCTTCCCGGGGAGATGGAAAGAAGGGGTAATATGGCCGGTATACAAAAGAAAGTGGAAAATTATAGGGGGGTGACAGTAATAAACACGGCATACAAAATATGTGCGGTAATACTAGGAAAGGACTACAGAAATAGATAGAAGGAAAGGACTGCTACCAGCTGGACAGACTGGGTTCAAGAATTAGATAAGAAAGGCGTGAAAATGGTGGCGTTATTTGTGGACTTAAAAGCGGCGTTCGACACAGTCAACAGGGAAAAGCTATGGGAATACCTGAGAAAAAAACGAAACACTGATTGAAAGGATGGAGGAGGTATATGAGAAAACGAGAAGTAGGGTGAGAGTGAATGGGGAGGGGAGTAAGGAATTCTTCACAGGGAAGGGCCGACACAGAAACGTCTATTGAGTCCAAACCTATTCTCGATATAGGCGGGGGATTTGGAGGAAATATTAAGAGCAAGCAGACTGGTGGAGTGGTGATAGAGAAACTGAAGGTTTGGTTGCTGGCGTACGCAGATGATATAGTGTTGGTGGCTAAAGAGGAAAGATACATAAAAACAAAGGAACTGGAAGTAAACACAAACAAACCAAAGATGTTGATATTTAGAAAAAGAGGGGCGAGAAGGAAAAGTGAAGAGTGTAAATCGATGGAGGAGGAAGTGCAGCAAGTGAAGGAATTCACATACCTTGTTATAACAAGGTAAATAAATGTTTTAAAGCGTTCTCAATACAAATCGTTAAAATGAATAGAGACACCAAACACTCAATAAAAGATAATGCCGTTGACTCAGTAGGTAGATTAAATCGGGCCTGGTCATGCGTTTTGATTTACTTAATTACCAACAGCTTAGTTATTTCCACCTAACATCAAGATGGTAACTTCAATGGAACAATAATAAAGGTTATGTCGGACGCCAAGTTATTTCTTATAACGTTTATTAAGCATTTAAAATTGGGATTATATAAAACAAATCTTAATTCTAGTGTTAATAGCCTTATACTAATAAGTCATTGGGGTATAAATACCTGTTACAAAATCTGTGTATAACTTTTTGGAGAACCTCTGTTATCAGAAGGAATGCATAAATGTAAACCATAAATGATGTAATCTTCGTACAAATGTTGAGCAATATGTTGTATTTTGTAAACCATACCAAAGTTGAATTTATATTCATTTAAATTTGAATATTCCAGTATTTATTGCAGTCTCTTGAAGGTTCAAATAAAAAGGTGTGATCTAAATTTAGATTCAAAAATGGTAAAAGTATAAGGGCAAATATAAGTATAACTATAGATGTAAATAAAAGTATAACTATAAGGGTAAATAAAAGTGCCTGCAAAAAGCAAACGTTTCAGATTTTAATATAATACGAGTTAAGGTGTCTTACCATTAAATCAATGGCCCTTTACACAAAATTTAGGTTGAAACCAAAAATGGCTTCTTGCTTAAAACAGCGTACATCAAGCAATGCCAAAAAGGACGCTCACGGTATTAGGTGATATAGCGATGCGCCAAAAATATGTGCAAAAAATAATTCCACGATATGGAAGTGTAAACCCTTAAGAAAATATGCAACTTAAGTTACACCAATGCAAATTAAGTTGCCTACCACATACTTATAAATCATTAATGATCAAAAACTTTTTTTTTATTACAACTAAATGAACGAAGAACGTAAAAGATTCACTAAAACCTGGTATATTCGTTGAGACAGGAGAATAAGTATAGGGAACATATAAAGGAAATAGTGAGAAAAGAAAGTAAATTAATAGGACCAGTGTGGATCGTGAGGGAGAGGTTTATTGGAGTGGACTTAGGGAAAAGGAAACTGCTGTTTGGTAAATTAATAAAAAGTGTGGTGCTATATGAGGCAGAAGTGTGAGTGTGGAAGGGTTACAAAAAAGTATTGCAAATGGGTATTGGGGATGGGTAAGGAGACATCGGGGTATATTATATGAGAAAAAGTGCAGGAAGAAAAAATAAGAGTACAGGCGGGAGGAGGGGAAATAAGGTATGAGGAAGAAATGAGAGAAAGAAGGAAATGTAAAATATTACAGGCATGCTGGAAAGAGATAAAGAAGAAAGGGAGAGTGAAATACGTTCAAGATAGCAGACAACAATATTATTAAAGGAATGAGTATGCGAGGGCAGATAAAGGGAGGGTAAGCGAGGGCATAATTAGAAGAGACATAGATGTACAAAAGCAAGAAAGATGGAAAAAAATAAAAGAAGCATTCAGATACCAGAGTATCTGAAAGGAGAAGGGAGGAAGGAAAAGAAAAGAATGATAGTGAAGTTCAGACGCGCTAATGAAGAGTTAGGAAACAAGTATGGGAGAAGAGAGGAAGAAATAAATTGCAGATTATGCGGGAAAGGTATGGAGAATATGTGGCACATGATGAAAGAGTGTAGGGAGTTAAGGGAGGATAACAGGAGTATAGAAGAAGTACGGGAGCGGGAGCGGAGTGGATGGAGGAAATTTTGAAAAGGAGAAAACAGATAACGAGACAGGGGACAGAAGTAAAAAGACAGACAGTGTGAGGTAAATAGTAGAATTTGAAAGTGTAAAATTAGAATACTTTGCAATATTGTAAAAAATAAGCAAATAAAGATAAACTAGTAGTAGTAGTAGTAGTAAAGAACTTAGGTATTGGAATGTTAATAAGAATCGATGTAGAATTCAATTCAATCAATGGCATACACCCTGTGTAAATTATATCCAATTTAAGTGCTATTATTGTAGAAAATGTCCCTCTAATTACGAATATGTATAGTTCATGTGGTATTTAACATCGTAATTTGGCAACAAGATGGTGTACCCCCGCATAACATTATTGAGGTAACTCGACGTTTAAATGCCAATTTCAATGTTTAGATTGGTAAAAATGGAATTATATCATGGCCGCCAAATGGTCCCGAATTGACACATCTTGGAGGACACTAAAAAACAAAATATATTTTAATCAAAGCGAGAATATATTAGAAATTTAATCCCGCGTCGTCAATCAAATAAATAATATTAATAATAACTATCCAGACTAGAGAAGCAAGGTGATTTCGAACATTTTTAGTAAAGTAATTGATGGCTAGTTACTTTACGTAATAATTAGTAATAATATTCAATAATTGTAATTATTTACAATATTAGTTTGCAATACACCACATAAACTATATACAGTGCTCGTCTAGAGCCCCCAACCTGCTATGTGAACCATAAAACTGAAATAAATAAAATTTGGGAAACCGAACTAAGGCAAATATATAACGTTTTTGATGGTATTCGGTGACGAAATTATTAAAAATTGCAGACAGCCGCCATTTTGTAAAATAGTTTTAAATGGGATCATATGGCAAGTAATACCTCATTTGAAAGCTCGTTCAAGCCCTTTTCAATTACATTAACATAACAAGATTAAAATATTACTGATTTTTTAGTTTCAACCCCAAAAACCTCAAAACATTAATTGCCGTTTCTGGGTTGAAACTCATGAATCAGTGGTAATATTTTAATATAGCTCGGTTTCCCAAAATTTTATTAATTTCAGTTTTATGATTCACATAATAGATAGGGGGGGGGGGGGACTTAGACGGGCCTTGTAATCAGAAGAAAATTTTCTACCAGAATAGCGTAAAATAAACAGTGCTCCATTGGAAAAACAAAGGTTCGATAAGTATTTGTCATTTACGGAGTTCTTTTGTGTCTTCTGATATCGCTACATAAAAATTCATTAAAAACTGTATAACTTTGGTATACCAAGTTTTTCGATATCTCTTTGAATAAGCGAGGTAGTGGAGGGTTTAAAACATAACAGATCACCTTGTACCTATTGTCTTCCTCATTATCTTGACGTATTTTCTATATTTTGTTAGCATATTTGATAGATGCGGTATTTTACTTTATTAACTTATTTCTTAGTGTTATTTAGAAAGGTGTAAACATTACTTTCTTCCCAACACCCTGTTATTTGTTTCTTATTTAACCTAAAGTTAATGGATTTATTCCATTTAGTTGCATATACGTAAAGAACTTTAGTAGTTAAAACTTACTTGACATAATTACAATATGTCTAATTCATAGAAACAAAAAATGTAGCATAACAATTCAAATAACATAATTAACAGATTCAGCATAATCAGCATTGACAAGGAACATCACTATTTTTTTAAGACTTCACTCCCGATTACAATTAATTACAAATTTTCAGATTTAAAATGTTATTCTAATCAATAAAGATCTAACAGTTGAATTACGTAAATAACCCAGTTAAACGAACGCATCAAAAGAAAGTAGACACATTACTTTATAAATTGAAAAGTTTCCAAACATAATTGTAGAACATTAACCCGTCAGATAAGATAACTCGATACGAAAAAGCCCGACAATTACGTTGTAACACTCTATAACATCTGGCAACAGCGCAAATTATACACCAATTCTGCGCCTAAACAAGATTGCGGGTCTGACACGACTTAACCAAGAGGTATAGTTATCGGTTCTTTACACAGATTCCATAGGCGATAAACGTAATTATCGGATCTTACACAGATCGGGAATCAACAGAAAATATCGGGTCTCAGAAAATATGGTATATCCCCTAAAATATGGAGTGTACTTGTGTGCGTGTGCGTGTGCGTGTGCGTGCGCGTGTGCGTGCGCGTGCGCGTGTGAGTGCGCGTGTGCGTGTGCGTGTGCGTGTGCGTGCGCGTGTGAGTGCGCGTGTGCGTGTGCATGTGCGTGTGCGTGTGCGTGTGCGTGTGCGTGTGCGTGTGCGTGTGCGTGTGCGTGTGCGTGTGCGTGTGCGTGTGCGTGTGCGTGTGCGCGTGTGTGTGTGTGTGTTTGTCTGCGATTGATCGTGGGGACTTGCACATACCAGGAACCAGGGCTGTGCGGAAATTTAAAATTGTGGGGACATACAAACGTCCCCACAATTTCTTTTTGAGTTTTTACACTTATCTGGTATTCCATGATCATCCTAATTGGATCAAAGCTTTCTCATGCTTCCAGTGTTACTATAATTTTTTTTTGTCAAGCAAGGATTAAAGACCGAGCTTCTCTTAGTTAATACAAAGTGCACGAGTTGGACATACATTAATTGTGGGGACTTCGTATTTGTGTATAATTTAACTGATTCGTACGCCCTCTGACGGCCGTTCTATTTTTAGCAAACCTTACTCATAATGAGGTAGGGGCAGACGGAGGAAGTATTTGTTGACATTCCTATATGCTTTCGCAATAACATAAACAGCGACATGGATTATAATGCATTGTTGCCAGCGCACTCCCATTTCATCCGGTCGTTTGCGTTCAAATGGAAACGGTTTTTTTTTTGTTGCAAGTATAATTCATCACTCATTGGTAGGATTTCACTCATCATCATGTGAGGCAAAACGTTTACTCGACTTCTATTTGTAATATTTAAATGAATCTATCGATATACAATTAGCTTAATTAGATTGTAGGCCTCGCATTCGGTCACAATTTTATGTATTAGTACGTATTTTTTACAGTGGTACATAAAACTAGGTATTTCGTCCTTTTATACATAAAAGTACGTATTTCACCAGGAACATGTCTTCAAAAAAAATTAGCCCACCTACGTAAAATTCTGTGTTGTCAATGATCCACTCTGCGAAACAAGGTGAAAGAAAATACACCATAAAATATGCTTGAATCGCATTTCCTTGAAATATGGGTAGCCTTACTTTCCATTTTATCTTTACTACCTTTCCATCGTATAACTTCCTAGGTAACTAAAATGATGAACTTCTTCGAGTCTCTCATTGTCGACTTGTGTTTTTCTCCTAATTCTATGTTCACGCACTCAGTAAAGTAGAATTTCGGTTGTAAATATTTAGATATAAAATTTTCGAAAACTGATGATATTTAAAGTGTATAATTTTTTTAAAATGATACTTGCATTATGTGTGCTCATATATTAGGTATGTACATATGTACTGACCATCAAAAATTCTGCATTAAAGGAGAAAAGTTTTCAATACGAAGGTTTTCAAAATTTAAAATTAGTCAATTAGAAGGGGCTGAAAAGAAAATACAAATGGACTAAATAAAAGTTGTCACATGATTTACCGTATATGTCAAATTTTAGATTCTTTTTAAATAATTGCGAAAAAGGTATTTATTAGCAAAGACAGAAAAAAATTTGAAAAGTTGTTTAAAATGTAATTTTCTTAGTGCAAAAATCTGGTTCAAAGCTTTAAAGATAAATATACTAAAAATTATTAATACTTTTATTTTATTTTGCCACCATAATGTTCTTTATGCGCCCCCAAATGCGGGCGTAATGTGGTCTTTATAGCACGGAAATGTCATTGTTGCTAAGCAGCATGATTGCCAGCAAACACATGACATGATATGTCACGTAAGTTGAAAGAATTATTGAAACAACAACCTTAGCCTACTGTCGACTTTATTTCACTGCATTTGCATTTAAAAACTTGCCGAAAATACTGAATCTTTTTAAAATTTTGTTTCAGTTTCATGGTGCAAAATAAAATAAAACATTGTATGTACCACGGGCATAATTGTAGATTATGGCTCTCACGAACATAAAAGCCCTCCGCTTCGCGTCGGGCTTTTAACATTCCCTCGGGCCATAATCTTCTGATTATGCCCTTAATACATAAATATCTATTATTAAATACATAAATAAAAAGTTCACCTCGAGTAGGATTTGAACCCACGACTTCCACTATGCCAGAGTGGCGCTCTAACCAACTGAGCTATCGAGATACAGGTCCCAATCGATGTAAATTTTGTCTTTATGTATGTAGAACTAATGTAAATTCTAAATATAATGAGATTTCAGTCAAATTACTTACATTAATGGAATGTGAGCCTGCAATACTGCAAGGATTCACACATACCAAAGCAACTTGACTAATGTTAAATTATTTTAAGTTTTTTTAATAATAAATATACTACATTAAGCCTACCAAGTTTCTTTTTAGCTAGTGTCCTCACTTAGACAACTATAAAAAGAATTTCTACAATTTCTACTAAAAGGGATAGATTATAGTATTTAAAAGCTATATAAATAGATACAATTATCAATGAAAAATATTTCTCCTTGGAAGCACCTCAAATCAGAAACGTAGCATTTATGCAAAAATTTAAGTTACTTTTTGGTAAATAATAAAAATCTAAATTACCAAACCACTTTATCTATTATTTCGTCCATTGATAAATCTTTATAGTTTCCACACAAAAAGAAGTTTTGAAATGTTGGTTTTGAAAAGATTAAAACTCACTGAAAGTTTTGCTGAATAAATTACTATACTATACTACACTATACTATACTATACTGTACTACACATACTACTCCGCGGACAACTTCCGACTCTTACCTCATAGATTGACAACGGTACCAAAAAAACTACAAACATTAAATTTTTAGGGGAAAATCACGTTGGTTTTTGGCAGATGGGTCCCAGACTCCCAGTATGAAAATCGGACAATCTCGAAGGTTTAAGTTTTCTAAGACGTGAAGTTGGGGAAAAAGGTAGGAAGGACTAAGCATGAATTTAGGTAAAATTAGATCAATATTTACTCCATATTGAAGTTGTGGATGTATTTATAAACTTTACCGTTTGTTGCGATTACATTTTGTTATATGATTCTTTACGCAGAATTTAATATCTAGCCACGTTCTGTTATCGAGGACACTGGAGGCGTTCTTCAGCTCCTCAATTTGTTTCTTTCCAGGGACGGTCTCGTTTTTTATTTCTGTCCTGAAGAAACTTGTCACTGCCTTGACTTCTTCACAACTGCATGGTTTTTTAATACATTTTCTTTCTAGCAGGGACTGCGATATCTGAAAGTGTTCGATTCACATTGGAAAAAATCATATTGTAATATTTGTATTTTATCAATTATTTTTAACTCACAAGAAGTTTGAAAACGTTTTACCTGACTCATCTCCTGATATACTGCTACTTCCTTTTGGTACTTTTCGTTTGGTCCTTTTGGTTTTTTTATCCATTTTGGTTTATGGTATGAGATGCTCTAAAAAGACGCAAAAAGGAAGTATATTTACCAATACTAAATTAAAGAAACTTAGAGGATTCAGCTGTTCTAAATTCATTTCTCTTTGTTCGATAAAATTCTCACTACTTGAGTCTGAAACAGGTCACAAGACAATTATTATTTCTGAATTTGTAAATACCTTTTGATGGGAACAAGTATAACTTCCTAAGTTTTCTTTGAAGTACTGCCTATTGCAAGGAACGTCGCGACGCATCTTTAGGAAAATTTCTATGCAGAAATCCGTTTTAGCCTCCCTGATTCCAAATCTAACTTCCGTTCAAATCTGTATATACGTGTGTATATATATATATATATATATATATATATATATATATATATATATATATATATATATATATATATATATATTAATAAGAAATATTAAGTTAGTTCTTTAATATCTGTACTTTTGAGTTCAAAAATGTTGTTAAAAGAGTTTTACGCTACAGTTGCAAATTCAGAAGAAAGTGCCGTGAATTTTCTTCAGCAACATCATCTTTTAAATGACGATGTTCAAAACAACCCTTATCACAAATGTGGTTCTGTAATGCAACATGGAAATTAAGAAATGGAGAAGCTACTCCAGTGTTTCGCTGCCCGAGATGTCAAACGACAAGAAGCATCCGAGTAGGAAACGAATTTTTCCATTACACAAGTTTAAATAATAGAGTAAATTGCAACCTGACGTTTCAAATCTTAGAATTGGTCTATATGTTTATTATGGAAGTGCATTTAGCAACAGCCGCTAGTTTGACTGGCAAGACAGAACATACCATAAATGATTGGTACAATATGTGTCGCGAAGCGTGCACCGAGATTGTATCAGTAAACCGACGAGGACCCGGTCCAGATAGACGAAGCATATTTTTCTGGTAGAAGAAAATACTAGCGAGGGCGAATGTTACAAGGTGATAGAGCTTCTGAATCTGAGGACAGTGACGCCGAAATACAGAGTAATCGAAATCATGGAGCAAGAGATGATGAAAGATGGGTGTTTGGTTTGGCTACCAAAACCGAAGCGCGGTATTTTCTTTTACTTCCGTGAGATCGAGCAACATTTCTACCAGTTATTACAAGAGAAGTACAACCTGGATCGACGATACATTCGGACGAATGGCCCGCATATAGCATTTTAAATCAAAGGGGTTTTATTCATCACACGGTGAACTATCAAGTGAGTTATGTGGACCCAGACACTCTAGCTAACACCCAACTTATAGAAAGATTATGGCTTGATATAAAAATTTATATTTTAAAAAAGATCATCAAACATTGGATTGTCTCTTTATTTCCTTTTTTTTTCAAGGCATATACGAAAATATTGCCGGTGGAGCACACTGCAGTAAAATATGGGGGTAGAGCGCACACTGCAGTAGGGTTATGAAGTTAGAGCGCATACTACAGTGGCACCCAATTTTGTTTCATGTCCCCCTGACCCCAAAACCATTACGACCGCATTTCACAACAGATTTTCTTCGAATTTTTGTAGCTAACACCCAACTTATAGAAAGATTATGGCTTGATATAAAAATTTATATTTTAAAAAAGATCATCAAACATTGGATTGTCTTTTTATTTCCTTTTTTTTTCAAGGCATATACGAAAATATTGCCGGTGGAGCACACTGCAGTAAAATATGGGGGTAGAGCGCACACTGCAGTATGGTTATGAAGTTAGAGCGCATACTACAGTGGCACCCAATTTTGTTTCATGTCCCCCTGACCCCAAAACCATTACGACCGCATTTCACAACAGATTTTCTTCGAATTTTTGTAGCTAACACCCAACTTATAGAAAGATTATGGCTTGATATAAAAATTTATATTTTAAAAAAGATCATCAAACATTGGATTGTCTTTTTATTTCCTTTTTTTTTCAAGGCATATACGAAAATATTGCCGGTGGAGCACACTGCAGTAAAATATGGGGGTAGAGCGCACACTGCAGTATGGTTATGAAGTTAGAGCGCATACTACAGTGGCACCCAATTTTGTTTCATGTCCCCCTGACCCCAAAACCATTACGACCGCATTTCACAACAGATTTTCTTCGAATTTTTGTAGCTAACACCCAACTTATAGAAAGATTATGGCTTGATATAAAAATTTATATTTTAAAAAAGATCATCAAACATTGGATTGTCTTTTTATTTCCTTTTTTTTTCAAGGCATATACGAAAATATTGCCGGTGGAGCACACTGCAGTAAAATATGGGGGTAGAGCGCACACTGCAGTATGGTTATGAAGTTAGAGCGCATACTACAGTGGCACCCAATTTTGTTTCATGTTCCTCTGACCCCAAAACCATTACGACCGCATTTCACAACAGATTTTCTTCGAATTTTTCACAAAAAGTGTTTGGGCCAATTGCTCGTCTAAGTTCGTAGATGGAATTGTCAGGAAGGGGACAAGGGGGCCAAAAAAATTAACACAATTTAAAAAATGCGCAACGGCGGCACATTTTATTAAAGGGGGGGGTTCGGAGGGGGTGCTGGAGTAAAAAATTTTTTAAAGTATAAAAAAATCATAACGAATTTGAACCAAGCTTTAGAAAAAGATTCGTTTGTTCAATACTTTGTACTAGTTAGCAAGTCGAGACATCGAAACAGGAAGCGGGGGGTAAAATCATTAAACAAAACTTAAAAACTTGCACTTCTTAACGGATATCAATGAAACTTAATCAATATTTCTGGATTAATATCCTGGACGGGTTCGTAAGTAATAAGGGGGAAGGGTACGGCGGTAGTGGGCGTTTTCAAACAAGTCTTATCCAAACTTTGCAGTAAAATGTCATTTGTTGAGGACACGGTTACGGCCGCAATTCCCAACGGATCTTCTTCTAATTTTCCACAAAGATACTTTGGGCCAATAGCTCGGCTAAGTTCGTAGATGGAGTGGCAAGAAAGGGGAAAAAATTAAGTAAATTGAAAAAAAGGTTCATTAAAAATAAAAAATTTAAAACTTTATATCTTGGGTCAAATTTAACAAACATTGCAAATTAAATGGAAAAATTTTATTTGTATAGCCCCAACTTGATTTTTTAAACATATGAAATAGATCTGTCTTGTGCGGCTGATGCCGGAGGGATTTTTTATAGTTACAGGCAATTTTTTTACAGGTTTTTCTCCTGAAAAGTTTCAGGGAGTTTTCAAAGTTATGCTTTTTATTGTCAATTCTGTTTTAAGCTATATAAATTACTTAGCTGGTATACTTAGCAGCTGGTATGGAAATGTCGTAGGTTCACGTTTTAATGAAATGGGAGGTAGGATTTGAATCTACCTGAGCGACTGTAAAAAACAGCTATGAAGAAATTGAAATATCCACAATTTTGTGACATTGTGGATAATCAGTTACCGCCACAAAATATGGATCCTATTCTATACTCCTTAATGTAATATCGTGCGAAAAGTATGGAAAGCGTGGAATAAAATTCGCCATTTTTATGTCGTTAAATTTAAGAAAGAATTTCCAGACAGATTAAGCTTTTATTCTTAAATTGACACCTTTCGCTCAAAATTACACGTTTTTGTTTAGTTAATTGGCGGCACATGAGGGACCAACTTGAAAATTCTAAATGGCAAGAGGAGTCAAATTTTATACTTTTTTTAGGGTCTCTTTAAACCCAAACCAATAATGTGTTCCTTTTTCAATTCAGATTAATGAAATAAAAACTATGTGGATTTTGGTATTTTTCATCAAGACAGTTGTTTTCTATTTATGAAATTATCAAATAATTTTCTACTTACAACCGCAAATAAACAATGTAAATAAAATATATCATCTAACGAAATGTTCAAAATGAGCTCCACCAACTCCCAAAAACAGCCAAAGGGTATTCAAATTCGTTCAGACCATTAGGAATAACGTCTGGTATAATTTGCCAAATGTTTTGCTTAATCCTTACCTTTAAGTCAAAAGCGTTACAAGTATTTCGCTATTTATGTGGAATCTTTATTTAAGGTTTTAAGCAAACAATTATTTGATAACTTGACAAAATACAGAAAACCAACATTTTGCATTTACTTTTTTTGTGTACTACCATATACTAGAAATTATGATCTCTTTGGAGTAAAAAATTACGTAGTTTGTCCCTTCGGATCTCCGGAAACGGACAACTTGAGTGGGTGCTATATCAAAATCAAGAAAGAGGTCTGAAATTTTTAAAGATTGATCGGAGATTTGAAAAGTATAATTTTAAAAAATCGGTGATTTCTGAAGCGGCGACCTCCCCGTAATACATATAGGGTCGGAGGTAACTGACTATTTGGGCCGGCACGCAACAAAGTTACGTGAAAGTCGGTTTCCGATAACGTCTCTCCCCCTCGCTCTCCCCCAGCACCAGGACGACTTTATTGATAGTTACTAGTAGCCTTAAGACGTTGAGCCCCTTGAGACCGACTTTCACGTCACTTTGTTGCGTGGCGCCTAAGGTAGTCCTTCACAAACGGTACAACTTTCGTACATTCACAAACGGTACAACTTTCGTACAGGAGCCTGGTAAAGACAAAATATGTGAGAGCTATGTCTTTAGTAACTCTGGCAACACTGGAGCGAACTACATGCTCATTTCAGATAACAGACGAAAGAAAACAAAATATCATATTACTCTTACTATAAATAGATTTAACGACCGTGTAAAATGTATTATTTGTGGGGACTGTGTATGGCTTTACACACGGTTGGAAACAAATTGATTATGAGGACTGTGTGAAAGTTGGTATGTACAGCATTAGGAGTGGGAACATTTGTTATACTCAAACTTGATCTGCATTTCTTGTGGGGACAGTGTATAATAAAAGTACGGTTTGCATTATTTCTGGAGACTCACTTATACACCTAGTAGAAAATGCATTAAAAGTGGGGACTGTGTATTTCTGGGTATGGAATGAATTAACTGTGGGGATGTCTCCACAACAGAAAATTGGAGTGTACTTGCTTAAAAGCGAGTGTATCGAAAAACGGAATATATTGCCGTCATCAGCGCCATCTAGCGGTCAATCCTACCGGTGCAGATTTAAAGTCCCCACAAGGCGGGTAAAGTTCCGGGTCCCCACAATTCATAGGGAAACATGTATGTGTGTGTGTGTGTGTGTGTGCGTGTGCGTGTGCGTGTGCGTGTGCGTGTGCGTGTGCGTGTGCGTGTGCGTGTGCGTGTGCGTGTGCGTGTGCGTGTGCGTGTGCCTGTGCGTGTGTGTGTGTGTTATTATTATTATTATTGTTATTATTATTATTATTATTATTATTATTATTATTATTATTATTATTATTATTATTATTATTATTATTATTATTACTATTATTATTATTATATGTATTACAACTGTTAATTCACATGCTGTCTTACAAAATTAAAATTATTATTTATACATAATCAACTTAAATCAAAATTTAATTGTAATTCGAATGTAAACTTAAGTTCTATACCATTACATTTCATGTTCCATATTATTGATTGGTTTACATCAATTCTACACAACACATTGTTTATGCACCATTTACTTTCGAAGAGACCGGTAGCATCCTTTTCCAGGTGCCAGTAGAAATCTTGCAGTATTCTACATTTTAACCTACTAATTGTAAGTCGAATTAAAATTATGGGAAAAGTTATTGTTTCTCAAGGCGCCGATTTTGGTATTGTATATAGTGACGTTTGCTAAATTTATTAAGTAGTTGGCTGCACAATGTGTATGTGCATTTCCATTTATTCCACATAGGAGGTAGATATTTTTTTTATATCGTTTATTTGTAGGATTTTATTTACTTGTGTAACTACTAGTATCCAGGTGTCTTGCGTATGTTGGCATAAAAATATCATGTGTACCACATCACAGTTTGGTTTCCGGCAAAATTTGCATGAATCATATTTCCTTAGGTTTGCGCGCCTCAAATAAATTTGATCTGCCAATCGGTTCTATGCTAACCTCCAAACTTCTAAAATATACTCACTGGTAAGTGAATTGAAAAAGTATTTCCAATACGTCTCCTTTTCGTTCCAATTATTCTCCAAACTACAGTTCTCCTTTATGTTAAAGTAACCCGTTGTTATAGTCTGCTGTAATATATTGATAGACTTGGAATTTAACTTGCAGTATTGATTTTCATACTTAAACGTTATAACATTGCTTGGTTGTGAAGTTTTATAATTTTCTGCACCCAATTCATTACCGAAGATTAGTTTTATTCTTCTATAACATTCTTTAAGGTCACTCTTCACTACCAAACGGGTTGTTTGCAATCGTGCTTCTATTGTTTTCTCCTGTAACCATGAATTATTTATTCTTATGTCTGCTAAGACAGTGAAGAATGTGCCACAACTTTGGTGCGATGTATTTGTTAACTACCGTTTTTCGGCCCAACATCGATAAAGATGGCAACTTCTATTTCTAGCTCTACATTGAGGGATCAACCGCTTGGACTAAATCCGTGAATGCTTCATCGGAGTCTTGTTTCTGGTCAGTAAAAAAGTATATTCCTAACACTCGTATTTTTGGAGACCAAGTAATTCCAAGAGCAATTTCTTTCCCCTTTTTCCAACTACCACACCAAAAACCTTTACACTTAGTTAAATTTAGTTTTAATCCAGAATGTTCCGCATATTTAATATAACAGTTTTTTAGAATATATAAATCTTCATTTCTTGCGATGAAAACCGACACATCATCCGCGTACGGTATCTTAATAGGTGCAAGTAATTTTGTCACAGTAAATCGTGCCAGGAAGTGTCTGGATAAGGCTAAGAAAGGTTCGATGGCGATGGTAAATCAAGTTCCTGACAATGGGCATCCCTGCCTAATTCCACGCTCAAACTTAACCGCTCTTGTTAGCAGAGAACCTAATCTCACATGACTTCTAGCATTTGTGTACAACAGTTTTATGGCATTGATAAAGTTGTTTCCAAAATTCATAACCATTGGCAAATGAAACAAGTATTTGTGACAAATTTTATCAAACGCTGGTTTTTGATCGAGGTTAATTATTGCTAGTGGAATATTATTTTGATTAGCGTAATTTATTACTTCTCTATGTAAGTGTATAGTATCATACATAGACCTATAAGGCACGGCATAACCTTGATCCGGTAAAATAATTTTGGAGATGATGTTAGATAGTCGTACAGACAGAACTTTCGAAAAAATTGTATAGTAAAAACAGACCCGATATAAATATCTTCACGTTCCAAGAGAATGTGTCATATGGCTCAAGAAGAATATTACAACAGACAAAATGCAGGTCAGATTTTTAGTTAACTGATTCAATTTCTACGGTAGCTTTATATAAATAAGTATCTGCTGCTGCCCTACATTAATGAAACATTTTATTACTTAGCGAAAGCTTGGAAATAAATCACTTTGCACATTTTCGTAGCCCAGAAACTATAAACCGCAGCACTTCTAGGGTTTACCATTTAAAAACACTTACTGGAGATAAACATAGGGTGTGCCAGATATTTTTTGTGCAACTTTTGAGATATCAGCAAGAATAGTGAAAAAATGTGCTGAATCTCTTAGCGATACGGGTCTTTTCGTCGGGTATCACAGAAGAGCCGATTCGAAAGCTCATAATGCAACCAGTGAAGATAACGAACAAACTGTGAAAGATCACATAAATTCTTTTAGTTTTATTGAGTCACACTATTGTTGACAACTCTACTAAGCGCTATCTCTCCCAAGAATTAAATCTATCTCAATGTACTGATTGTATCTCACATATTGTTCAGAACGAAATGTACAATTTGTATCTCAGTTCTTTTATGAGCGAATATTTCGACAATTTGAACGGTTTTATCTACACATTGCAACTTATGTATATTTCGCATATGGGCGTACCAATTTCTTTTTAAAGTAAGGTTTTTATCACATAGTTCAAAATTTATCATTTTGTTAAAAAACAAAAATTGAACAATTACTAAAAACAATAAAACACTAAAGGATAAATTAAACATGCACACACAATCTAAACAGAACTGATTACACAGATCTAAATAAGGCTAGGTAAACGTTAAATTCAATTCCGGCGGGTGTTTAACTTTATTTCATCACAGAAAATCAAATGTCACTATACTAGCAGCCGTCCTATTTGCACCGCTTCGTTAATTTTTGGGCTACTACGGATGGCATACAAATTTGGTAAAGCCTTTGTGATATGAAATCTTACTTTGTTTTCCAACTCGGTTGGACTTAGTTATACAGATTGACGGTATGTACTCAGAGTTGCTTTCTATTCCTTAACAAAGGAACAGAAAATTGAATTTTGTAACTAAGTCTAACTTTTTATGGACTTGCCGAATATGAATATGTTACTGAGTATGTGTTAGGTTTAACTCCACACTGCGTAATACTCAGGTAATTTTTGTGAACGAAATCGGAAAACTTTCTTTACATTAATTAGCTTTCTGAGTAAAAATTCTCTTCGAATTGTGTAAATTCGATTTGAATAGAGCAGTTTTGAGAGAAAATTTGTATATTCCTTTAAAATCGGGTAACAAGAACAGGAGTTTCTAATACAAGTTAATCAGTCACTCCCAACTTCTGCATCATTATTCACAATCTCGTTTTTTAATAGAAATGGAAATATCATCCTTTCACCATGTTGAAGACTATTAAATTTAGAGAACTTGGAATGCAAATAACAGTTAAATCATCCATACATCAATTTCCATAATACAATCTTGGAGAATCCTGAAAATTATGGTGGCCTTTCTTCCAAGTCCATCAAGAAATTTCCTTCCAACTCATATTCTTAGACATTAAACATAATACCCACTTTGTAAAGAGTACACACCCCTCGACGTCTCCTGGGGAAGCATGAATTTTTTTAAGTGAATTCTTGCAAGCCACATACCGAAGCGACTGTCTGTTACAAGTAAACAGTCATGTTTTAGTAGAAAACTGTTATTAGTTATTAGAAAACAACCACCAGTTCTTAGGAAACTAGTATCCGTTTTGGGGAACGTGTGCCTATTTTTGAGTTATTTTTGGAAACGGGTACCAGTTTTGAGCTATTTATGAAAAACGTGTAACTGTTTTTGAATTGTTTTGAGTTGCTCCTTAAAAAACAAACTCCGGATAACAGGACAAGAACAAGCCAGACGCTGGTGGAAAAGGTGTTTTATCTCCACAATAGGAGAAAAGATACAGAATTTGTTGATTGATGTATTAACTGAACTACCTTTGCTTCTAACGTTTACCTATATGAATAATTCAGGGAGATACTCGAAGTTCAAACTATTATTAGTAATGTTATTTATTGGTATTGCTATTTCATAAGCCAGACAATAACCATTAGACATACAGTGTTATAACTGAACATGCTACATCGACCAAGACCGAATCGATGCTGGTTAACAAATTGCTACAATGAAATAAGAAGTGGTTACTTCGCCTTCCTGATTTGATCTGTTCACGTTTTTAGAACATGTACGTTTATGTATTGCAATATATCTGAGTACTCTTAAGAAATACACAAAATTTTGTTGTTAATCTTTAATAAATGTGATGTTTGTGGTTTTACCAGCACTGCCCAAACTCGACAAACACGTTTTTAGTATTTTATGACTAAATTAGTGGAAACGTTGAGGTGGAATACATCAATAATCAGCTATTTCCACCATTAGCCGATCACCATTCTTCATAATCATAGTACTGAATATTTTGCTTGACTCAGCATATAACGGATTATCTATTTATGGGTACAACCCTCACTTCCCGTTTAGGTCGATGAACGCTTCCTTGCGGTCTACATCAATGAGATTTCCAGGAATTCGTTCTATTTTTAGATTTCTAAGAATTGGCCAACTTTCAGGCCATCTTCCTCCTTTTGACCCAAAAAAAGGTCAATGAACTTTGATCTATGATCCCTACTTTTCACCTAGAAGAAAGTTAATAAACTTTGGCCTTTCTAGGAACTAATCTATTTTTTGATTTCTTAGAATTGACACATTTAAAGATGAAATTTGTATTCTCTCCCTACGGGAGCTTTTCCCATTTTTAGACTTCTAAGAATCACCACACAGGTGGCATTCGACCCCTCTTCGCTTTTGGGCTAGTTAGTAAACTTACTCCTTACTTTTTACACTAGAAAAGGGTCAATGACCTTTGACCTTCTTGGATGAATAAACTCTAACTTATAAACGATATGCGCGTACGTGCAGGGTGAATTAAAAATTTGGTTTCCGTTCCACCTGGTCGACCACTACAGCTACAATTGAACTTATACAATTTATTAATGATAAGCATACTTTTTACTTTAGTAAGCGTTCGCTGTTGTTAACTTATCTTTTTTGAAAAGGAAGCTCGCGAATATGGGAATTAGAGGCACAATTAATCAATGTATCTTTTCCTTTCTACAAATAGAAAACTGTCGGTTAAATTTAAAGATGCGCATGCAAGGCAATCCTATATAACAACGGGCACACCTCAAGGAAGTGCACAGTGTCCTTTATTTTTTTACCTTAGTACGCGTTCGTTGTTAACTTATTTTTTTTAAACTTATTTATTTTTTAATAATAACAAACCAAACAAAGAAATCTTAGCAATAATATTTCGTTTGGTATTGTTCCTAGAATTGAACGATTCTTTATCTCTAATGTAAAAGTGTGATACTAAATGATTAAATGTAACTTCTATAATTTAAATGTTTATTTTTAATTGACACTAAGCAACACGAATAATAAGAAAATCGGGAACTCATTTCAATTTTTTTAATTTTCATTTTGACGCCAAACTTGTTTGCGGTCTGTAACTACACTATTTCTTAATTTTTGAAAGTTAGACAAAACAATATTACGTGCATTGCAAACAAATTGCATCAGCATGTTTCATGGATATTGTATCAATTCATTAACTGGTAAAATATCCATGTATTTTTTTTAATAAACACATATGTAACTGCAATTTCAGTAAATACAACCATTAATTAGACTTTTATTGCAATGAGGTTTTCCAATTTTTTATAATTATACAATGCAATATTATGTAACATTAAATAAAGTAGTGCTATGGCAGGTGTTTCGAGAATCCGGTACATGGCATATGCGAATCATATTCCGACAGATATTATTAGAATTTGTTAGTCAACCCTAAAACTCCACGATTTCTATATGCTACTGCATCCATTTCGTTAGATCTCTAGACCTACCTACGTCACGTCTCCCACTCCTACATTCCCGCCTGGTATAGAGACGCCGTGGTACACCTCGTGGTAGAGTATTGGGTCCTTAATTTTTTAGGCTCTACAAGCTCTTTGCCCGATAACATACTTCAAGGATAAATATGTAGGTATGAGGATGATACCACTATCGTTACTACGGATAATTGCTCTAATAAATTTCAAAACGAAATTATTCAAATACTGGATCAATTTAAATTTTAATGCAAAAGCAAATATATAAACACTAAACACTAAAAATTAGCTTTGATAGATCTTTAGGTAGAGTTATGCATGAGCATGTCGATTGAGCAACTAACATCGAACGTACTTACAAGTAAGAGAACAGTAGTTATTTTTTATTATATAGATTAAAAAATATTTACAGACAAGCTCATTAAGTACTTTATGAGCTTGTCTGCAAATATTTTTTAATCTAGATAATAAAAAATAAATACTGTTCTCTATGCTAAAGTATATTTCATTATTAATTATAATATCTCTATGTGGGGACAGTCTACTCATTCAGATAATCTTTGTGTTATGTCATGTAACAGGATGGTGCACTGCCTCATTATACTGCTTAAGTTCGACGTTCTTAGACAAAACGTTTGAAAGTTGGTGAATTGGAAAACGAGGACACATTGTATGGCGAGAACCGTTTACGAGAGTTCCACCAATTGATGTACAAAATAGTGTGAATAGTTTTTGTCACCGTTTAGCTTATTATCAAGCTGCAAACTGTATGAGATTCCAGCATTTAGTTTAAGTTGATTTAAATTATTTATTTGTTCTAGTTGTTAAATATAATACATCATTTTATTAAAAAAAATGGCATTTACTCAGTTTTATGCAATATTTTCTTATATACTATATAGTAAGGTAAATTACAATCTTTTCTCACTTTTGAATACTAATTATGTTTTTGAATAACTTGCCAAGGGCCGCGCCCAAATTGAAAAAATCTTACATCCCTATAATGGGAATTTTAATCCTCATTCAAATAAGTGAAAATATACAGGGTGTTTTATTTAATAAATCTAACTTTAAATTACCATACAACATCTTGCACATAAACCAGTGTAATTAAAATATGGCATTTTTGCTACGTTGTAAAACCTTTTTATGAAACATTTTTTTTTATAATACTACCTACAGTTCATGAAATAAATGTTTCCACACTTTTGTATAATCCTGTATGTGTTCCTAAATACTGTGTGCTGATTAAGTATGGAACAAATTCAATAACTTCAAAATACTGATAATGCGAAAAAAAAAACAAAAAGGGGTGTAATGATTTAAATTTTTGCACATCTTTTTATGTTATTTATTAATAAATGATATTATTATTTGAGTGATGGCGCCGTCATCGACATTTTTTTAAATAGCAACCCCTAAATATTTTTGCAGTTTTATTATTCGTCGTTTAATTGTGCATACAATAACATTTCGTATTTTTAATTCTTCTCATACGCATCAGAATTTATACTTCAACAATTTAAATACAAAATTAATATAAACAATAATTCGTAAAATGGAATATTATACATATAAATAAACTGGAATTTAATTCAAATGAAATGGAGTAGATTTAAATGAGGTACTTACAAGTTGAGTTTCAATAAAGCCATAGGTGCTCAGAAATAAACGTTTATTATTCCAATAACAATATTGTATGTGTGAACCTTTTGTCACATGTTCTGTAAAATATCTGCTTTTTCATGTAAAATATTCCTTTTGACTTATTGTTTTTATTAATTTTCTATTTAAAAATTAATTAAGTGGTTGAAATAACATTGAGAATGTTTTTGACTTTCTGAACAAAAAAAATCAATATGAAAATGTAAACTTTCACCAGTAACACTCATAATAAAATACTTATCTTTTTTGGGGTTTTTTAATGGTGTACTTTAAATTATACAATCTAAACGTTTCGATAACACTTACAGTTATCTTCGTCAGTAGTAATGTTCTTTTTTTTTTTAATTTTTCAAATTTGACAAAATTGTTTACTACATCTTTAACAATTTAAAAAAAAAGAAACTACTGACGAAGATAACTGTAAGTGTTATCGAAACGTTTAGATTGATAATAAAACCCAAAATATTTATTAAAAAATCAATGTTTGAGTGAATTTCTAAAATTCAAATGCAGAAATATTTAGGGGTTGAAACTAAAAAAAATCGTGATGTCATTACTCAAATAATAATGATGTCATTGATTTGTATATAATATTGAAGGGTGCGTAATAATTTAAATCATTACACCCTTTCTTATTTTTTTCGAAATATTAATAACTTTTGAATTATTGGATTTGTTCCATACTTAATCAGCACACTGTATATGTCCATACTTTATGATGCATATTATCCTCACCAGGAGTGTTTACCGTTACGTCATTAATTTATGAATTTAGTTATCCAATTCGTTTATACTGACTTCTGATATAAAACAGTGAATTAAATAAGGATGGTGAACATTCGTAGTGCATTTGACGAAATCGACATACGGTATTGAATAAGCAAATGTAGTAGAAAGCGTAAACTCTAAACGCGAAATCAATCTGTTTTAGATGCATATGAATTAAATTCTCATTTGACTAATACTTCATAACCTCCACTTACAGTATACTGTTTTTCAACCGTTATCATTACGATAATCAACGTTCTCAAATTTTTACAAAATAAATCACAATAAATAAGTAATTGTAGTAGAATTACTTGTGCACTTACCACAGAACAGTTGTGTATCATGAATATTTCGTGGGAGAGGGGGGTACAGAATAACGGGCGGTACTTTTATTGTTTCTATTTGCGAACAAATCAAGATAGTGCTTCTACGACAACATTAATAGCCGAGAACTTATAGAGGGGTTACACCATGTTACCCAATTTTTTTTGAATAAAGCTATAAGTTTATCTGTATTTACAATGCTTCACATACGTAAATATACTAAAATACACACCATCATGGAAAATTTGATTTGAAAATTCGAAGTTGGCATATTTCAAAATATTCAAAAGTGAGTTTTTCTTATAGATCTTAGTTTAAGAAATCATAGAGATTGCGTAAGAGAATACAATTACAGTGCGATGATTTAATTTTGTTACACCCATTTAAAAAATGGATTTTTGAAATTCACGTTTCCACTGTTATTCATTTATTTAGACACAAATCAAATTTTGTTTGATAAAATAGGTGTTTATTTTTGTAATTAATACAGATAACACACATTTACTAACGGTTCAGTCAAATTCTAATTTTCTAAACGATCCTTCCATGTCAAATTCTTCGTTATACGTTCTTGCCTTGCCTATCCTTAAAGACTCATCACACCTATATTTAGAGTCTTCTAGTAGCCAGTTTCTATGACTTTCCACTTTACTCTTGTATTCCTCTAAAAACCTTAATTCTAGATAAAACTTAAAATCCTAACACTACATACTTGCTAATTTAGTCAATGATCCATTTGTACCACCATATTCTTCAGGAAAAAAAGATTTTGGTAAGAGATCGAAAGCTTTTTCGCTATTTTCCGTAGTAAATAAATGAATCTAAACAATACATAACATAATAAGAAAAATAAATGAACACAGAACAATATCTTTTGTGCTATAACAGTAGGTGCAGAAAAGAATATCTGTGAAAATCATTTAAAACCAGCAACTTAACATATGTAAGCATATAAAAATAAAACTTTACCAACTGCTACCAATAGTAACAGTATGTCCCAAAATTTGTTGTGCGTTATTAATTTATTAAAAATTTGTTTGAAATTTTTTTTGGTGGCGCCGCCACATTTTAAATATTTTTACAGTATTGCACCTCTACGAGTTAAATGGCTCAGTGACGCCAAACTAACATTATTAACGTTTTGATAGACTAGACTAGAAATAATGCGTTTCTGGACGATGTTTAGCATTCGAAAGATAGAAGCACAAATTCACATAATTCTTTCTTTTGTTCCGCAGGGAATGAAAGTTCACCTTACTCTTTCTTTTAGAAACTAACTTTTATCCCTATGGGTGTAAAATATTTATTCCCTCCGGAATTAAAAGTAACAAAAACAAGGTTGAAATCAGACTTACACTTCACTTGACATATAACGTACCTAAAGTTAAAACTACGTTTGAATGTGTTAATAAGAATTACAGGTATCGTCGTCAGTAAGTAATAGTTTAAAAATGGCACATTAAAAATAGAATGTGTACATTTAACGTATAACGTATAACTGGTAAAGTATTTACTTCGATGCCTAGGAAGAATATAGCAAACACCTAAACATACCAAAAGTTAAAATTAAATCAAACTTCTCTACCTTTTTTTTTAATTACAAGATTCCAAAATTTTTTCAATCAAAAACTTTATTCTAGTTTTGTTAAAGCTATTTGGATGTGTATATATCTCAATAGGTTCACGTTGTAATTGAACGTAATAATGATTATGGCTTACAGCTTTTATATTATTAAATTGGCTATCATTACTTACGGAATGTTAAGGTACTGAAGATCATTCTATTTCATTCCAACTACAAAATTTCAAATGTTAATTATATCTAGTATCAAAGCTATGTTTTGTAGTTCCAATGTATATTTTTTCACAAACACAAGATAACTTATTGACTCCGGAATCTTACAATACCTTCTTTAACTTTTCCATTGTATGTATGGGAATTGCGTTTTACGTTTCAGCTAAACGTCAAAAATTAAAATTTGATAAATTATGTAACAAGAAATTAATGGACCATCCTATGGTAACACAAGGAAAGCTAAACGTTTATATAATTATGTTCTTATGTTTGTATAGACCATACCATTGAAGTACTTCCTATTGGTGGGAATTTTTCGGTATCACCAAGAGTAATACCATTTGAAGACATAATTTCTAATGTTCGTAATGTTAATGAAGTTATATATGAAACAGTTAACATATTACGTAAGGAGAAACCACCAAAAACTAATTTAGCCTTTTATCAACAACTTGCTTTATAAGATCTTAAACGCAATGATAATGTAAAGTAATGTAATAATGTTACCATCAAGTAAAGAAAATCCACCGGGTATTTTAGATATTAACGTCTACAACATTTGCGCACAACAACTGCTTCGGTGGTTTTTTTTAGAGAAGGCTTTAAAAGAAGGTATTGAACGTATTTATCGTATTTTTCCACATAACCCGACAATTGTTTTTTATACTGTCTCAAGGTCTTAAGTGGAATAGTACAGTGCGAAGGTGATCCCTCTTAGCCCGATTGCACCTAAAACCCTTCATTTTGTATAGATATGTAGGCGGAACTATTGATACTTGAAGGTATGAAACAAAAGTAGTACATACATTTTTAGTTTTTATAAATGATATATATTCATTCAAGCATTCAGACTGCAGAGAAGGAAACTATTGAATGTACCATTTTTTAATGTACCGTAATCTAATTAGTTTCTCTCTTTCTTTTCAAGTTAACATAAAGTCAACACACATCGATAGGTATCTGCTTTATCAAACTATTATACACGTCAAAAGATTGGTGTGACTAAGTGAATAAATTAATAATTTATTATCATGAATTCGTTGAAGATGAATTTGACTACTTCAAAAAATCACTACTGGATTTGAGGTATTAATAATGTTATTGCACTTGTTAGACGTACCCATAAAGAAAAACTAATGCATATTATTGGTGCAATATAATAACCACTCTCCATCATTAAAAATCTTTTACGAATTATCTCGATTAATATTATCAATGCTTACAGAAGATCTTGTAAAAATTATACAATGTGGACCCTTGAACCACTTTATAAAAATAATTGCTAAAACATAAGGGTAATTTTTCTTCTCTGAAGTAAACTCAGTTCCAACTGAACTCACCCATACAAAACAGTGTACTTAGTCAACAAAACCTCTTAACAGGTCTTTAACGAATGATGACTAAAAATTAATTGCTCTTTGTTTCAATTTTAGCATATAGTCGTTACATTCCCGGCCTTTTCGGTCCAGATAACTTTCGATAAAAGTTTAGAAAGTACGCTATTTTATACGACTCGCAACGTACCAAACTGAACCAAAAACCTCCTATGTCAGTACTACAGCGCGGTAATGATGTTTAACTTAACTTAACCTGCACGCCATTCCCTTGCGGGGTAGGCAAAACAATCCCTGCCTGTTATTTATTTTTCATTCACAATCTTTCTCCATGGTTCTCTCGCATACCCCCCTAGTTTCTGCAAGATTCATAGATTGTCTCTGACATGCCCTTTTATTTTTAAAACTCCTTATCTTTCTTTCCTTTATCATACATTCTACTATATTCAGCCAAGTTTTACGCGGCCAACCAGGTACAGCCTTTCCTCTAACTTCACCCACATATATTTGGGTCGTTAATCTTGAGTTGTTCATTCTTTCAATGTGACTAAAACCAACGTAAAGTATCCATCATAGTCTTTTCCTCGGCATACTCCGTCATTATGCATTCATTCTTTATCTTGTCCCTTCTCGTTTTACCACAAGCGCTTCTCAGGAACCTCATTCCGACGGCATTTAATTTTTTTTCGTGCTTTTTCCCATGTCTCACTTCCACAGAGTACTGACGGGACAAACACACCATTATAGATTGCTCGTTTCACAGCTAGGCTCATGCTTTCGTTTCTCATTATCGTCCACATACTTCCAACCACTTTCTTTCCAGAATTGATCTTTCGCCCAATCTCGCTTCCCATTGTACCATCTGCAGTAAGCATTCTACCGAAATATACCAGCTTGTCCACCTGCTCCACAATTTCATCTTGAGGAGTAAATACTCTACTCTCCTTTCCACCTTCCCGATTGAACACAACAATATTGGTTTTGTTAACGTTTACTTATAGGTACACGCTCTCACAGACTGTATCCAATTTCCTTAGAGCAGTTTGTAGCTCATCCGCACTTAATACGACTGTGCCATCTGCATACACCAGAAGTCGTACACTTACGTCTACAACCATTACACCATTGGTATCGCTACATGTTTGTCTAACACATTTATCCATATATACATTGAACAACCACGGTGACTTATTGCACTCCTTGCTCAATATTAATGCATTCACTCACACCTCCTCCCACCCCTAACACAAGCCCGACTACCGTTGTATACTGCCCTTATTCCATTTATTAGACCTTTATTTACGCCATATTCGTTTAATATTTCCACAGATTCACTCTGTCGCACGTTTTGTGCAGATCTACAAACGCACAGTATAGCTTTCTTTTTACCCTTAAACACTTTTCGATCACTTGCTGGAAAGCTAGCATCTGATTCACACATCCTCTCCTTGGCATGAAGCCACCCTGCACATCCCAAATCTTAGTTTATGTACTTTCTCGTACTCTATCAATCAGTATTCTTCCAAATACTTTACCAGGCACGCAGATCAAACTTATTCCTCAGTAGTTCTTACAATCACTCTTGTTCCCCTTACCCTTATACAGTGGTACAACGATCACACTCTTCCAATTCCTGGGAACTTTTCCACTCATAAGGTATACATTGAATAATTCACATAATCTTCGTATAAGCTTTGCACCCCCATACTTTACCATTTCACCAGTGATTCCATCTACGCCTGCTTCCTTGCCGTTTTTCAACCTTCCTACGGTTTCCTCTACCTCATTTATCCCAATATCCTTCTCAGTTTCATTCATTATTCCTTCTACATTCTCCTCATTTAACCCGTCAGTCTTACTTTCCTTACTACTGTACAGCTTTCCGAAATATTCTTTCCAGCATTTCCTCACTTCACAATCGTCCCATACTATTTCGTTGCTCATGCTCATCGGTCCTGCAGCGTTCTGTTTTAAGCCACGTTTTATATTTTTGGCCCATTTTCTGAAGACCTTTTGTTTCCCTCAAAATGATTCTGCATTTTCTCTCCTTCCACAGCCATCACTTCCTCTCGCTTATTCTCACTGCCTACTTCGCTTCTTTGTTTCTTAATCCGTACACCTCATACAATCGCTTTTTTTAGTCTCATTTTTTTGCAGTAATCATTGCCATGTACGCATCTTTTTTCTTACATACTGCATTTTTTACCGACTCATTTCACCAACCCTTTTTTTCTGGTCAGTAGCTTTTCCAAATATCCGCACGGCATAATTGACATCACAGTTTTTCAAACTTATCCATGCACTTTCAACATCCGTGTCTTATATTTGTTCATTCCACACTGTTTCATTGACATTCAATTCTTTACTCACAGCATCTGCGTATTTTATTCTCGCATTTTATCCATTAGTTTGTCTACTCTAATTATGGACGTCCGCACTACGTTTGCTTTCCGTCTCCAGATCCACTTTTGCCTTAAACACACTCTAGATATAACTAAAAAGTGGTCCAATCCACACTCCGATCCGCGCATTACTTTTGTGTCTTTCACCAGGTTTCTAATCCGTTCATCATACACTATAAAGTCATCATACTTTTGGAATCACCTTTTTGCCATTTATACATATGCACATTTTTATGTTTAAACCATGTATTGGATACAAACAGGCTTCTCTCCACATAGATTCATAGTTCAACAGGCGTTCACCATTCTCATTGACTCTTTGGTCTTCGAACTTTCCTGACACGCATTCGGTATGTTCTCTCTGCACACCCGCCCACTATCATCACTCTTTCGCTTGGCTTACATACATTCAACACGTTCTTTACTTTATTCCAGAAGTGTTCACGGTCCTCGTCTCTTACTCCATTCATCGGTGCATAGCATGCAATAAGAAACATTCTTCGAAAAGCGTAACATTTTGAATACACAAAGCTAAACAAGACACGAGAGTAAAACTAACCATTATTTAATTAACAAATTACGATCCAAATTTCGTTCTCCCTGAAATTTATCTACAATACTGGAAATTTTCCGTTACATTCAATGGTAAACATAATACGCAAAAAATCTATTTTTTTATTTACGAAACTTTCATTTACATTGTAAAACATCCCATACTTCTAACGATAGTTAACATGTCAAACCTCAAAGAATATATTCTCAAGTTCCAACAAAGCGTCAAATGTTCATACAACTATAATGGAAATCCTTCAAATGGTATGTCATGTATTTACGCTACAAAACTGATTCATGGAAACTTTTTACTTATAACCCAAAGCCTTAAGTATGTGAACTTTTAAAATAACAACTGTAACTATATTAAATGAAGTTTGTCTAGATAAAAGTTGGCACATTTTTAACTTTTGTTAATATTGCAACGTATCTTTTAAACTAGAGACTCTGGAGCACTGATTTTCTTAGTTTAAAAGTTTAATTTTAACAAATGGTCTGATTACTAAACTTAAGGGTACATAATATTTAACGATCATTGCTAAACTCTAGTCTTGACTGAAATAAAATTAATTCAATTCTATAGTTAGCTTTCAAATATGTTTACCTAACTGTTATAGCAGGCTTGTGTTCGTTTTTCATGTTTTATAAATTTATTTGATAACTTAATTAACATTTTAAATCTGTTATTATTTACTGACGATAATAGCTGCAATTTTTATAGAAAGGTTTACATTTATAAAAAATATAAATAAAAATAGACGACTAAAACTCTGTAGCTAAGTACCGCAATTAATAAGTTTGTTTAAATCGAAATCGAAATTAATCATTATTATTTACTGATGTACCCGCATATGTTCAAGAAGCAATAGAATGAATGTGCATCCTTGTAAGCTTGTTGTACGATTTTATCACTAAGATAGGTTGACCTATATCGCGACGCTCATAGTACATTTATTGTAACTAGAACTACAAACTTCTGCTTTTTTTCACGCACTTCTTTGTAATGATTTATTAATAGTATTGAACTGGAAACAAGTTTTTCACACCAATTTCAAATAAATTGGTAATGTTAAAAGTTTTCATTTATAACAATTTTATAAATATCGAATTCCTAATTTTTAAAAGTATCGTAAATCCCACAGGTCTAAAGCAGCACTTCATCCGTAGAGTAATTGTTTTTGTCACACAAAATCATTTTTTCATCTGCCAAACAATTTTCTGTGGAATAAAATGTGTAACAACAGGACCCAACATATGACTATGTATTTAATATAACCTGTAGGTAATACACAATTCTAGAGAAGGTCGTGAACTATGAATATTTATTTCAATTATCGGTGAGTTTTCAGAATTTTTCAGTTACCATTTTGTAAATTTTAAAGCGTTAAATTTACCTACGAAGTTAATATATTAAATTACCAATGTAATGCATTATTTAGTCATATTGTTAATATAAATTGTTTGTTAAATAATGCTTAAAAATGAATTTGAAACATACCCTATCCTGCAGTTTTTTACTGATAAATGGTTTACATAACATGTGGTAAGCATTGTGGAATATAGGAGGAGCGTTTATACCAATAAACAATTTCAATCGTAGTGGGTAAGTATTCAGCCAACTAATTACGAGCTTCTTCATCAGTGACGGTGTACACTGTAAGAAGAAAGTAGTAGGCACACCTCCATAATTTATTAGCAGAGTCTGTCCAGATATAATAATACTATCATCTTCAATCATCGATATATCCAGTGCAAGAAAAAATGACTTAAAAAGGTTTCTTATGTCCTCGTCCTTATTTAGTCTGGAATAATCTGTAAATATTATTCTACTTCCACCTGGTCCCACGGTGTTTGGTAAGGGTAGTGCTGTTCTAGTATACGTTTAATTAAAAGTTGCTACTTATTTTAATAAATTAATTACCTTTTCTCAAGCAACATTTGCATTGCTGGATCAAGCGGATCTCGGTTTGAAAAGAACTCTGGAACTAAGGTTCGAACAGTACAATAGTTATCCAGTTTTTCTTTGGTACGCTGTAGACTCCACTTGCATCCCCTTAGGAATGTAATAAGAGATTGATCATCTGATGAAGAATAAAAAATATTTTAGTTTTAGCAATTGTATTGTCACATACTTTAAATACTTAACAATTAGTTAGCAAACAATAAAAGTACACAATCAATCGTTTTATAGCTAATGAATTAAAATTCTGCCAAACTTCAACTACAATAGTTGAATGGAGATTAACCTAGGTGGTCATATGAGAGAAGGATCGCTGTGAGGGCTTAAATTTGTTATACTATTAATATTATCTCATTTGAAAATAGCATTTGTAATTATTATTTGAGGTTCTCGTTTGTTACGTCAGTTTACACGGTTTTTGCAGTGTTTAGTGCATTTTTAGAATAAAATTATCTGTTGTGGTACACCATACGACCTTCCAACCTACAAAATGGAAATTGAAAGAAATGAAGTAATTTTAATAACATTTTTTTAGGATAATTATACAACCTCTTGTATAATAAGTTCATTTCGAAAATAGGCAACATTGTAAAAACAAAAACAATAATCCATGACAAACAGACGTTTAAAACGTCGTGACAGACGGATGTTGGGAGACATCTAGATGCTAACTTATATTAAAAGAAATGAAATAATTTTAATTTTTATTTGTTAAGATAACTACCCAACCCCTTTCTGTACGTTCATAACGCAAACAGACAACACTGTAAAAACAAAAACAATAGTATATGTCAGAATGACGTTTAAAACATCAGGTTAGGTAGAGAGTAATAGACATGACTTAAAATAAGTTCCAAAACCGGCCGTTTCTATAAGATATCATTAACACAGTTAAACAATTTTCATTCATATTTAATTAATTTTTAAACTTACCTTACGTTATATTAAGAAACTTTATAAAGAAAAGTTACGTAAAATTTAATTTTCTTTAAAAATATGTCTGCACTTTTTCTTATAAGGTTAATCGTAATTCAGATATTGAAAAAATTAAAAAACTAACAGTTATACACTTCATCAGGAATTTTTTTCCGCTAAATACGCGTCGTATCAAAACATTGCCTAGGACATAATTAATATATTTAACGTCTGTATCAGGATATTTTTATATCTCAGAAATATGAAGCTGTTTTAGAAATATTTGATAAAAAAATAGGCTGCCACTAACAAACCCCCAATCTCCGCAGTTGGATTTCTCTCAAAACCTAATCGGCTTGAAACCAAATGAAAACAAGCTTAAATGCAAAATTGTAAGTACGTAGATGTTTTCATTCTGAAGTTATCGCACGCCGCCGCGCACGCACGCGCGAAACCCCCACTCCCCCAACACACACACACACAGACACACGCAAACAGGCAAGGCATACACGCACATGAGCACACGCGTACACGAGTACACGGGTACACGCGCACACGCACACTCGCACACGCGCACATGCCCACACGCACACAGGCACACACGCACACACGCACACACGCACACACACTCACATACACGCACACACGCACACACTCACACATGCACACACGCACACACGCACACACGCATATACGCACACACACGCACACACACGCACACACAAGCACACACACACGCACACACACTCACACACACGCACACACTCACATACACACACTCACACTCACATCCACACTCACACACACACTCACACTCACACTCACACTCACACTAACACTCACACTTACACTCACACTCACACTCACACTCACACTTTCACTCACACTCACACTCACACTCACACTCACACTCACACTCACACTCACACTTACACTCACACTCGCACTTGTACTCGTATTCGCACTCGCACTCGCACTCGTACTTGCGCTCGCACTCGCACTCGCACTCGCAATCGCAATTGCACTCTCAATCACACACACACACACACACACACACACACACACACACACACACACACACACACACACACACACACACACAACACTTACATACACACACACACGCACGCACGCACACCCACCAACCCACACACACACACACCGCGCTTGCACACATCCAGATGTGATGGCCGATCTTGGCGAAACTTGGCCAAAACTTGTAAAATGAGCTAATTAGTCGATTTAGTAATACTGAAAAAAATCTATTACATAACCTTCTATACCTACATATGTATATGTAAGTTGTAAGGTAAAAATTGTCGTAATTAAGTGGGTTGATTCAATTAATGATATACTGATATATTAAAGTGTAGAAGAAAATAGGTATGTATTGTTACCTGCATAAATGAGTTATAATTTCACAATGGAAGGTTTTATGGATGAATCAAGGACATACGGTGTTGAAATTTACTGAATTTTCCGGAAATAAACTTGCGTTCATTTCGGACTTTTATAAAAAGTTGAATTTAGGTCTGAGTAGTTGGATGGATATGAACGACAGATTTTGGTTTTGTGCTAAGCAAAGGCACGTGGCGTTAGTAGTAATATAGGTCCGACTCTCGACCATTTTAAGGTCAATCGCCCTCGGGTGGTGGCTGAAAATTTCAAGGGCAAACTTTTGGCGAGAAATTTTAATTTCAAGCTCAAGGTCAGAAGTTAAAAGTCAAAATTGAAATCTAAAAATAGAAATTTTAAGGTCAACATATTACAATTCTTAGAAATCCAAAATTGAATTTTTAAGGTCAAGGTCAAATGGTTCTTGTGTTGACTAAATTGAGTAAAGGTTAAATAGTTGTCTGTATCCGCTACAAAATCAGAGTACGAATGGTTGTAGTCTAAACTAAAAAAGGATCAATGTAGACTATTTTTCAAGGTTACATACATGCCCACGTGTTTTTTCGAGGTTAGTGGTTTCAAGGATGCAAATTTATAATACAATGCTTCCTTGGGTGCGCCTGATCAGAAAATTGTAGCTTTTTATTAGCAGAAATGACAAAAGTAGTACGCACGATACGAAGTGGAAGTAAAGAAAAAATATTAACTATAGAAGAGAGAAGGGAGCGGCTGTGTGAATTAATAAAGAAAGTTAAAGAATTAAACTAGATTTCAAGAAGTTCGAAATTAATAGGAAAATGAAGGAGCTTCGGGTTAGTAGGACATCAATAAGAGCATAACAAAGCATGTGTAATTTTTAATATTTAGGGTTGAAAAATAAATGTACGTAAAAAATTGTGTGTTCAGAAGAAAATATGCACGAAAGGCGAAACACAAATATAATGGAAATTAAGCGGTAATATAAATTGTTAATTTGATATGTACGTAAGTGTCTAGAAGAAAGCAATTCCAGAAAAAAGTAAACTTCGCGAAAGACGTCTAAAAAAATTAATCGTTTTAACATGTCTTGTACTCGTATGTAATAATTGATTAAGATAGTAATATTAAAATAATCTTATAATTCTAAATACATTGTCCATATTCCATACAGTTATGTATGAGTTGAAATAAAACAAATGTTATAGAATGATATGCAATTGTGTAATGTGTTTGCATACATGCATGGTGCTCGCTTCTACTGCATGCATTTAAGTTAAATCATTTTGTAAGTGTATAAAATTACGAAGTAATGTTAAAATACGTATATGCTGAGAAATTAAAGGGGACTTAGCACAAGGCCATGAGTGTAGAAGGGGCTGTGGGGAAGAGCGTAAGATAAGTGCTAAAAATAACGCTGTTCTGAATTTTTGAATTTGCTCCTTGTTCACAATCGAAATAAAACTTTTTGAAAACGTGACTGCGTTTTACAAGTGGCACTTTATCTGTTGCAATCATTATTTTACCATAAATTTAAAAACTAATCACTAAACTGATCCTTTCAAGTTTAAAACGTACTACTTTTTGTTCTACTTACGCACACCAGCAAAAAACGTAATTTGTTGGAGCATTTAAATTTTTAAAATCGGCTGGGAAGACAAAAAGTTACAAATTTCAGAACACCAGTACACACGTACTTTAACTAAACTGCAACGATAATTCAAATTATAATGAGACAATATCGATTTCTCTATGGAAACGTTAATGTGCATGTGCGCAAACGCAAAGGTCTCATTATAGCGTAATAAAATGATTATATAGTCAATTTCTTATTGAAATTACGTACAGATTGACTTTTAATAACCGAGAGTAAATTATAGTTAAAAATTAACTTGCTCAAAAGTTTCAATTTATATCTATTGTATTGTAATAAGTCAGTTCCTTATAATTCTGTTTTATATTAATGTACCTGTCTTAAAAATTTTACGTAAAATTAGATTTGTAATGTAACATGCAGTTGTATATAAAAATTAACTCTGATCACATCAACACTGTTTGCATATCATTAGATACTATAGGGTTTTTAAAAATCTGTTTAGATAAATAAGGTAAAGTAAAAAACTGTGAGTTTAGTTCAATGACACACGTCTGGCACTTAATTCGACATTTTCTTGTGCAGATATTACTTAAGTTAAATGCAATTTTCTCAAACAAACAATACGGCTAAAATTTGATAAGATCTAAAGATTTCATTGTTTCTATGAACTTATGCAAATTATATTTCTTACAGGAAAAATACTTCATTTAAATCAATTTTTAATTATTTCCTTGTTTTATTTACACGATAAACAGTTACTTAAAAACTTATAATTTTCAAAATTTAAACTGTGTGCACACACTTATATGGGAACCATATTTATCTTACAAGAGAAAAACCTTTTTATTAAATGTAACTGGACTGCACTTAAAAACTGATAATTTTCAATGTCTGCACTGTTTACACAAAAACTCGATATAAGAATTATGAATTTCCAATAATATATAAGGATATCACAAGAATTTAGATCTTATTTTTAATTTAATGCTCAAATTCATTAATATATTTAAAATTTTGCAAAATGACTTTCAGATGTTTTCAATGTTTTCCTTAACGTAGATCACTTCTAGCGCGAGTTGAACTGTAACTTAAATTTGTTGTACATTTTTTTAGCTGTAGCAAAATTTTTAGGATAATGAGAGTATTTTACGATAAATAATAAAACATGAAACAATTTAACATTTATCTATTCAATATAAAGAGACGCTTATAACAACAGAATAAATTCTACACAAAAAAATATATTAACCAAATTATTCAAAAAACTACTTACTAACATATATTAATTTAAAGATCTTCACAAATCTGAAAAGAATTACTAAACTACATTATACACACTAATTTAAATATTCAGATCTCAACATCCTCTAACGTACGCAGCACGATTTTTGTTTAATACATTTTTTTCTAATTTGTTCTAACTGCTGATTGGCCTCAGTTAACTCAACAGTTAATTGCTCAACACGAGCCACTCCAGACAACTCACTGTTTGTATGTTCCTCTATAATTTGGTGTAATCACCTCACGCTCTTCACCTTAAATCCTTGCAATGCTAAAGGACCTTGCCAAGCTGTGTGGGTGAAGCTGGTGCAATGCATCCTGGTAATCGAGCCGCTGTATTATGGACAGATTTTTCATCCATATTGCAGTTGCTGAGGTGATGATAGTGGAGGTGGTGTGGCCGTTGTTGCCGATGTAATACTAGAAAAATAATAAATTACATTAATAATGTATTACACAATACATAAATCAGTAAATGAGAACCCAATTAATTAGCGCATACTTACTTTTTAAAATATCGTGAGAAGTTGTCCTCTACATCACTATCTGTGATGGATATGACGGAATACTTTCGATTAGTAGTGTCGGGAGTAGTTCTGTTGGTTAATAATTAAACCTTGGTTACATCAAGATATCGTAGAATATTTGTTTTTTTTTGCATTGATAGTTTCGGTTTTTTACTTGTTGAAGCCTTCGCGACTACTACTATGTAATGAATGAGTATTCACACAAAACTTTAACACTATATTTTATATGATCACGGCACGGTTAAGAACAGGTGTTAATAGATATTCTTGGTAAACACCAATAAAAATAATGAACAAAGTGCAATGTATGCGTCTGTTTGACATAATCAAAGACAATGAACTAAAGCTCTTGTGAATACTATTGCAACGTAATCTAAAGGTAATAAACTAAAGCGTGTGAAGGTATTTCGCAAGAATAATAAGTAATCGTAAAAAATCAAGGCAAAGTTCATAAAAGTCAAATATTACACCAATAACCTGAATTTCTGAGTTCGGTGACCTTAACTTTGGATAAGTCAGTGACCTTATGCGTTTACAATAGAGATCTGTCTCGTACTTAGTAACCTTGACACTATGTATTACTTGCAATGCAAGATACCTTTGATTTACCTATACCTATGTTTTCAGTCAAATACAAGTTACAACCAGTTTGTAATATTTGACCATGATTGCGGTTTATGTGACTATGTAAGCAGTTAAAGAGCAGTTTTATATCAGTCAGTATATTGCAACCGTGACGAGAAATTTAATTGTAAACCTAAAGTACCTTTGCAGTTACTTAAATTATTAATTCAGGTATTAGTTGTAATAAATAAAATATTAGGTAAAAGTCCAATATTACGTAATCACTAGTTACATAACAAGCGTGTAATGTACGTTTTTACATTGTTTGATACAGTTTTGAAGGTAAATATGGGTTAGGTTATGCCAAGTAGTAGCGATATCGTTAATTTAACAAGAAGTATTATACCATTCTTGAAAACTAAAACTAAAAATGAATTTGTAAAGTACATCCGTATAGCTAACAATAATATTAAGCTATTGCAAGGTATAATGCAAAATAAGATGTATTTAGAGGAAATTGAAAATTTGCTTAAGCTCGAAAGCAATTTATCATTGTTAAAGTGTTATCTTATAAGATTTGAAGCAGTTAAAGAAAGCTTCAGAAATAACAGGTAGTGGAATTGTTAGTCACTAAAAAAGGACAAAGAATTAGATGGTTACTCTCTAGGTTCACGTTTTAATACTAGGTTAGTTACCGGAATTAGTCAATATAGCAAACATCAACGACCCTCTTATTTTTTGTAAAATGCGAGCTATCGTTTTGCATGAAAGGTTAAAACGTTAAAACAATCGATGCTTAAGGTGAACATTGTTTTAGCTGCAATTTCATTCAACCGCAATATGATATTATTTAATTGAAGGCTTTATCTATAAAAAATTGTCATTGAAATTGCAACTTACGTGAGAGGTATAATGAAAATATTTAAAAATTAGAGGAATTTTCCGAAAAGGAAAAGAGGCCAGACTTCCTCCCAAGGAAGCATTTTGCAATCACCTTAATATTAAAGGTACCAATGATGCAAGTTTTGCTCATGCGGTTAAAGTTTGGAGCAAATTTAATATTAAATTGTTACGTGAATACTCGTATTTGTATTTACTTTTAGCTGACATTCTCGAAAATTTTGCGGAAAACTTGTTTAAGTACTTACAAACTTGACTCCTGCACTATTGTACAGCCACCGGTTTATTATTCGTTGTTATGCTTAAAATTATGCAAGTAGAGTTAGAACTGTTTGCAGACATTGATATGCTAATGTTTATTGAAAGGGAAATTAGAGATGGTGCGATCAATGTTCTAATCGGTGCTAAACCTAACAATAAGTACATGGGAGAAAAATTTTACCCCACTTCTAAATGTGTGTATCTAATGTACTACGATATAAATAACTTACATGGAGCCACCATGTCAGAACTTCTACCATTTGGCGACTTTCCTTTTGTGGATGAAGCTAACTGTGAAACCTTGGATTTAATAAACCGTCCTGAAATTTCAATAATTGCTTATATAGTCGATTGCAAATTAGCCCATCTCGTAGAATTATACGAGAGTTACAGTGATCTACCACTGGAACCCGAACATATGGTTCCACCCGTACCTGTTTCAAACTCCAAAATCAAAAAATTATTACTTACATTGTACCCAAAACGTAATTATGTAAGTCATTACAGAAATGTGAAAATATATTTAAAATATGGATTGAAGTTGGTAAAAGTACACCGTATAATACGTTTTAAACAGTCCCCGTGGTTAAAAAAATATATCGATTTAAATACCACCTTACGCCACCAATCTCAAAAGGAATTTGACAAACATTTTATGAACGAATGATTAATGGTGTTTTTGGGAAACTGATGGAAAAGGCATGTAAATATAAGGATATACGTTTTGTAACGAAATGGCATGGTAGCTATGGTGCTCGTGCTTATATACCAAAACGAAATTTTCATGGTTGTACAATGTTTAACAATGACATGGTTATCGTTCAAACGAATAAGCTAGAAGTATATTTAAACAAACCTGTATATGTATGCTTCAGTGTTTCAGACATTTCGAAAACTTTTTTACACAATTTTCATTATGATTACATGCTATCTAAGTTTTGTAATAATGCTAAGCTCTTGTACATGAATGCATATAGTCTCATATGTCTTTTCAGTTCCTGATATCTATGAAATTATCAAAGAACACATTGATAAGTTTGATACCTCTGATTAAAGTCCTGACAATATCTTAGGATGTTCCTTGGTTAATGAAAGACGAGATTTATGGTAAAATTATGTTAGAATGTTTAGGAGTTCGTGCAAAATTGTATGATTGCTCTGTTGGTGAAAAACTTGTAAAAAAATTAAATTCTTCTACCCAACCAAGTGTCACACAGTTCACGATAAATGATTATGAACATGTTTTCTTTGATTGTAACGTAATAAAGCGATATAAACATCTGATAATGTCAAAGAAACAACACGTGCTTACAATCAAACAGAAGAAAGTATTACTTAATCCTTACGACGATAAACGATTAGTGAATTTTAATTTCACTGATACTAGACACAACTTTACATCACATTTTATTATTTCCTCTTTTGTTTCAGAAAACAATTTTATCATTATGGGCAGTCTTGAAAACGTATTGCAGGAAGAATTATGGTACAGTATTGATCAAATTATTAACTTTTAATGAAGTAGATAGGATTTTAGACGATATGAATTTACTTGGTGACATACCGCTTGAAATGTACGTATACAATTTATTATGGGGTCATAATTCATGTTGTATATTGACAAACGTTGAATCTAGCTTATAAAGTATTAATTATGCTTATAAAGACTCTTTATCTATTATAACTGAATGTATTTGGAAAGCAGCAGATTATGCTAATTACAAGTGGCTCAATATTTTGAAATATTATTAGAACAAAACATCACGTGTAAGTTTCAACCGTAGGAAAACGAGAAACACCACAAAATTTAATACTGAATATTAGAAAACATTGATAAAGCACAAATTCCTGCTTGCGATGGACATATGGACCAGATTCACGAATATGGCCATGAAGTAATTTAAATGATTATAGAAGTACTTTAGGTTTACTATACAACGTGTCCCAGATAACATTTCCAGCATGGGGATCTCGCTTATTATAAAAGATGTAGAGTTGGTTAAATTAGATGAATTACTCCTAAGGATTAGTGAAATTATAGGACACTCTCCAATTTCCAAATTTCCATATATTTTAAGACTTATGGCAAGAAAAAGAAAAATGTCAAATTTCTTTTTTTTGTAATATCTTTTTTGTTATATTAGACATATAAATTTTATTTGCACTTTCTTAAGATATTTTTTATGCAGAATTTAAATATCAATTTAGATTTCTTTTGCACTTTCTATTTTTTAGTTTCAACCCCTAAATTAAATTTTTCTTGTGGAACGACAAGTCGGCTTTGAAATAATTGTGTTTTTTTATCTTCTTTACAATGATATATCTCATGTACTATCTATTTTTAAAAACAACAAAAAGATTTTATTAAAGACTCTAACAATAAGTATGCCGTGAAACATGAGAAAACGACAAATAATAGATAACAACAAGAGTTAAGCAGGTAATAGTATTGGAGATAATTATCCAATTATAAAAGATGTTCAAACAATTGACCATTCCGTTCTAAACATAATTGTGCCCTGCGTAGTGTCGACGTAATTGCTCTGCGTAGTTTTTGGCGTTTAATGCTACCAAATGCTGCAAGAACAGCTTCACGAAGATCTTCGGCATTCTCAAATGTTTGCACGTACTCTCGATTTTTTACGTAGCTCCAAAGGAAAAAGTCCAAGGGCGTTAAGTCTGGAGATCTGGGTGGCCATAAAATCGGCCTTTGATTACCAATCCATGAATTTGGAAACCAATTATTAAGATATTCGCTGATGATGTTTGAATTGTGGGGTGGGGCGCCATCTTGTTAGAAGCAGATATTAATATTCTCAATCAGTGGTAAATCATCAAGTTTATTTTCTAAATCAGTTTGTAGTAAGTTCAAATACCTTTTGCTATTTAATGTTTCGTTAAAAGTATGGGCCCAAAAAGTTTAGCGCCTAAAATGCCACACCAGACGTTAAAACCAAATCTCACTTGATGTCGACTTTCCTTAACAACGTGAGGATTTTCGCGGTCCCAAAAGTGAACATTGTGTCGATTGAAAAGGCCATTATTTGTAAATCTGCTTTCGTCAGACCACAAAACCGTAACTGGAAAATTATCGTTATTCTCACATTGATTAACATAACATTGGCAAAATTGTAATCTTCTCCCCTGATCTCCATCTCTAAGTCCCCGCAGAATGGTGTACTTATACGGATGATACCTGTGACGTTTTAAAATTCTTTGTGATGTAGTTTTCGAAATACCAGTGTTATGTTCAATTTCTCTAACAGATGTTGAAGGATTTTCAATAACTGATTGTAATACATTTAGTTCTGCATCTTCATTCCGTAATTTCGGATTTCTAGTAGGTTTTGAAAATGAACCATATTCTGTTAAATTAATTACCAAATTTCTGTACGTACGAGCACTGGGCTGCCTTCTTTCAGGATACAGCCTCAAGTACATCCGTTCAGCTTCTATACTGTTTTTATGAGACAAGATGTAACAACTCAACATATCAAACTTTTCAGTATTAGTAAATAAAGCCATGTTTGACACAAAAAATATTCTGGAACGAATATTTTTTTAAGTGGCATTAAATTCGATTGTGTTTTTATGTTTCACGGCCTGCTTATTGTTAGAGTCTTTAATAAAATACATTTTTTTTAATTTTCTTTGTTGTTTTTAAAAATAGATAGTACATGTGCCATGTCATTGTAAAGAGGATAAAAAAACACGATCAATTATTTCAAAGCCGACTTGTCGTTTCATAAGAAAAATTTAATTTAGGGGTTGAAACTAAAAAATAGAAAGTGCAAAAAAAAATCCAAATTGATATTTAAATTCTGCATAAAAAATATGTTAAGAAAGTGCAAATAAAATTTATATGTCTAATATAACAAAAAAGATATTACAAGAAAAAGAAATTTGACATTTTTGCTTTTTCTTGCCATAAGTCTTAAAATATATGGAAATTTGGAAATTGAAGAGTGTCCTATAATTTTACTAATCTTTAGGAGTAATTCATCTAATTTAACCAAATCTGTATCTTTTATAATAAGCGAGATCCCCATGCTGGAAATGTTATCTGGGACACGTATAAGATAATGAAATTTCAGAAAAACTTTGTTAACGTAATATTTATATTTAAATTAAAATACAATTACTTTTTTGTGTTCTATTTCATGTATAAGCTACATACTTTGTTAAAAAACTATTACATAAGTAATTTATTTCACAAATTATAAGTTAAATGTCTAGTTATAAAACAATATCGTATTTAATGATGCGTGATCATTCAACCAATCCCCACTACTTTACGAATAACTTATTATTCTTGGTTGTGTATCCTTTGGCGAAAATACTCTTAAATTTATTGATTCGTGCAGTATCAATTTTATCAATCCATTTGTATTTACCTTGTAGGCTAAATATCTTATATAGAGCACACTTGATGGTTCTGATAACACGTTGGGCAATTGCTGCCTTTTTTGTGCTATAGGTAAACTAATGATTGACTCCATAACGCTGCATTGGAGTAGTAAAGTGCTCATTGTAGAATTTCTCCCTCTGCCTGCAAATATTTAGGTTAAGAAACATAGCTCCACATCCTTTAGCTGTGGGCGATGATGATAGCAACGGTTTGACTATTTGTGTATACTTTTTGCTGCGGCTTCCTCGAATTTATCCACTTGCATGACAATCTCGCCTTGCAACATTCGTAGCTTATAAAATACTTCTATAATTTTTTCTCTTTTGAATTTACTATATTTAAATTGGATTTATACTTATAAAACCTGTAATCACTTTATATAGGACCCCTTTAATAATCATATCATTTCCTTTAATTAATACCAATTTTCCATTTGTCTGTTTTGGTACCACAATGGACTCCATAAGTATGATCAATAGCACCTTCAGGATCCCTCACAATACGTTCAATGTATATCCGAGGTAATTCATTTTACTTCTCGAGAAATTCTTCCGAGATGTGTTCATTACCGGTAGTAGAATCAACTGTGATACTAAGAGGTTCTACTTCTTCTTCCTCAGTACTAATCTCTCCCACGACAGATGTATCTAAGGAAGATGGTGTACGAACGCTTGGAGGAGGATTTTTTGATAAAACGGAAGTTGTACTAGTGGGATAGTAGCACCATTTTTTGAATCAGCTAATGACGGTGAAGTGAAGCCTGGAACTTGAACTGGCGGGCTAATGGGGTTAGTAGCGTGCTTTCTTGGAAATATTAACAGGGGTGCTTTTCTGGGTTTAACGTCAATGGGCTCCCTTTTAGGTGTTTTAGCGGCTTATAAGTACTTTTAAATGTTCTTTCATTACCAATGTGAGCAGTTTTAATGCTGTTGTACTTCTGCTCTATTATGTTATGAGCCTGAATAATTGTTTGTTTGCTTTAATATCGTCTCCTTTTTATCTTGTGTAGCAAAAGGAATTCACGGAATAGGTACCGGTTTACCCTAAACAGATAGCTGTTAGCTAAGCTAAACTGAACTACTTTAATCAGTTTAAGCTGTTATATATTCATCACACCTTTTCCTATAGCGACCATTATTAACTTCGGCATCCTTGTTTATAACCATGAAACGAAACGGATCTACCCAGCACTTTGAACAGATGTCCCGAAATGGTGAAAACGGAAAATGCATGAAACAGAATGAACTGGAAGTAAACACAAAGAAAGCAAAGGTAATGGTATTCAGAAAGGGCGAGGGGAGAAGGAAAAGGGAGCCTTGGGAATGGAGGGACGAGGAAGTGCAGTAGGTGAAGGAATTCAGACACCTGGCATATGCGATAAAACGATAATAAGGATGGGGAACACATAAAGTAATGGCGAGAAAAGGAAATAAATTAATAGGACAAGTGTGGAGTGTGGAGGAAAGGTTGTTTGGAACGGGCCTAGGTAAAAGGGAGCTGTTATTTCATAAATTGAGGAAAAGTGAGGTGTTATGTGGGGCAGAAGTGTGGGGGTGGAAGGAGCAAAAAGTGGTGGAAGGAAAATGTTAGAAATGGGTATTGGTACTTTACACCGGGGTATATTATAAGAGAGGAAATGCAAAATGAAAAGATAAGGGTACAGGTGGGAAGCAAGACTATAAATAACGAGGAAGAAATGAGAAAAAGAACGGAATGTAAAATATTACAGGTATGTTGGAGGAAGATAAAGGAAGGAAGAGTGAAATACTGCCAAGATAGCAGAGAAGAATATTATAACAGAAACGGATACGTGAAGGAAGATGTAGAGAAATTAAGGGAAGAGGGAGTGAGGGTAAGACAGGACATAATAAGTCGAGGCAGGGACGTACAAAAGGAAGAAAGATGGGCAGAAATAAAAGAGATAAAGTACAATGTAAATTATAAAAAGGTTAAAGTAGAGGGGATCCCAGAATATCTGAAAGGAGAAGAGAAAACCGTTTATAGAAGTTTAGTTTTCGATATGTAAACTATTTTCTAAGATTAGGACATCATAAGTTTTAAGGTGAATGTGTTTTCATAGCCAACTATAACATTGCAATAAGGTTACGTTTAATTATACGCATTAGATACGTAAAAACTGTGTGCTGGAGCCCCATCCATTTGATACCACGAATTCAAATATCTGCGTGGAGGCAGATTATCCACAAAATTTTCAACAACATTTTGCAAAATTTATAAATAACGTTGCGAATTCAAATGTTCATCATACACAAAAAATGCACTTGGTTGTCCATGGGAAGGGAGAATACGTTAAAACTAAATTTAATTTGAAATCTCCTTTTTTTTTTAAATTAAGGTCTTCTTGAAGAATATTTAAAATACGCGTACAGAAGTTGGTTGTGCTCCACGTACTTCAACAAATTTATAATCGTGCATTCTATTATCTTTTAGAATCCTCTTCACCGAAGAGTATGAGATATACTCGTGCTCGACTTCACGCATAGATGACTGCGGATTGGCTTAAAAATTAGCTAACACATCAATATCATTGTTTTTAATTCTAATTGTGCGTTTTTTTCTCATTTTTTGGTAATTTGACAGAGCCTTTAGCCAAAACTTTGCTTCAAGTTTTCTGAGATTTTATTGTGATTGGCGGCAAATGTGGATATCTGTCAATGAAAATCCGACAAGTTCGGGTTACAATTTTTTTACATTTGCCGTGAACTTAAAAAAAATTTAAAATATCTTGATTAGAATAAGTTGCCATTTAGGACAACAAAACACGAAAACACGGGGCAATATTAATAACAATTAATTCGTTACTGACGGTCGTTGACGAAAATCGAGGAACTTTTGTTAACAAAGACTACTCGATTGTGATGAAAAACTAAAATTTGTAAGAGATTTTCAAAAATGATTAATAGCACAAAAATCGAAGTAGAATTAAATTCTGTATCAAAATACCTATTTACAAACAATAAAGGATGTTCTATTTGAAGAAATAAAGTTTCGAGCGTTTGAAATTGACATGTCGAAATGTGGAATAAAATTTTGAGTGAACTGGACATAATTTTGCATATTTATTGATATGTTCGGAAAGAGTAGTGTCTGTATATTAACTGGTAAAATTGCGTAGCTTAGACTTTACTCGGTTTGTAAATGCATAATTATAAATATCAGCTGGCAAATTCAAATTTTTTCAAATAAAAAACTCATAATTAAAAACTATAAAAGTAAGGTATAAGGATGTTTAATAAAATGTACCTTAAATTTAATTGGCAATCCAAATCTACAAGAAAAATGTTTGAAAATATTTTTAAATGAAAGATCGTCACAGAAAATTGGGCAATGCAAATTTTCATAATTCTAATGCGAGTAGTTTTACATATTCGTCAAATAGGACATCATTAATTAAACACACTGTATAATCATTATTATAAGTTTTTGTTATGAACGAATAAGTTCAAAGGTAAATATGTAATTAAAAATTATTATTAATTTTACTAAATACATAAATAAAAAGTTTACCTCGAGTAGGATTTGAACCTACGACCTGTACTTTGCTAGAGTACCACGCTACCAACTACGCCACCAAGGTTCAAGCCCCAATCGATGTAAATTTTGTGTTTATGTGTGGACATAATTTACATCGATTGGGGCTTGAACCTTGGTGGCGTAGTTGGTAGCGCGGTACTCTAGCAAAGTACAGGTCGTAGGTTCAAATCCTACTCGAGGTAAACTTTTTATTTATGTATTTAATAAAATTAATAATAATTTTTAATTACATATTTACCTTTTTGATTGTAATCTCATTATATTTAGAATTTACATCAGTTCTACATACATAAAGACAAAATTTACATCGATTGGGGCTTGAACACTGGCACCCGAACATATGGTTCCACCTGTACCTAATTCAAATTCCAAAATTATAAAGTTATTGCTAACACTGTATCCAAAGCGTAATTGCGAAATTTGAAAGTATATTTAACCTACCTACTATCTATAGGTACGCTTGGACCAATTTGCCAGAATTAAATTATTGTATAATTGTTATGACTAATGTTAAACATAATGCGCCTATGTTATCCTCAAGTTAATATTTATACACAAATTAGCGGTTTTATTTCTAGAAAAATGATTATGACAATTCTTCAAATTAAGAGAAACACGTTTATTGTTTCTGGCTACGCTTGTACCCATCATGTGTTTTTACCAAGAACTACTAGATTTACGAGACTTGACGTCTTGTCAAGTTTCGTAAATCCAGTTGGTTTACTAAGATGGGATGCAAAATGGTAGTGTTATGCGCGTTATTTCCGCTAACGGATGTTATGTGTTAGGTGAGGTTGTGAATGGTGTCTGACTCATTTCAATAAGTGATATTGTAGTTTACAGTGTTAGTGTAAAATAAACAAAGCACATTATAGTTTATAAGTGTAATACAGATATAATATAAAATATAGGGATTTCGAATATGAAGAGACAGAAAAGGACTTACAGACGACGAATTACGAAAGACGAAAGAAGATTCTGGAAGCGAAGATGAGATGAGAAATTTGGAACTAAATGGTGGTGATATTGAAGGAGAAATATATGACGAACAAGACAGGGTAGACACTGTTGAAGCCGAAATTCGGAAAATGAAATGGAAACAGATAATGTGACTACGGAAGATTCGCAATATACTACACACCGCAGTCGCGTATTAGGTAAATGGCTATACGTATGGACTTTTTCTACTAATTTAGTATAAAATTACTAAAGCTTTTAATTTCTGGTACTTTCTAGGTCTGTCAATGTACTAAATACGGCACCAGGTCTCACAAGATATGCAATACAACGTACTGATGATACACTAGTATCGACAATGAGAGTATTTCTTACCAACCAAATGATCAATTTACTTTTACTTAGAGACTGTTCTGAAAATAAAAGAAATTTCGCATGAAGAGTTAAAACCTTCTATAAGTAAGTATAAACTTGTAAATTATGACATACATATGTTTTTACTGAAGGTTCATTACTTTGGCTGGTGTACATAAAGGAGCAGAAGAATCTCTACAGAAACTTTGGAGTCATTCCAATGGTAGGCCTACATTCAAGAGATTTTGTAACATAAGTCGCCTTTTGAGTTTTGATAATAAAGAAGACAGGCCAGTTCGTCGGAAATATGACAAGTTAACACCGATTAGAAGCTTTGTTGATTTATTTGTGATTCAGCTTCCTAAGACGTTCGTACCATACGAAAATCTTACTGTCGACAAACAGCATGCATATCCAAACCTACATTCCAACAAGACTACTTGGAAAATATGGGATCAAATTATATGTAGTTTTGCAACTTGTAAAGGATATTAAACATTGTGGTCGAAACGTCACAACCGAAAATTTTTTTTTACTGATTATAATTTAGCCACTGAATTACTGAAACGTAAGTTAACACTGATTGGCACATTACGAAAAAATAAGACTTTCATTACTATTGTTTTCCAATAGAATAAGAGCAAAGAAATCTTTTCTGTATTATAAGCGTTTTGTAACCGTGGTCCAAGCACTTGACTACTCTCAGATTCGAACTTTGGTACCTCTTACTTACAAGTCTGACACCTTTACTACTGAGCCACTGAGTAATCCAATATATATTTTTATTTTTACACTAGTATTCGTTTCAGACATGTTTGGCGATTCTTGACCTTCCTGTTTCTGTTTTGCTTTACACTCATCCATTTCACATTTTGAAATTGTTATAAAATTACAACATTGGTAATAATTGACAAGCTTATACGTTGTAATTTTATAAAAATTCCGTAATGTGAAATGGGCGAGTGTACCCAAAGGTAAGTCATAAATATTATCTTTATCCACACACAGAATATTACTTTCCAAACGGCGGAAATATGTATAATTTATAAAATAGTTACATTATCTGTCAGTCCAAAATTGTACAAGGCAAATAAACTGCTGGCCACTCGAACTTACACATAGTGATTTTTAGACAAAATTTAAAGTTAAATATTTCCAATAGAAATGCAAATTTTTGAACGCGGCTTGGAAATTTTAAGAGCTAGTTTTTTTCGGATTAGGCTGCATGACGTATATTTATCGTAGGACCATATGTTTATTATATACGGTGTGATCAATGAAGTTATGCAAAAGATCAAAAAGTTTGTATAAGTGAAATTTTCGCAAAAAATTATTTTGGTCGTTGCAATATGGTTCGTTACTAAGGTAACATCAATATCTTTAGACTTTTTTGTCAGTTTTTGGATTAAGGCCCTTAGGCCTTGCACACACTACTCAACATAAAACTTGGGTAGCAAAATCTTTAAAATGCTACAACTTGACATTTCATTGACGGTTCTTGATGATTTTTGCGGATTTGGAATCCTTGTTTCACGTAGATTTTCTATGATCTAAAAATTTTATTTGAGGGTTGAAATTTACACATTATACCGGGTTGATAATAAACAAAAACGTAGGGTACGACGCCCTCTAAGGTTTTGCATTATTTAAGTTTTTGTAAAAATAAATTCTCACCTCAAGTTGTTTTTATTTAATGTTCTTCTCACTGTTCTGTCCGAAACTCTCACCACAGTTTGTTGTTTTAAAGAGTCATTCAGTTTTCTAGAGTTCTTTGTTCTATTCTGCATAGTTTCTCTCATTACAATTCTTTCGGTTCTTTGGTTTATTATTTTTGTATGTCCACCCCCATGCCCATAATTATGATCACCAGTAGTTTCGACGCGACGCGACGGTTAAAATTATAAATTGTCTTTCGGATAACATTGTAAATGTGCGCAATTTGCTCGTTTGACATTCCTTCGTTGAGAAGTCGAATGCAGTTTCTCCTTTCTGCCGTGCTTAAACGCCTCATATTAATTAAAATTTACAAAATTATAACATTGAAATGTGTCAGATTATTTCGAAAATAATGTTAACAGTTTTTAATTCCATAGCAACAAATTTTTTTTTCCAATACCTACTTTGAAATTGACGCGTCGCGTAGAAATTACCCGATCATAATTATGGGCATGGGGATGGACAAAGAACTCTGTAAAACTGAATGACTCTTTGAGATAACAAAGTAGGGTGTGAGTTTCGGACAGAACAGTTAAAAGAACATTAAATAAAAACGACTTGAGGTGAGAGCTTATTTTACAAAAACTTAAATAATGCCAAACCTTAGAGGGCGTCGTAACCTACGTTTTTGTTTATTATCGACCCGGTATAATGTGTAAATTTCAACCCTCAAATAAAATGGTTAGACCGCAGAAAATCTACGTGAAACAAGGATTCCAAATCCGCAAAAATCATCAAGAACCGTCAATGCAATGTCAAGTTATAGCATTTTAAAAATTTTGCTACCCAAATTTTATGTTGAGTAGTGTGTGCAAGGCCTAAGAGCCTTAATCCAAAAACTGACAAAAACGTCTAAAAATATTGATGTTGCCTTAGTAACGAACCATATTACAACGACCAACAAAATTTTTTGCGGAAAATTCACTCATACAAACTTTTTGATTTTTTGCATGACTTCATTGATCACCCCGTATATAATAAACCTTTGGACCTACGATAAATATACGTCATGCAGCTAAATCCGAAAAAACCAGCTCTTAAAATTTGCAAGCCGCGTTTAAAAATTTGTATTCCTATTGAAAATATTTAACTTTAAATTTTGCCTAAAAATCACTATGTGTAAGTTCGGGTGGCCAGCAGCTTATATTATATCATATCTCTAAATTTCCGCTTTGTAGGTAGTAAGGTCGTGTATTGTTTCATACCAGGTATTTTATTTTTGTTTTTGATATTTAAACAGCGTGCAAACATACGTTTTATACACAATAAAACCCCAAAAAGTTTATGTTCATATCATTGCATCCCTATCACACTATTGTAATTTAGATTAAACATACCTGACCTAACATTTAAATGTGGTTGAACTTTTAACCATTTTCTAAGTTGTTCCAAGTTCTCTTTAATTCCTCCTGGGTTCTCGTTTAATTCATCAATTGCAATTTTTTGCAATTCTTTAGAGATTGCACGGATTTCCATTTTACTTAATTTTTGTATGATATCTACAGTTTATATAATGGATAGTTGAGAGTCTATTGATCCATGAACAACAGATAAGATAATTAATTAGATTTATTTACTGATTTAAAAAACTACTTTTGATTCGCCTGAGTAATATCAGTATTTACATAATCAATTTTTAAGTTGCGTTACCTTATTAACCAAGCAACTAAATCATGGAATTAACAAAATTCGAAAAAAGATAAATTTGAATGTCAGCATGTTTTATGTAAAAATTTACCTACATTTTGAAGCATTTATATAACCTTTTGTTGAAGCATCGATGTCGACGTAAAGTTATCTGGGACACATAAGGTAATTAACAAACACAGGTAATTTCTGGACAATAGCCTTTTTCCAATCTCTTTAGTTTCTAAATATAAACGGAGAGCTTATAATGTCGATCTGTTGAGTTCTGTATTTTTACTTTCTTACTAAACAAAAAAGTATTGCGGTCGACAAAAAATCGAAAAAAATGAGTCCCGGTATTTTGACGTTTTCTGACTCCCTGAAGCCGAAACTATACGGACGATTTTGAAGAAATTTGAAATGAATGCCTACGAGACAATTTTGACAACAAAATAAGCTTTTAAACGCACAGGGGTGAAAATAAGGGTGTTATTTTGGGGTCAAATTTTCAAATTTTAACATAGAAGATTGAAATTCACGTCATCAGTAACTCGCATGAAATGCAATTTTTTGCAATTCTTTAAAACTTTCAAAATATAACCGCAGTTACAGTCGCATATACATTTTTTTTGTAGAAATATATATTTCTATACGTAATAAATTTGCCAACATGTAAGGGTCAAACTTAAGCAATTACTCGAAATTGATTTATTCAAAATTCTCTCCAAGAATTTTTTTTTGTTTTTTTTATATTTTCTAGGCAACCAGCTACTCCTATGGGTGTCCTGTTATTTCCC